>BTSX01000002.1:688332-1074395 GCA_036245825.1 Pristionchus entomophagus
GGGCGGCCTACCGCAGGGAACGCTCGACGGAGACTAGTGGTTGGGGCGCGCGCCTTTCTCTACCTCTTGCAAAACATCACCTGCGGGCGGGAGTCGAACCTGCCTGCGTCGGCATGCCAGTCAGACACCATGCCCATTAGGCCAGGGCGGCCTACCGCAGGGAACGCTCGACGGAGACTAGTGGTTGGGGCGCGCGCCTTTCTCTACCTCGTGCAAAACATCACCTGCGGGCGGGAGTCGAACCTGCCTGCGTCGGCATGCCAGTCAGACACCATGCCCATTAGGCCAGGGCGGCCTACCGCAGGGAACGCTCGACGGAGACTAGTGGTTGGGGCGCGCGCCTTTCTCTACCTCGTGCAAAACATCACCTGCGGGCGGGAGTCGAACCTGCCTGCGTCGGCATGCCAGTCAGACACCATGCCCATTAGGCCAGGGCGGCCTACCGCAGGGAACGCTCGACGGAGACTAGTGGTTGGGGCGCGCGCCTTTCTCTACCTCGTGCAAAACATCACCTGCGGGCGGGAGTCGAACCTGCCTGCGTCGGCATGCCAGTCAGACACCATGCCCATTAGGCCAGGGCGGCCTACCGCAGGGAACGCTCGACGGAGACTAGTGGTTGGGGCGCGCGCCTTTCTCTACCTCGTGCAAAACATCACCTGCGGGCGGGAGTCGAACCTGCCTGCGTCGGCATGCCAGTCAGACACCATGCCCATTAGGCCAGGGCGGCCTACCGCAGGGAACGCTCGACGGAGACTAGTGGTTGGGGCGCGCGCCTTTCTCTACCTCGTGCAAAACATCACCTGCGGGCGGGAGTCGAACCTGCCTGCGTCGGCATGCCAGTCAGACACCATGCCCATTAGGCCAGGGCGGCCTACCGCAGGGAACGCTCGACGGAGACTAGTGGTTGGGGCGCGCGCCTTTCTCTACCTCGTGCAAAACATCACCTGCGGGCGGGAGTCGAACCTGCCTGCGTCGGCATGCCAGTCAGACACCATGCCCATTAGGCCAGGGCGGCCTACCGCAGGGAACGCTCGACGGAGACTAGTGGTTGGGGCGCGCGCCTTTCTCTACCTCGTGCAAAACATCACCTGCGGGCGGGAGTCGAACCTGCCTGCGTCGGCATGCCAGTCAGACACCATGCCCATTAGGCCAGGGCGGCCTACCGCAGGGAACGCTCGACGGAGACTAGTGGTTGGGGCGCGCGCCTTTCTCTACCTCGTGCAAAACATCACCTGCGGGCGGGAGTCGAACCTGCCTGCGTCGGCATGCCAGTCAGACACCATGCCCATTAGGCCAGGGCGGCCTACCGCAGGGAACGCTCGACGGAGACTAGTGGTTGGGGCGCGCGCCTTTCTCTACCTCGTGCAAAACATCACCTGCGGGCGGGAGTCGAACCTGCCTGCGTCGGCATGCCAGTCAGACACCATGCCCATTAGGCCAGGGCGGCCTACCGCAGGGAACGCTCGACGGAGACTAGTGGTTGGGGCGCGCGCCTTTCTCTACCTCGTGCAAAACATCACCTGCGGGCGGGAGTCGAACCTGCCTGCGTCGGCATGCCAGTCAGACACCATGCCCATTAGGCCAGGGCGGCCTACCGCAGGGAACGCTCGACGGAGACTAGTGGTTGGGGCGCGCGCCTTTCTCTACCTCGTGCAAAACATCACCTGCGGGCGGGAGTCGAACCTGCCTGCGTCGGCATGCCAGTCAGACACCATGCCCATTAGGCCAGGGCGGCCTACCGCAGGGAACGCTCGACGGAGACTAGTGGTTGGGGCGCGCGCCTTTCTCTACCTCGTGCAAAACATCACCTGCGGGCGGGAGTCGAACCTGCCTGCGTCGGCATGCCAGTCAGACACCATGCCCATTAGGCCAGGGCGGCCTACCGCAGGGAACGCTCGACGGAGACTAGTGGTTGGGGCGCGCGCCTTTCTCTACCTCGTGCAAAACATCACCTGCGGGCGGGAGTCGAACCTGCCTGCGTCGGCATGCCAGTCAGACACCATGCCCATTAGGCCAGGGCGGCCTACCGCAGGGAACGCTCGACGGAGACTAGTGGTTGGGGCGCGCGCCTTTCTCTACCTCGTGCAAAACATCACCTGCGGGCGGGAGTCGAACCTGCCTGCGTCGGCATGCCAGTCAGACACCATGCCCATTAGGCCAGGGCGGCCTACCGCAGGGAACGCTCGACGGAGACTAGTGGTTGGGGCGCGCGCCTTTCTCTACCTCGTGCAAAACATCACCTGCGGGCGGGAGTCGAACCTGCCTGCGTCGGCATGCCAGTCAGACACCATGCCCATTAGGCCAGGGCGGCCTACCGCAGGGAACGCTCGACGGAGACTAGTGGTTGGGGCGCGCGCCTTTCTCTACCTCGTGCAAAACATCACCTGCGGGCGGGAGTCGAACCTGCCTGCGTCGGCATGCCAGTCAGACACCATGCCCATTAGGCCAGGGCGGCCTACCGCAGGGAACGCTCGACGGAGACTAGTGGTTGGGGCGCGCGCCTTTCTCTACCTCGTGCAAAACATCACCTGCGGGCGGGAGTCGAACCTGCCTGCGTCGGCATGCCAGTCAGACACCATGCCCATTAGGCCAGGGCGGCCTACCGCAGGGAACGCTCGACGGAGACTAGTGGTTGGGGGCGCGCGCCTTTCTCTACCTCTTGCAAAACATCACCTGCGGGCGGGAGTCGAACCTGCCTGCGTCGGCATGCCAGTCAGACACCATGCCCATTAGGCCAGGGCGGCCTACCGCAGGGAACGCTCGACGGAGACTAGTGGTTGGGGCGCGCGCCTTTCTCTACCTCGTGCAAAACATCACCTGCGGGCGGGAGTCGAACCTGCCTGCGTCGGCATGCCAGTCAGACACCATGCCCATTAGGCCAGGGCGGCCTACCGCAGGGAACGCTCGACGGAGACTAGTGGTTGGGGCGCGCGCCTTTCTCTACCTCGTGCAAAACATCACCTGCGGGCGGGAGTCGAACCTGCCTGCGTCGGCATGCCAGTCAGACACCATGCCCATTAGGCCAGGGCGGCCTACCGCAGGGAACGCTCGACGGAGACTAGTGGTTGGGGCGCGCGCCTTTCTCTACCTCGTGCAAAACATCACCTGCGGGCGGGAGTCGAACCTGCCTGCGTCGGCATGCCAGTCAGACACCATGCCCATTAGGCCAGGGCGGCCTACCGCAGGGAACGCTCGACGGAGACTAGTGGTTGGGGCGCGCGCCTTTCTCTACCTCGTGCAAAACATCACCTGCGGGCGGGAGTCGAACCTGCCTGCGTCGGCATGCCAGTCAGACACCATGCCCATTAGGCCAGGGCGGCCTACCGCAGGGAACGCTCGACGGAGACTAGTGGTTGGGGCGCGCGCCTTTCTCTACCTCGTGCAAAACATCACCTGCGGGCGGGAGTCGAACCTGCCTGCGTCGGCATGCCAGTCAGACACCATGCCCATTAGGCCAGGGCGGCCTACCGCAGGGAACGCTCGACGGAGACTAGTGGTTGGGGCGCGCGCCTTTCTCTACCTCGTGCAAAACATCACCTGCGGGCGGGAGTCGAACCTGCCTGCGTCGGCATGCCAGTCAGACACCATGCCCATTAGGCCAGGGCGGCCTACCGCAGGGAACGCTCGACGGAGACTAGTGGTTGGGGCGCGCGCCTTTCTCTACCTCGTGCAAAACATCACCTGCGGGCGGGAGTCGAACCTGCCTGCGTCGGCATGCCAGTCAGACACCATGCCCATTAGGCCAGGGCGGCCTACCGCAGGGAACGCTCGACGGAGACTAGTGGTTGGGGCGCGCGCCTTTCTCTACCTCGTGCAAAACATCACCTGCGGGCGGGAGTCGAACCTGCCTGCGTCGGCATGCCAGTCAGACACCATGCCCATTAGGCCAGGGCGGCCTACCGCAGGGAACGCTCGACGGAGACTAGTGGTTGGGGCGCGCGCCTTTCTCTACCTCGTGCAAAACATCACCTGCGGGCGGGAGTCGAACCTGCCTGCGTCGGCATGCCAGTCAGACACCATGCCCATTAGGCCAGGGCGGCCTACCGCAGGGAACGCTCGACGGAGACTAGTGGTTGGGGCGCGCGCCTTTCTCTACCTCGTGCAAAACATCACCTGCGGGCGGGAGTCGAACCTGCCTGCGTCGGCATGCCAGTCAGACACCATGCCCATTAGGCCAGGGCGGCCTACCGCAGGGAACGCTCGACGGAGACTAGTGGTTGGGGCGCGCGCCTTTCTCTACCTCGTGCAAAACATCACCTGCGGGCGGGAGTCGAACCTGCCTGCGTCGGCATGCCAGTCAGACACCATGCCCATTAGGCCAGGGCGGCCTACCGCAGGGAACGCTCGACGGAGACTAGTGGTTGGGGCGCGCGCCTTTCTCTACCTCGTGCAAAACATCACCTGCGGGCGGGAGTCGAACCTGCCTGCGTCGGCATGCCAGTCAGACACCATGCCCATTAGGCCAGGGCGGCCTACCGCAGGGAACGCTCGACGGAGACTAGTGGTTGGGGCGCGCGCCTTTCTCTACCTCGTGCAAAACATCACCTGCGGGCGGGAGTCGAACCTGCCTGCGTCGGCATGCCAGTCAGACACCATGCCCATTAGGCCAGGGCGGCCTACCGCAGGGAACGCTCGACGGAGACTAGTGGTTGGGGCGCGCGCCTTTCTCTACCTCGTGCAAAACATCACCTGCGGGCGGGAGTCGAACCTGCCTGCGTCGGCATGCCAGTCAGACACCATGCCCATTAGGCCAGGGCGGCCTACCGCAGGGAACGCTCGACGGAGACTAGTGGTTGGGGCGCGCGCCTTTCTCTACCTCGTGCAAAACATCACCTGCGGGCGGGAGTCGAACCTGCCTGCGTCGGCATGCCAGTCAGACACCATGCCCATTAGGCCAGGGCGGCCTACCGCAGGGAACGCTTGACGGAGACTAGTGGTTGGGGCGCGCGCCTTTCTCTACCTCGTGCAAAACATCACCTGCGGCGGGAGTCGAACCTGCCTGCGTCGGCATGCCAGTCAGACACCATGCCCATTAGGCCAGGGCGGCCTACCGCAGGGAACGCTTGACGGAGACTAGTGGTTGGGGCGCGCGCCTTTCTCTACCTCGTGCAAAACATCACCTGCGGGCGGGAGTCGAACCTGCCTGCGTCGGCATGCCAGTCAGACACCATGCCCATTAGGCCAGGGCGGCCTACCGCAGGGAACGCTTGACGGAGACTAGTGGTTGGGGCGCGCGCCTTTCTCTACCTCGTGCAAAACATCACCTGCGGGCGGGAGTCGAACCTGCCTGCGTCGGCATGCCAGTCAGACACCATGCCCATTAGGCCAGGGCGGCCTACCGCAGGGAACGCTTGACGGAGACTAGTGGTTGGGGCGCGCGCCTTTCTCTACCTCGTGCAAAACATCACCTGCGGGCGGGAGTCGAACCTGCCTGCGTCGGCATGCCAGTCAGACACCATGCCCATTAGGCCAGGGCGGCCTACCGCAGGGAACGCTTGACGGAGACTAGTGGTTGGGGCGCGCGCCTTTCTCTACCTCGTGCAAAACATCACCTGCGGGCGGGAGTCGAACCTGCCTGCGTCGGCATGCCAGTCAGACACCATGCCCATTAGGCCAGGGCGGCCTACCGCAGGGAACGCTTGACGGAGACTAGTGGTTGGGGCGCGCGCCTTTCTCTACCTCGTGCAAAACATCACCTGCGGGCGGGAGTCGAACCTGCCTGCGTCGGCATGCCAGTCAGACACCATGCCCATTAGGCCAGGGCGGCCTACCGCAGGGAACGCTTGACGGAGACTAGTGGTTGGGGCGCGCGCCTTTCTCTACCTCGTGCAAAACATCACCTGCGGGCGGGAGTCGAACCTGCCTGCGTCGGCATGCCAGTCAGACACCATGCCCATTAGGCCAGGGCGGCCTACCGCAGGGAACGCTTGACGGAGACTAGTGGTTGGGGCGCGCGCCTTTCTCTACCTCGTGCAAAACATCACCTGCGGGCGGGAGTCGAACCTGCCTGCGTCGGCATGCCAGTCAGACACCATGCCCATTAGGCCAGGGCGGCCTACCGCAGGGAACGCTTGACGGAGACTAGTGGTTGGGGCGCGCGCCTTTCTCTACCTCGTGCAAAACATCACCTGCGGGCGGGAGTCGAACCTGCCTGCGTCGGCATGCCAGTCAGACACCATGCCCATTAGGCCAGGGCGGCCTACCGCAGGGAACGCTTGACGGAGACTAGTGGTTGGGGCGCGCGCCTTTCTCTACCTCGTGCAAAACATCACCTGCGGGCGGGAGTCGAACCTGCCTGCGTCGGCATGCCAGTCAGACACCATGCCCATTAGGCCAGGGCGGCCTACCGCAGGGAACGCTTGACGGAGACTAGTGGTTGGGGCGCGCGCCTTTCTCTACCTCGTGCAAAACATCACCTGCGGGCGGGAGTCGAACCTGCCTGCGTCGGCATGCCAGTCAGACACCATGCCCATTAGGCCAGGGCGGCCTACCGCAGGGAACGCTTGACGGAGACTAGTGGTTGGGGCGCGCGCCTTTCTCTACCTCGTGCAAAACATCACCTGCGGGCGGGAGTCGAACCTGCCTGCGTCGGCATGCCAGTCAGACACCATGCCATTAGGCCAGGGCGGCCTACCGCAGGGAACGCTTGACGGAGACTAGTGGTTGGGGCGCGCGCCTTTCTCTACCTCGTGCAAAACATCTCCTGCGGGCGGGAGTCGAACCTGCCTGCGTCGGCATGCCAGTCAGACACCATGCCCATTAGGCCAGGGCGGCCTACCGCAGGGAACGCTTGACGGAGACTAGTGGTTGGGGCGCGCGCCTTTCTCTACCTCGTGCAAAACATCACCTGCGGGCGGGAGTCGAACCTGCCTGCGTCGGCATGCCAGTCAGACACCATGCCCATTAGGCCAGGGCGGCCTACCGCAGGGAACGCTTGACGGAGACTAGTGGTTGGGGCGCGCGCCTTTCTCTACCTCGTGCAAAACATCACCTGCGGGCGGGAGTCGAACCTGCCTGCGTCGGCATGCCAGTCAGACACCATGCCCATTAGGCCAGGGCGGCCTACCGCAGGGAACGCTTGACGGAGACTAGTGGTTGGGGCGCGCGCCTTTCTCTACCTCGTGCAAAACATCACCTGCGGGCGGGAGTCGAACCTGCCTGCGTCGGCATGCCAGTCAGACACCATGCCCATTAGGCCAGGGCGGCCTACCGCAGGGAACGCTTGACGGAGACTAGTGGTTGGGGCGCGCGCCTTTCTCTACCTCGTGCAAAACATCACCTGCGGGCGGGAGTCGAACCTGCCTGCGTCGGCATGCCAGTCAGACACCATGCCCATTAGGCCAGGGCGGCCTACCGCAGGGAACGCTTGACGGAGACTAGTGGTTGGGGCGCGCGCCTTTCTCTACCTCTTGCAAAACATCACCTGCGGGCGGGAGTCGAACCTGCCTGCGTCGGCATGCCAGTCAGACACCACCGCAGGGAACGCGGGACGGAGACTAGTGGTTGGGGCGCGCGCCTTTCTCTACCTCTTGCAAAACATCGCCTGACACCGCAGGGAACGCGGGACGGAGACTAGTGGTTGGGGCGCGCGCCTTTCTCTACCTCTTGCAAAACATCGCCTGACACCGCAGGGAACGCGGGACGGAGACTAGTGGTTGGGGCGCGCGCCTTTCTCTACCTCTTGCAAAACATCGCCTGACACCGCAGGGAACGCGGGACGGAGACTAGTGGTTGGGGCGCGCGCCTTTCTCTACCTCTTGCAAAACATCGCCTGACACCGCAGGGAACGCGGGACGGAGACTAGTGGTTGGGGCGCGCGCCTTTCTCTACCTCTTGCAAAACATCGCCTGACACCGCAGGGAGCGCGGGACGGAGACTAGTGGTTGGGGCGCGCGCCTTTCTCTACCTCTTGCAAAACATCGCCTGACACCGCAGGGAACGCGGGACGGAGACTAGTGGTTGGGGCGCGCGCCTTTCTCTACCTCTTGCAAAACATCGCCTGACACCGCAGGGAACGCGGGACGGAGACTAGTGGTTGGGGCGCGCGCCTTTCTCTACCTCTTGCAAAACATCGCCTGACACCGCAGGGAACGCGGGACGGAGACTAGTGGTTGGGGCGCGCGCCTTTCTCTACCTCTTGCAAAACATCGCCTGACACCGCAGGGAACGCTCGACGGAGACTAGTGGTTGGGGCGCGCGCCTTTCTCTACCTCTTGCAAAACATCGCCTGACACCGCAGGGAACGCTCGACGGAGACTAGTGGTTGGGGCGCGCGCCTTTCTCTACCTCTTGCAAAACATCGCCTGACACCGCAGGGAACGCTCGACGGAGACTAGTGGTTGGGGCGCGCGCCTTTCTCTACCTCTTGCAAAACATCGCCTGACACCGCAGGGAACGCTCGACGGAGACTAGTGGTAATGGGCATGGTGTCTGACTGGCATGCCGACGCAGGCAGGTTCGACTCCTTGGGCTACTGTAATTTATATGTAGTGGTTGGGGCGCGCGCCTTTCTCTACCTCTTGCAAAACATCACCTGCGGGCGGGAGTCGAACCTGCCTGCGTCGGCATGCCAGTCTGACACCATGCCCATTAGGCCAGGGCGGCCTACCGCAGGGAACGCTCGACGGAGACTAGTGGTTGGGGCGCGCGCCTTTCTCTACCTCTTGCAAAACATCACCTGCGGGCGGGAGTCGAACCTGCCTGCGTCGGCATGCCAGTCTGACACCATGCCCATTAGGCCAGGGCGGCCTACCGCAGGGAACGCTCGACGGAGACTAGTGGTTGGGGCGCGCGCCTTTCTCTACCTCTTGCAAAACATCACCTGCGGGCGGGAGTCGAACCTGCCTGCGTCGGCATGCCAGTCAGACACCATGCCCATTAGGCCAGGGCGGCCTACCGCAGGGAACGCTTGACGGAGACTAGTGGTTGGGGCGCGCGCCTTTCTCTACCTCTTGCAAAACATCACCTGCGGGCGGGAGTCGAACCTGCCTGCGTCGGCATGCCAGTCAGACACCATGCCCATTAGGCCAGGGCGGCCTACCGCAGGGAACGCTCGACGGAGACTAGTGGTTGGGGCGCGCGCCTTTCTCTACCTCTTGCAAAACATCACCTGCGGGCGGGAGTCGAACCTGCCTGCGTCGGCATGCCAGTCAGACACCATGCCCATTAGGCCAGGGCGGCCTACCGCAGGGAACGCTCGACGGAGACTAGTGGTTGGGGCGCGCGCCTTTCTCTACCTCTTGCAAAACATCACCTGCGGGCGGGAGTCGAACCTGCCTGCGTCGGCATGCCAGTCAGACACCATGCCCATTAGGCCAGGGCGGCCTACCGCAGGGAACGCTTGACGGAGACTAGTGGTTGGGGCGCGCGCCTTTCTCTACCTCGTGCAAAACATCACCTGCGGGCGGGAGTCGAACCTGCCTGCGTCGGCATGCCAGTCAGACACCATGCCCATTAGGCCAGGGCGGCCTACCGCAGGGAACGCTTGACGGAGACTAGTGGTTGGGGCGCGCGCCTTTCTCTACCTCGTGCAAAACATCACCTGCGGGCGGGAGTCGAACCTGCCTGCGTCGGCATGCCAGTCAGACACCATGCCCATTAGGCCAGGGCGGCCTACCGCAGGGAACGCTCGACGGAGACTAGTGGTTGGGGCGCGCGCCTTTCTCTACCTCGTGCAAAACATCACCTGCGGGCGGGAGTCGAACCTGCCTGCGTCGGCATGCCAGTCAGACACCATGCCCATTAGGCCAGGGCGGCCTACCGCAGGGAACGCTCGACGGAGACTAGTGGTTGGGGCGCGCGCCTTTCTCTACCTCGTGCAAAACATCACCTGCGGGCGGGAGTCGAACCTGCCTGCGTCGGCATGCCAGTCAGACACCATGCCCATTAGGCCAGGGCGGCCTACCGCAGGGAACGCTCGACGGAGACTAGTGGTTGGGGCGCGCGCCTTTCTCTACCTCTTGCAAAACATCACCTGCGGGCGGGAGTCGAACCTGCCTGCGTCGGCATGCCAGTCAGACACCATGCCCATTAGGCCAGGGCGGCCTACCGCAGGGAACGCTCGACGGAGACTAGTGGTTGGGGCGCGCGCCTTTCTCTACCTCTTGCAAAACATCACCTGCGGGCGGGAGTCGAACCTGCCTGCGTCGGCATGCCAGTCAGACACCATGCCCATTAGGCCAGGGCGGCCTACCGCAGGGAACGCTCGACGGAGACTAGTGGTTGGGGCGCGCGCCTTTCTCTACCTCTTGCAAAACATCGCCTGACACCGCAGGGAACGCGGGACGGAGACTAGTGGTTGGGGCGCGCGCCTTTCTCTACCTCTTGCAAAACATCGCCTGACACCGCAGGGAACGCGGGACGGAGACTAGTGGTTGGGGCGCGCGCCTTTCTCTACCTCTTGCAAAACATCGCCTGACACCGCAGGGAACGCGGGACGGAGACTAGTGGTTGGGGCGCGCGCCTTTCTCTACCTCTTGCAAAACATCGCCTGACACCGCAGGGAACGCGGGACGGAGACTAGTGGTTGGGGCGCGCGCCTTTCTCTACCTCTTGCAAAACATCGCCTGACACCGCAGGGAACGCGGGACGGAGACTAGTGGTTGGGGCGCGCGCCTTTCTCTACCTCTTGCAAAACATCGCCTGACACCGCAGGGAACGCGGGACGGAGACTAGTGGTTGGGGCGCGCGCCTTTCTCTACCTCTTGCAAAACATCGCCTGACACCGCAGGGAACGCGGGACGGAGACTAGTGGTTGGGGCGCGCGCCTTTCTCTACCTCTTGCAAAACATCGCCTGACACCGCAGGGAACGCGGGACGGAGACTAGTGGTTGGGGCGCGCGCCTTTCTCTACCTCTTGCAAAACATCGCCTGACACCGCAGGGAACGCGGGACGGAGACTAGTGGTTGGGGCGCGCGCCTTTCTCTACCTCTTGCAAAACATCGCCTGACACCGCAGGGAACGCGGGACGGAGACTAGTGGTTGGGGCGCGCGCCTTTCTCTACCTCTTGCAAAGCATCGCCTGACACCGCAGGGAACGCGGGACGGAGACTAGTGGTTGGGGCGCGCGCCTTTCTCTACCTCTTGCAAAACATCGCCTGACACCGCAGGGAACGCGGGACGGAGACTAGTGGTTGGGGCGCGCGCCTTTCTCTACCTCTTGCAAAACATCACCTGCGGGCGGGAGTCGAACCTGCCTGCGTCGGCATGCCAGTCAGACACCATGCCCATTAGGCCAGGGCGGCCTACCGCAGGGAACGCTTGACGGAGACTAGTGGTTGGGGCGCGCGCCTTTCTCTACCTCTTGCAAAACATCACCTGCGGGCGGGAGTCGAACCTGCCTGCGTCGGCATGCCAGTCAGACACCACCGCAGGGAACGCGGGACGGAGACTAGTGGTTGGGGCGCGCGCCTTTCTCTACCTCTTGCAAAACATCGCCTGACACCGCAGGGAACGCGGGACGGAGACTAGTGGTTGGGGCGCGCGCCTTTCTCTACCTCTTGCAAAACATCGCCTGACACCGCAGGGAACGCGGGACGGAGACTAGTGGTTGGGGCGCGCGCCTTTCTCTACCTCTTGCAAAACATCGCCTGACACCGCAGGGAACGCGGGACGGAGACTAGTGGCTGGGGCGCGCGCCTTTCTCTACCTCTTGCAAAACATCGCCTGACACCGCAGGGAACGCGGGACGGAGACTAGTGGTTGGGGCGCGCGCCTTTCTCTACCTCTTGCAAAACATCGCCTGACACCGCAGGGAACGCTCGACGGAGACTAGTGGTTGGGGCGCGCGCCTTTCTCTACCTCTTGCAAAACATCGCCTGACACCGCAGGGAACGCTCGACGGAGACTAGTGGTTGGGGCGCGCGCCTTTCTCTACCTCTTGCAAAACATCGCCTGACACCGCAGGGAACGCTCGACGGAGACTAGTGGTTGGGGCGCGCGCCTTTCTCTACCTCTTGCAAAACATCGCCTGACACCGCAGGGAACGCTCGACGGAGACTAGTGGTTGGGGCGCGCGCCTTTCTCTACCTCTTGCAAAACATCACCTGACACCGCAGGGAACGCTCGACGGAGACTAGTGGTTGGGGCGCGCGCCTTTCTCTACCTCTTGCAAAACATCGCCTGACACCGCAGGGAACGCGGGACGGAGACTAGTGGTTGGGGCGCGCGCCTTTCTCTACCTCTTGCAAAACATCGCCTGACACCGCAGGGAACGCTCGACGGAGACTAGTGGTTGGGGCGCGCGCCTTTCTCTACCTCTTGCAAAACATCGCCTGACACCGCAGGGAACGCTCGACGGAGACTAGTGGTTGGGGCGCGCGCCTTCTCTACCTCTTGCAAAACATCGCCTGACACCGCAGGGAACGCTCGACGGAGACTAGTGGTTGGGGCGCGCGCCTTTCTCTACCTCTTGCAAAGCATCGCCTGACACCGCAGGGAACGCTCGACGGAGACTAGTGGTTGGGGCGCGCGCCTTTCTCTACCTCTTGCAAAGCATCGCCTGACACCGCAGGGAACGCTCGACGGAGACTAGTGGTTGGGGCGCGCGCCTTTCTCTACCTCTTGCAAAGCATCACCTGCGGGCGGGAGTCGAGCCTGCCTGCGTCGGCATGCCAGTCAGACACCATGCCCATTAGGCCAGGGCGGCCTACCGCAGGGAACGCTCGACGGAGACTAGTGGTTGGGGCGCGCGCCTTTCTCTACCTCTTGCAAAACATCACCTGCGGGCGGGAGTCGAACCTGCCTGCGTCGGCATGCCAGTCAGACACCATGCCCATTATATAACAATTATATATCGCTTTATATATCGTTATATACTTTATATACCCATTATATATCGCATTTTGGTGACCTTAAAAAAGACGGGGGTCATGAAAAAGTTGAAAAAAATTTGTCTCGGAAAAATTTTAACATAGATTTTTTTGACGTAACTTTGCGCGTAGAATCCGAATTTACTAATTAGAGCTCATGAAACAACGAAAGAAAAAAGTTATGCTCGAAAAATGAAAAAAAAAAAACATATTTTTTCACCTTCGCGTGTACCTTTCGGGCCGCGTATTGGGGCGCCAATTTCATCACTTTTGTAAACAAGGTTATGTCTTGCTACTTTCTCTAGCATTTTCTCTAGCTCTCGTACCGAAATTCGATTTCTTCATGCGAAAATACGCCAGGAATACCTATAGATCTCTAACACTGATGATTCAGAGAGGCGGAGCCAACAACCGATCGGCCGAGACGAGAGACGAGCGGGAGATTCCACCTGAGACGCGTGCCCGACCGGTCGACCCCCTTTCCCTCTCCCATTCGTATGCCCGCATACCGGATGTTCCCTTACCTTACCGTATCCTGTTGGTATCCTGTTGGTATCTCGTTGGTACCCTGTTGGTATCTTGTTCGTATTCCTGTCGTACTGTTACGTATTCTATCTATCGTCTCTATAAACCATATTATGTAATCTGAGTCTTGTTGGTCCAGTAACACACCAGAATCTTCACTGGTAGCAGCTAGTTCCTTCCTCTTCGCTTGGTATGGCCAACCGAGCGTTGGGGAAGTTATTGTAAGCCAAGATCGTCTGGTGTTATTTCCTGTCATTGTGTTATTCCACGCTTCCAACACTTCCACTGCGCAACTCTGTTCGTTTTCCCCTAATTATTCCCTCCCCCCCCCTCGCGTCTCTTGTGTGTGTGTGTTTCGCTTCGCTTGATTTTTGTCGATTGCAAGATTCCGAGTTACGGACAGCATTGGTGGTTCGGGTGAACTTCATTGCTCGCCGCGTGACTCGTATTGTGTCTCAATATTCATGATCATGATCACTCAACCCGTTGTGGCTGAGAGGATGGCTCCGGATGAGGGGAGCGCGATCCAAACTAGCACCTTTTGAAAGAGAGAGGCTAAAAGAGACAGAAAGCGCCTTTTGAAAAAGAGAGGCTAAGATTTTTTTTTTTTAAATGTCGTTTCGAGTGAGAGAGCACGCTGATAGTTGTTTCCCTCACTCGGCACTGTTTCTGATTCGCGTGAAAAGGGATCAGCGGCCGAGTCGAGTCAGTAAGAGATTCTCCGAACGAAATAGAAAGAACAGACGCTAGTTTGACGGCATCTACATAATGGTTTTTATACATGTGAGTAAAATCGTGAGAATTGGACTCGCTTCCTTTCTCCTTCCCCAACAGGTGTCTTTCCTTGTGGAGGGGAATATCTCATTTGAGGAGTGTCTGTCACGGTTCCTCTGTGACCTACGGTCATTACGCAATACTTCAGTTTCTCCGCTGTTGCTAGAAGAGTGAGAGACCGTTAGTCATCCAAATGGGACCGTTTTGTTTGAATGGGCTAGATGAAGAAAGGACGCGTCTACTCCCCTCCATAGGGCGCGCTGACATTTGTGTTAGGGGCCCGATGTTTTCTCTCACGGTAAGAGGGGGATTGTTGAATGAGAGTGCCGAAATCGTGCCAGGCGCTCAGTAGGTACGGAAGCTTCATCACCCCGGTGCTATTCTCGGATCCATTTCAATCGCGATATCTCTTCTCTGGATCTTTGGGATAAAGGAGATCGCATATCAGTGGCCCCATGATTCCGGGAACACTGATAAGATCAGATCTCGACCCCATCCCCCGCTTATTGTAGGCTATTTCGAGATCAAAATGAGGCGGTGTCAAGGTGGGAGAGCAGGGTTAAAAGGAAAGGGGAGCCAACGTGAGCTCACTCTTGCCTTCGGTCGAGCCCAGGGGCACTCCTCTCCTTCTTCCCCCCCCCCCTCCCCCCCCCCTTTCCCTCCCCCCTCTCCACATCTGGGCGTCTGTTGCATGTCGGACCTGGAGGACAACCCCCGGGACTCCGACAGGGACTCGAGGACGCCGTCCCCGACTCTCTTCAACGAGGAGCAACTGGCAGGTATGAACCAGTCTCTCCGAGGTGGAGCCTCCTTTACGGGGTTTCCAACCATCCCTTCCGCCCTCAGCGGCACAGCATCTGAGCCTCTTGGCAAGGGTGCTGCGGCCGGTCTGAGTGATTCCCTCTCTACCATCCACAATGAGTCTAAAGATCCGATTTCCGCTGAGCCAAGAGAGATTGTGGCCGCGCCCACTGGTGATAGGAGGCTAAACAGAGTAGCTTATAACTCGGTAAAGAGCATGTTGAAGGGCCCCAATACAGTTAGCGATGATTGTCTCCCTTTGGCTAGGGCCACTTCTAAGTCCCTTGAAAACCTCGCAGGTGCACTCGTCGGGCTGGACACGAGCATCGCGGAGACGAAGAAGGCCACCAAGGACTTCACGACAAAGGTGAATCGTTGTTTCAAAACTGTCACCACTAGGATTGACCATTGTTTACCGATGGTGGCTTCCCTTGATGCTTTTCCTATTCGCAAAGAAGGTCGAGCACCGCTAAGGCCCTTCTCGGGAGATGGAGATGAGGACTTTGACTTGTGGATAAGGCGGTTCAATGACCTGGTCAATATGGCGTCCACCGCATTGAATGATCGTCAGAAAGCCTCTCACCTAATAGGTAACCTGACGAGTAGGGCCAGGGACGTGGTTGATACCCTGCGCGACAATCAAAAGGTGGATCACGCTGCGATTATTGATGCGGTTAGAAACCTGGTCCAGTGCCCTGAGGAAAGAGCACTTGCTAGGCAACGTTTGAACAATTGCAGGCAGGAACCCGGCGAGTCAGTTCAGGTGTTCCACTCACGTCTTCAGCGCCTGGTTCGGTCGGCAATGCAGGGCAAGGACAACGACGTTGTTAAGGACAGAATCTTAGAGGAGTTCATGGATCGCCTATCGCCGAGGATCTCCTTCTATGTCAAATCACAGGTATCTACTACGGTAGACGATGCGCTGAAACTAGCCAGGCGATACGAGAATTTGTTGACGGACATGGCTAGCGCTATGATGGCACACAGTGAGGCGCCTAATGTTCTTGTTTCCCAGTCTCCGGCTCTCGTACAAGAACCCGCAATGAACTCAGCCGTTCAGAATTTATTAGCCCAGCATCCGAGCAACACTCCGTTCGGTCCAAGCAATCTATGTCCCAGTTGCTATCACCAGCATTTCCAGTGTGCACCAATGATGCCTTTCCAGGTCGTGCCGCAGTACCTTCCCACACAACCAGTGCAATTGGTTCAGCAAGCCCCGGTCCAGCGGCAGTATCACTTCTCGCAGCAGATGGCTCCCATGCCCATCAGCAGAACCAGGTACCTTCTTCATTCTGTCTAACGCTGCCTCAGCAGCAAGCCCCCACGGGACTGTTTCCAAGCCGTGTGGCAAGGGAACAGTGCTTGTCGGGGGTGGGTTGCAACTCACCAAAGTGAATATGCTTGCTCGGGGCACAAAGAGTTCTGTCACACCAACCACGTCGATAAATGTGCATGAGGTATGCCTCAAAGCATTGATTGATACTGGAAGTGACCTGACAGTGGCGCACACAAATTTGATTAGCATTCTGCGCATTACCAAACTTGAAATGCCTTCATCTTCGATGGCTGAAGGAGTTGCAGGAAACTTGGTATCAATTGTAGGTTGTGAAATTCCTAATTGCCGGACACATTGTAAGGGAGAAGATCCATTTCATTCCAGGCAATTGCTCGTCTTCTGCTCAGCAGGATATCATAATAGGCAACGATGTTTTGCAGCACTTGCCGGAACTTTCAATCAACTACCAAATGAGGACGCTGAAAGTCGGTAAGCATTCGGTTCCAATCGGACCAGCACCATTCGTTTCATATGGGTATGATGTTGAACACTTCCCGGTACGCGTCAATGGAAACGTCACTGCCCCCAAATTCCGTTACGGTTGTGGGATGCAAAGTAGAATTAGATGAGGGCAAAGATATTCCATACGAGCGCCTTTTCTGTAGTTTGCCGAGATTGAATGAGAGGATTCAGGTAGCGCCATGTGTATTCAGGACCTCCAACGTCGGTCTCTTCATCACCAATCCGACAAACCAGCTGATCAATGTCAACGAAGGACAGATGGTGACTAACGCATTTTCCGCTTTTGAGGGTTCACTTTTGAGGGTTCACGAAGGATCGAGCCGATCTACTAGTGACGTAAGTCCATATCCCGCTCTACAGAACTCTGATTGACAGTACGTACTGACTCCAGAGATGGTGTATGACCGGGATCAATCTTCTCTCCACTTCTATTTCTTTCTCCATAAGCCGACAGACATGCCTAGACTAGTTCAAGTCCGAGGACGGACTTGGGGGATAAGGGTGAATTGTCAAGGACAGTACCATGCCTTGGGTTTTACAGCTGATATTTCAGGGGGTGGAGCGACAGACAAGATGCTCTGAGTCAGGAGATAAAGGGAGCCTCGAAACTCTATGAGGTGAGATCGGTTATCCACTGAGCAGCATCTTGAGGAGAGCGCGTTCTCGCTTCGGGACGACTGTCTCAGTGGGCATAATTTTCTTCAGTTTGTTTTACTTGTGGTTCTCTAGATGCTCGAGACTAGCATAGTCTAGATTAGTCTGAGGACAGACTAGGGTAAAAAAGGGGAGATGTCAAGGAGCGAATCTCCTTGCTACTTTCTCTAGCTCTCTTGCTATCTCTAACACTGATGATTCAGAGGCGGAGCCAACAACCGATCAGCCGAGACGAGAGACGAGCGGGAGATTCCACCTGAGACGCGAGCCCGACCGGTCGACCCCCTTTCCCTCTCCCATTCGTATGCCCGCATACCGGATGTTCCCTTACCTTACCGTATCCTGTTGGTATCCTGTTGGTATCTCGTTGGTACCCCGTTGGTATCTTGTTCGTATTCCTGTCGTACTGTTACGTATTCTATCTATCGTCTCTATAAACCATATTATGTAATCTGAGTCTTGTTGGTCCAGTAACACACCAGAATCTTCACTGTCACAACACCCTTCTATGACAGTGATATGAAGGGCTGAATCGAAAAAAAGGGGGATGTCCGGACCAAGGTGAAACATAATGGAGCCGGTCTCTTAAACATTCTAACCGTTGCTGTACAAAACTTAGTAATCTTTTGTCGAATTAAGTTTTGAGGGTTCTCAAAATGGGAATATACACAATATTTCACCATTCGTTGGCTAAGATCTACGTTACGGGTAAAAAGAGAGGAGATGATGATATATGGATCACGAGACAACCGCACTATAGAACAGTGCACTGATAACATCTCAATATGAGGCCGTTTGCGATAGGGTCAAAAAGTGTCGGGAACAGGTCCAAAATCGGCCAAAAAAAATAGAATGAGCTTTTGGGCGAAATTCTATCTTTTTTCGTTTTCGTGAAAATGCAACTTTTTGACTTCTTCATGTGTGCGAGTAGTGAAATATACTATTCGAACCGCCTTGTGACGTAGATTGTAACTGTATATACATGTATGGGGTTTCGAGGAGTGTAAAGATGAGTTATGCCCATTTTAAAGCTAAAAACGTGATTTTTCGCTAGAAAATAAGTGATATGATCATAAAGAATAGTTAATAAGTACTTTTTGGAAGCACATTGATCGTTTCTGACAGTTTCCGAGCAAAAGAATTTTTGCAAAACATCGTGCATCGGTGGGGAGTCGAACCTGAGGTGCATGTTTCGTGAGATTTCATTACCAAATTGTAAGTAGGTCCTGCAAATATGTTTTTGCACTATTCTTTATGATCATATTACTTATTTTCTAGCGAAAAATCAAGTTTTTAGCTTTAAAATGGGCATAACTCATCTTTGCACTCCTCGAAACCCCATACATATATATACAGTTACAATCTACGTCACAAGGCGGTTCGAATAGTATATTTCACTACTCGCACACATGAAGGAGTCAAAAAGTTGCATTTTCTCGAAAACGAAAAAAGATAGAATTTCGCCCAAAAGGTCATTCTAAAGAGCATCAAATTCTTATCGAGATCGCGAGATTTGTGGGCATTTTTACCCCTTTCGGGGCAGTTTTCATCGTAGAATAAGATTTTGACCAAACTGACGTCGTGCCGTAGCGGGATTCAGAAGGCTCAGATCGAAAAACTGAAAACGCCAGTCGATGCAGAATCAAAAGTTACCCCTAGGACCGAGTTTTGAGCATATCCGATTTTTGGCCTGTTCCAGACCCCCCGTCGAACATTGTTGATTCTATCGCAAACGGCCTCATATGAGCGATTCCAACTATGCAATGAAACGAGAAGCAAGACGAAATTTTTTTTCATAACTCAAAGAGATTATCTAATAATTTACAATTCGTTTGCAGCTCTATTCGATCCATCCTGGATATCATGTGTTCGATTTCGATATTCGTCACTACGATGGAAACTTCAAGTCGTCGTTCGAACGGCTCTACAATCCAATCGAAGACGGTGATCAAATCTTTTTCGGGCGTCAAGAGAAGACGGTCGAGTTGAGTCAGAATCTCAAATTAATCAGATTCAATCATCCTTATTACTGTTGGGATGATAGCACATAGTAACACAAATACATTTTTGTCGACCGATTAAGATCGATTGCATTTATTAATCTGTTGTTCGTTTTGCAAACTTGTTGTTTCGTTGTTGTCAGTATTTGATAAGTTGATAAAGTTAGCGAGAAAATTTCGAATGCTGTGGAGAAAATGGTTAAGGCCCCATGATAAATATCGTTTAACTTTTTAAAATATTGTTCCATCTCTTTTTTTCGAATGAATCCCACTGAATTCGTTTCAATATCAGATAATTAACGTCAAATTAATATCAGCGATGTTTCAAGATTCAGAGAACGATCTCATCGATGAAATTGAGATAATTAGCAAGGTATTCGAATACCTTACATTTTATGAGACATTTATCATTCAATGCTTATTTTACTGTTGTTTCATGCAACCAACTTGTTTGCAGTTGTCAATTGAAGCGGCGAGTGATCAAGAAAATGGATATTCTCCAGCTCTCTGGCAAGCATAATGTGGACAACATCGAAGGCGGTGTGAGTCATTAAACATGGATTTTAAAAAAAATTATTTGTGAGGAATATTACTGTGAAGCGAATATACGTACGAATAGAACTTTCATTCACAAATTTCCCGAACTGTTGGGCACTTATATCACTTCACATTATCAATCAAATAGAAAGCTATAAACTGAAAATGCAATTGGGGGGTAATGCTTCGAATCTGAATACGACCGCTTGGTTAAAAAAATATCATAGTAGACACAATCCGGTCGTTGCTGCTCTATTGGTCTATTCCACATGAATTCGTGGTACTTTCCTGTTTTTTTGGCCAACCTTGAAATAACCCATCTCATTTCTCAAATATCACTGTCTTCATAGCGGTCTACTCTCGGTCAATCAGAAACCGAAATTTTTTCTCATTAAACTTCGTCTAAAAAGAGCACAACCTCTCTCTAAGCCTAGATGGGGTTAAAATGAGTGGACGGGGTTATTTCAAGGTGGGCCAAAAAACAGGAAAGTACCGAATTCGTTGCCTTCAATGAAACAATCGCAAATTGCTTGTGACCGTCTGATCGTTCCTCTTCTTTCGACTGTTGTGATCCCTCCTAATTTTATTTGTATGTCTCATATCAGTTTCATGTGAATGCAAATGAGTTTATGCACAGCAATAACGTTCTCGGAACATTCCCTCAGATTGGCCATAGTAATCATCGCGAATTGAGTGGTCAAGAAGTGCATACAAACGCAGAATATAATACATACAAAGAACCATTCGCCACCTGTAGACTACCGTAGTCCGGGCATCTACCGTAATCCGTTTGATCCGGGTGGGATACCGGGTTGATCCTCAGGGTATCGGATTAGGGGAATCACTGGAATTCCGCCGGCTCCGCCCATCGAGTACTGTCGGTGCTGCTGAGCGAAGACCGGGAAGCGTCTAAGAGATTATCGACTGATCTACCGTGACCTTTGCTGGATACCGTAGCCTGAGAGCGTCTACCGTATATCAGATTCATCCCGTATTCCGAGAGCGATTCACTACGGTACATTGATTGATCTATTCGAATGCGTACACTGTACCTACTACCGCTCATGGAATGATCAACCGAAGCCTTCCATACAGTACTCTGCCGTATACCTTGGCTGCTCGGGCAGACCCTCTTCCGGATCGACGGTCTGTCTCCTCGACACTGGACGCGAAGAGAACGTGGGAGAGGGATAGGCGGGGTCGATCCGACTGAGAAAGATCAAAGGTCAACTCTGACTCAAAGGCTTATGCTAATGGAATTACAATCTAGGGGAGCGAGCAACCAAGAGGAAGTCAAACGACTAGAGGGGATATAAATATCTTCTATAGGGATGACATTTCCATTCTATCTATCCCCGTTGCGCACTCTTTCGATGACCAGAATGACCAGTAAGTGGTCGCTCTAGGTAGCGAAAGTTGGGAATCATAGGCACTTCTAATTGTTCAAAGATCAGGCTTATTACTAGTAGTATTGTTGCGATCGCCAGTAAGGCGCATAGTACATCAATCTGGGTCTGAAACGTTGAAGTTTAAAAAAAACAATATTTTCAATAATATACGAACAAACCTGAACTCGCGGAAGACGTGGTCGGTATGAGCATCCACTGAGTAATCTCGTTGATTTGGATTGCAGTGGAATGGAGGGATCTGAGGGGATTGCATAAGCACTCTGCGACTTTGGTCAGTTATGGATATTAATTTCCACAGTCGTTTTTGTACTGTTTTTATCCCTTATTGTTCTTCAGAGAGACATCATCTCATTGATTTGTACGAGATAGCAGAGGGTCGCGTCATCAGTATAGAAATTCGCGGAAAACAAAATAATGCTAACTTTTCATAAAATAATTCACAAAACAATTTGCATCTTTTAAAAATGATTTCTAAAAAAATAATCCTATGGGGCCTAGCCCTCACCAAATTGCACACTTTTTTTCAAATCGGAAAATGGCAAAACTGGAAAAACAGTTCGATTTCAACTGCCTTCCTGATATTATGTGAATATGCTGATTTCTAAAAAGTGAAGCCTATGGGGCCAGCTCTCGCCAAATTACACTTTTTTAAATCGGAAAAATGACAAAACTGGAAACTTCCTGATATTCGGTTTAAACTTACAGCTTTTAAAATGATTTCTTAAACTTTAACACATGATCTTTGATCTTTCTCCTACCTCTGCCACGGGTCTCCTCGACGAGGTGGCGATGGCGGGAATATGGGTGGCCCGAAAGCCGTCGTTGCAGCTCATGAGCGAAAGACGACGGCGTTCTGCAGAGATCATAGATCAGTCTAAGGATTTTAGAGATCAAAGATCAGTCCAATGATTGCAAATATCTATCTAATGAGATCAAAGATATGCCCAGTGGAGTTCGGAGATTGAATCGAATAGAGATCAAAGATCAACAACTCACCTAGCTCCGCCGAATCCACAGAGCTCGCAAAGTTTGCGTCACTCGACGGCCCGCCTGCCAATTGCATTGCCATTATTATCAATTGTTTTCCTTTATTAGTTGTTTTGGGTTATTCTTTCAAACTCAGTTTGTCTTCTGAGCCGCGAAAGATCAAAGACCATAGATCGGATGTCACTAACCAGCGTAAGACGAGGATGAGGCAGTGGAATCAAATGAAGAAGGGGCTGCGGGATTCGCAACCGTGGAGAGAAACTTGCGTTGAGTGAGCAGGTTCCTGAAACGATTTCACTTAGTCATCGATATTTCCGTGCAAGATATTGATATTTTTTATTAGGTTATATATTCCGAGATACTCTCCCTTCTCTTCAGTGAAGGTCAATGACCAGCTGTCAGTAAAGAGCAAGAAAGATACGCGAGGCTCCGCTCTCTTTCTCTCACTCTCTCTATTCTCTCGTGCGTTTCTACCCCGTCTCGGGTATAGAGCAGCGCGCCTACGAGAGATCGCAGTTCGCTCTCAGCGTCGGTTTTGACCCAGTATCTCAAGGTACGCTTGGGCTTCTGACCAGTTCACTCTGTGTTAGAGAACCAACAGTTTTTGGGCAGCTCAGAGGGGGATCTCCCGTGAGCAATAAATGAAGTTTTTATTGATCTTTGATCGACCTGTTGAATAGAGAGGAGCTAGATATGATTGACTCCGTGTTTTTCCTAGGTGCCTGTGGAGTAACGCTACATTATGAAAGGGAAAAATATACTCAGAATCATGTTCCACGGTAGGGTTAGCATGTTGTATCTAGATGGTTCTCCTCATTCGTTCGTTTTCTCGAGATAGTTTGCGGAGGGTCATTCATCGAATTACCAACTCATGTGATGATAGAGGAGCAGAGGAGCTCACGAGTCTTCAGTACCCCAGATATGTTGTCCTTTTTTTCGCAAAACATTAGTTTCATGTGCGAAAATTGCAGCATTTTGAGCGCGATTCGCAAAAACTGTTGAAAATCGTTGTGTTTACCCACGGAAATTGCAGCCCACAACCTTTTTTTAACTCGCGGTTTCCTTTGGTGATGTTGCGCAAGGTGAGCAAAAACAAGCATCTCTGCAATGTCCTTTTCCATTCTCAATGCGATTTCTCACTTATGTTTCAATTGTGATTAAAACAAGTCTATGCATCTGATAGCATTGTGCTAAAGAAGTCTCTAGGAGAATTATCGTAGATCAAGCGTAATTTTCAGAATCCTAACTTCCGCTTCAAGCTTGCGCTCTTGATAAGACCAAACAACGCACTTATACTTGCTCCTCTTTGAATTCGCATCCGCATTTTTCTCCCCTTCATTAGTTCCTCGATTAGCGGAGGTGGAGGGCAGGGCTGAAGAGATCAAGAATCATCTCTCTCATTTCCATCGTCATTTGGGCATTTCACAAGACCTTGATACTACTTTTCTCCGAGTGATAACTATACCAGTCTGTATATTTTTCTTTCTTTTATGGGAGAAAATTGTGGAGTAGCGAATTCCTTACGTCCGACGCCGCTTTCCGAGTACGATTCGAATGACGTCGACGTCGAGGACGGATCGGAGATGCCCAGGGCACTCAACTGCTCCAGATGACCGCGATGATCCCAGAGCGTCTGGCACTCGGCGGAGACCGGGTTCTGAATGGTTTTCCTGAGGATATTCGAGAACCTTTTTGAAAGGCTGCCAAATTAGTCGGCCAATTTATCCATTCTTTTTCTTCAAATTTTAACGAACATCGCAGCCTTATCGAAGTATCCCTCCCCGCGCTCGATACTTTATTCCCACGTGAAACCTATCCCAAGCCTCACCGATCTCACCGATCTGATTCATCGCCGATATTACGTGAAAGCTATCCCATCTGTATCCTACATTCACTCATCACCCATTTCGCAGCTCCCTTGTCCCATTCAGGAAAGAGCCCATTCTGCTCCCGTACTAGCAATGTCATTTCGGTTTTAAGTCTCCCCATTATGTATTTTCTATCGTCGGTTAGACAGACGACAGAGCGTGGTGAATGGAGAGAACTGAACCTGAAAGGACTTCGCTATCCACTTCATATTTATTGGCACACAAGCCCCCTCCAACCCATATACTACTCTTTGTGTAAACTCTATCCTACCATCTCGTATTTCACATTCATCCCGGCCTCATGGCTTGCAGTATAGCAGAGGATTTCCATATTTTTTTCTCCCAACAGCCCTTCACTCCTATGCAGCTCCCTCCCGTATCCACCTCATACTTTACGTTTGCTGATAATCTTAGCCCTACTGTAACGTACCATCCTTTCTCTAAATGATTTGGAGCAATTAATTACCTGTACACCCTTAATTGATCCATACTGTACCCCATCAATTACCTCCGGCTCTAGCATCCTAATAGTGGCCTGTCGCATGAATCTCCTCCTCTGCTCATCGGTTTCACTCGTGGTCCTTCTGTCGCTCGTGAGCGGCATGTGTGTCGAGCCTCGCCTCTCGTCGAACGACTTGGCCTGAAGATAGATCAAAGATCAATTATCCGTGCCGAGTTCAAAGCTATATTATCTGAATAGAGATAAAAGATCGTTCCCTTACGAGAGATCAAAGATGAACATGCTTACCTGTCTCTGGATCCTCACTCCAAGCGTGTTCGTGTTGGAGCTCCTCCTCATGGCCTGCGCGGCGCTCAGGAGTGGCGCTGCCGGTGGCGGGGGCTCGTTGATGACGACGGGGATACTGTAGTGCTGAGACAGGCCGGAGGAGGGTACGGTTGGCGATATCTGGAATGGCGATAACTCTACGAACTCGAGCAAGGTGAAAGCCGCGGAAAATACACAGAGGAACTATTCGACACGAGTGCTGATCATTTTGGAACTGTCATGCTGTTTTGATGATCAATCGATAATCACGCCGTGCTACCGTACTCACCCTAGTCGTAGGCGACAGCTTGGCCTGCTGCTGCGCGGACTGCGGCGGAGGCGGACCGTAATCCTGTGATTATCGATTGATTTTCGAAATTATCTGATTTCCGAACCCTCTGGTAGTACGGTCCGAGCGAGGTGGGCTTGCGCGAGATTCGCTCGTGAGCTGGAATGGAATTTATCAATGCAAAAGTAACACAGCAGTCGTTGGGAAAAAATAAAGTTATTTATTTTTTTATTTTTTTATTTGTCGATTCCCCGGTACGTTTTTGATTCCCCGGTGCCTACCGTATTCCTGCTGTTTGGCCTCCTCATCCTCCAATTCGTACACGCCCGGGTTCCAACTGCGCGCGTGCTCGTGATCCCTCTCGTACAGCATCCGGGGATTAGTGTGCTCGGGCAGAGGAGAGGAGATCTGGAATTGTTATTATTGGAGATATTGTTATTGTTATTATTATATTATTGTTATTGTATTGTTATTGTTATTATTATATTACTGATATTGTTATTATTGGAGGCGAAACTCTATTCTGACTGAAACATGCTCAACACTGGGATATAAGGCTAAGATGTACGTTAGATTTTAGGTTTGCGAGACTGTAATTTTGAAGAGCATAGTATGTGTAGGCACAGTGTGGGTATTTATAACTACATCGAGACGCTCATTCCTGTTCGGAATGATCGTGCGAAATATGGAGTGTCTGAAACACATTCTGGATTATCCGCAGTTGGTTCTCTCGGAAATTTAAAATGTTTGTGCGAAATTCGGACAATTGTTGGTCAATCATGTACAAAACGGCGACGGTTCCCTGATTCGAATGCGGAATTATGGACAGGTATACTGTGGTCTGCGGAGTACGGTATCAGGTAGGTCACGGACCTGCTTTACTGGCGACGGTGGGCACTCGAAGATGGCGTTGCTCCGATTGAAGGTGCTCATTCGGCGCACCTGAGAGATCAAAGATCAGACTCCCCCTCTTTCTCATGGCTTTCACTCAAATTTGAGATCTGGGCAATCTTCTCTTTATTCCGCACTTACGTTTCTATCGAGGGAGTTTGGGGAAATGATGATATTGTTGATCATCTTTCGAATTACATACACCTAACATACTTCCATTTCAATATCCGCAACACATTTCGATGATGTTTCTCAACAGCTATTTCTGTGTTTGCTCGACGTGTCATAGAGATCACATCCGCCCACGCTTACGTATATCACGCCACAATGTTGTCAGAGTTCTTTAGCGCCTCTAGAATTCTTCATTCTCGACAACTATTGTTGCCGAATCGCCTAGGTTCTCCATTTTCCATATCACGGCGTTTTGCTGGCAAAGCGCCAAAACTAATTCCAGTTGAGATCTCTCTCGTGCTCTCTCACTTTCGCGTGCTATTTCGCTTTTCCTCTGACCGAACTCTCTTTTCTCGCTCACCCCATGTAGAACGCCGTGCATATTATTTCATCAGTCCGATTGACGATCTACTATTCGACCCAAGTCAACACTGTGCATCAATAGAAGCGACGGGAATGCTGACTGGAGCCTGGCGTGAGCGAGTTGATCTCTGACCAGCAATGCGCTAAATCCGCCTGTTTTGACAACAGAAACTCGAATTCAATGGGATTATTTCCTTATCCTGCTCAAAACACGAGGTGTCACGGCCACAATTTTCCGCCATATTTCAACTTCCGAGCTGCGATGGGGAGGGTGCTAGGACGAATGAGAACCGAAAAAAAATTCCGTCTTCCAGTATTCTCTCAGTAAGTTCAATATGACGCCGTTCGCCTTATTTTCGAGCAAATCTGGACGGATCTGGCACAGCTCAAAAAGTCCAATTTTGTGAAACTGTGTGATTTGGGGTTATCGAGGATGGTGAAGGCGATGGGCATATTCATTTTGTCCACAGACCCCTCATTGGCTCCAGATGGCGTCACGACGAAATCACGTTTTTTCGTGCTACTCGGCTTCCGACAGACCTAATTTTTGGAGAAAATTGTTTCTGGGGTAGAGTAGCATGTCGAACACGCCTGTCTAGTTCATTTTTCATGATTTTCAAAAATAATTTTATAAAAGTGAACTTTTCGCACAGGTCTATGGGAGTGATCCCATGTGGACAGCTCGATCGGGCATGATGAGAGGATTCTAAATATATTTTTTCATGCAATATAAGCGTGCGGTTTTCGAGTTATGCGACTTATAATGATGAGAAAGTGCAAGGAAATGAATCTTTCCTCCCTTCCCTCTACCTCCTCTCTCGTGCGCTCTCTCCATTCCCCATGCTCTCTCGTCACGCGGGGTCAGGGAAGCGATCGAGGAGAGAGAGGAAGAGGCGATTGAGCCCTTTTCCTTGCACTTTCACAACATTGTAAGTCGCATAACTCGAAAACCGCACGCTTATATTGCATGAAAAAATATATTTAGAATCCTCTCGTCATGCCCGATCGAGCTATCCACTTGTGATCACTCCCATAGACATGCGAAAAGTTCACTTTTATGAAATTATTTTTGAAAATCTTGAAAAATGAACTAGACAGGCGTGTTAGCCATGCAATTCTACCCCAGAAGCAATTTTCTACAAAAATTAGGTCTCTCGGAAGCCGAGTAGCACGCAAAAACGTGATTTCGACGTGACGCCATCTGGAGCCAACGAGGGGTCTGTGGACAAAATGAATATGCCCATCGCCTTCACCATGCTCGATAACCCCAAATCACACAGTTTCACAAAATTGGACTTTTTGAGCTGTGCCAACCCTTGCTCGAAAATAAGGCGAACGGTGTCATATGGTACAGAGAACTATCTGAGAAAATACTAGTCGAAATGTTTCCGTCGAAATTTTTTTCCGTTCTCATCCGGTTGGTTCTCATCCGACCTAGTGCCATGGAGAGGCGCCCTCCAGACAGCCACCTCCCTCTCTCATTACTAGATTCATTCATGCGTTATGCTCTCTTGCATCTGGATCGTCTCAAAAGCGCTCATTAGTAGGATTGGAATTTGAGACGGCACTCCTCATTTCGAATGATCTCTTGCCTGTCAGAGATGCTATAGAGCGTGTGAAATGAGGAGGCGCGACCTCGAATTTCCAGACTGGGTGCTTGTTAGGCTTTACTATGCGCACGCGTCAGAAGCGTCAGAAGCAAGATTCGCAATTTCCACCGTACTCAACACTGTTTCGTCCGCACTATCTTTGCTAGAATTCATCATATCCTCCCACGTTTTCGGTGTACTAGAATAGGAATCGCACTAGTGTTTTGATCTCGGACGAATTCAAACTTTGTCCGAACACTTTTTACGCAATTCCAGCAACCAGAGGGTGTGGATCCAATGATCAGATTGTCCTTGCAATGATATTTATCAATGATATTAACTTATGGCTACCGTAGTCTACAGTAATACTTAAGTCTCACCCTTCCATCTCCTAATCGATTCACTCGATCCCTCATCTCCATCTCCTGCCGCTCTTTCGTCATCTCTGCGGCCATCTGAAATTTTAATTTTAATTAATTAAATTAATCATTAAACATAATATTTTGAACTTTGCGTCTATCTCTGTTGGCAGTGATTTGAAAGTAATTTTCGGAAGTCAAGCGAGTACTCATTCTGCGCTCAAACAACGCATAAACCACTTCTTCTTCTTTCAAAATTTCTGTCTTCAGGGAATACAGTGTGATCTCCCGTGTTCAGAAACAGATATATGTACTCTTCCATCCCACATCCCCACTGTTCCTCTTCACCGCTATAGATGCCCTTTCTTATGCTGACACCTCCGGCATTCCCCCCCATACCGGGGAAATATTGGCTGACTCAACGCGGTATTCACCATAAAAGAACAAGGAGAGAAGCGTTTGCCTCCCTCCGCCGCTATCGAAAATTTTTCTCATTTCACCCAGTTGCGCTGACGTGTTCTATTCTCGATGATTCCCATCTCGGCTTTTCCTCTCTCCTACCGAATCAGAAATGTGACACGTCGAACTCGCCAGCTACCGTAACCCGTAGTCATCAGATATCACTAGCTCACTGGCCCATTCTGTTCGATTCAGATATTCAACTACCACTCCTGCACAACATCTCGAAAACATCTGACATATCTCATCTACATCTACATCTTTCTATGGCGATCTATGCAATGTGCCTTCGAATTGTAGTCTGCCCGAAACTTCCGATATATCGGTTGTCTGTTAGTGGAAACAGTCATTCGGCAGGAAGAAATTTCAATATCATCGCCTCCCCCATTCATCCCTGTTTCGCTGAACCATCGAAGTCGGGGCAAAAAGCGTTCCCATCAAGCGCCTCCTCTCCTCCATTCGCACACTATCTCGCCTTCTCTAACCATCTAGAGACCGCACCGAGTCAGAAATCAGTGTCACAATGGCCGTTTGCCGATACGGATGTTTTCCCGTCGGTTGAGGCTAGTGATCATTTCCCCTCCCCTCCTCCTCCTCCCTCCCTCCCTCTCCTCTTCCCCTCTAACTGATCTTGTTTTGTTGAATCACCGTCCTAACGGAGCGAGCGGAAACCTGAATTTCGAAAATACCAATCTCGATAGGCGGTTTTCCTCTCCTACACTTAATCTCTCTCGACTCGCTGTCTCTTTTAGCATGAGGGAACCTGATTTCGAGATAGGCAAGAGATCGCGGCCTAGATGTATGTAGTCGGCTCAGCTATGTGACTCGTAGAACTACCGTAACCTTGAACAGGCAACCAGTATGTAGCCAGATCAGCGATGTGACACGTCGAGCTACGCTACCGTAACCCCATAGGCACCGAAGACCAGCAGCTCGCTAATCTCTCCGGCGCACACATATTCACTTTCACCGGGCCGGCGATTATGCAAATGCGGGAGCCGAATTAGAACCGGCGTATATAAGCCGGCTTCCGGATGCCGCAACAAACAGCGGCCTCCTCTGTAGCGACTTGATTGTCAACTATTTTAATCCACAGTTTCCTCCCCCGATTCGATCTTTGTTCTCTTAGGCACGGAATGTTCACGGGGGGTTGACGGATTGTACGGTAGCTCTCTCCATTTCGTACGCTCTCTCGTCTGCCGAGGTGTGGGAGGAATGGAGAGATCAGCATTCCCAATGAGCATTGTTGTCTCAGCGGGAAATCAGAGTTGGCCACTGATCCAGTGCAATTTTCACCGGGAAAAGAGTTGTTTTCGAAATCCCAAAAATGTCTCTCTCATTTCTGCACGATCTATCATCGATCAGACAAACTAGAGAGTCCATATAATTATGTCCATATAGTCCATATAATCCTAATTCGTCGGAAACACACATACTCGCATGATTCTATCGTTATACGATCAGAAGAAGGACGAGATAGTGTGCGAATCGGGGAGGGTAAGCATCATTATTAGGGCTGTTAGAAGGAAGAATCTGTCTCTTCATTAATCGTGCTCTCTCGCCGATCAGAGCAGCGAGACAGCGTGCGATTAGGGGAGAGTCGGGCAGTCAGAATCATTACCACCCTATCGATCAGTGTGTCCCTTCTGTGACAAGGCGCCGGCTTTCTTCTCACCATCTCTGTACACGCGTCTTATCGTGAAATTCGTGGGCTCGTTGAGCGAGGTGTTTTGATCTGACGTCATCATTGGCGGCGTGCCAGTTATTGTAGCCGGATACATACATTTATCACATGTCAGGCGTTTGACGCCAGATGGGGATGGATGGTTTCAGATTGGTTTCGGGTCGTTTCTTCGTTCAACTATTTTCTTCGTAGCCGCATCAACTCTCTCCAATCTGCACGCTCTCTCGTCTCTCTGACCAGCGAGATAGCAGACGAAATAAAGAGAGTCGATTGCATCAGTCGCCTTATCACGGAATTCGTGGCCTCGGTGTCATGCTTTGATGACGTCATCGGGCATCGTGCCAAGTTGTTGCGAAACGCCCGCATGATTCAGCTAGCAATATTGCAAAACGAGAGAGTTGGAACAATCTCTCCCTTCCTTCTTCCCACGGTTTACCCTCGGCCACTCCTAGTGATGTCAAGACTCTCCTCGATTTGCGCGCTCTCTCGTCTCTCTGATCGGCGAGAAAACTCTATCGTCGCGCAGAAACTTTTATGCGCTTTCTCTCGAGATAGAGTGAGACAGCGCAGTGACCCGTCACCATCTTCCTATCTCCCTTGCCTTTTATATGACCATCCCTCCCCTCCCCTTCCCCTCCCCTCCCATCTTTCTCATCCCATGATGATCGCTCCTCGCGACTTTCCCCTCTCGCGCCCGGAATGCGCGCGTCTCTCCGGCCTCCGCCGCCTCCCTCGCGCCTCCCTCTGCGTCTCTGCCCCCTCCCTAATCTCCGCGTCCCTCTTATCCCACCAGCACCGGTGATAAGGAACAACACAGGGAAAGGGAGAGAGACCGGGGCGATCTGAGAGAGCGCCAGACGACGAGGGCAGGCTCACCTGAGTATATAAGAGACGGGCCGCGCGACGGAATATACACATCGAGAGCAGTGCTCCATCCCGTCACTCTGCCTGCCCCTCTGCGTCTCTGTCTCTCCGCGCGACTCTACCGTACCCCTCCATCCCCCACTCTACTAGTCTGCCGCTCTCGCCCTAGCGCACGCTAGCGCGCTCCCCACTCTGATTGAGAAACACTAGCACACACAATCACACCTGACTAAGAGAGGGTAGAGATATGGGAGTAGATAGCGACAGAGAGTGTGGAAGGGAAGCGAGAGTGATCAGATCGAGATAGGGCCGTGGTGTAGTTCGTGGTGTAGTCGCTCAGTGTGTGAGTGCGTCAGGTGCATCTTGATAGGTCGACAAATACCAAATTCCTCCAATCACCTCCGTCTCATGAATCACTCCCAGCTGACACCTCTCCTCGTTGCTCTCTTGATCCGTTCCGCCGCCAATCATTTCGAAAGGTCGACTACCGTAACCTTTTGGGGGGAAATGGAGGGGGAGTGAGGGGAGGGGTACTGTAGCCGATGCTTATCTTTTGCTTAGCCCATCCCATTGTGTAAACAGTTTATGTTATCCCTTGTCTACAATGGCATTCCATTTCTCATCTTTCGTTCTGAGCGGTCGAAAACATCTTGCATTTTATGGCCTTCCTTTCTCTTTCTCACCCATGTTGTGGCGTCCGCTTGCCTTCTCACACAATGATTCGCCGGCGTCCCCCCAGTCTCTCCGGACCCCCCGGTCCCATTGGTACCAGCGCCCTCTGGTACCCCTCCGGCTTTACTGGACCCCCCGGCCCCTTTGGCAGCGCTCTTCTCGCACTGGAATGGTATAAAAGGACCTGCTTGCTCATACCCGAACACGTCTCCTCTCGTTTTGAGCTGTTGAATCTTTGTAAACGTTAGCATTAGCCATCCCTGATTTATGACTTATTTACCCTTTCGTACATGAGGGCCCCTGATTGCTCATTCCCTTGCTCATCCGTGAACACATCATCCCTCTGTTCCTCTCATCGCTTCATCTCCTTTCCTTTCCCCTCCTATCTCCTCCCTTCTGCCTCTCTCATTCCTCCCTGTCATCTATTCAGCGCGCTACATCTGTCTAGGGATGCTCTCTCCATTCGGCACACACTCTCGCCGGTCAGATGGACGAGACAGCATGCGAAACGGAGAGATCGGCTCCTACTATTTGTTCCATATCCCCTCCTCCTCCTCGTCTCTCGACCTTTTACACGAATTGACATGGATGTGCGCCCTTTACTTGATTAAGCGCGCTATTCTCTTCTTTGTTTTCGCACATTTCGCTAATTAGTTTTTGTCTACAAACCGTGATTCCGCACCCTCGGCTGGTTCGATCCCGCCCGCCTCCGTCTTTTTTTGCAAAGCCTTCGCGAAATCTATATGGCCTAATACTGTGCTAACCGTCCCATTAATTTTCGATGCGATGCTTAGTGGTTCAGTGTGTACTAGGTTTGGCTATTCGACCCTCGTTGCGATCCCGCTACCTCCCTCACCCTCGCGTGATTTCGCAATAGGCGAGGGGGAGGGAGGTAACGGGGTCGCAACGAGGGTCGAATAGCCAACCCTAGTGTCTACCCCAATTAGGAATGCGCCTAGATTCTGCACAAGAGCCCACGGTTTCTAGGCAACCTAGAGGCGACGCAAGCCTAGGGTTGCTTGTTTGCTACCATCTAGAGTGTTTGGCACCATACCCTCATGATGTATTATCTTGCCGTGCCAGTCCCCCTCACCGTGTAATGCGGCCTCCTAAATCTTTTTTTGCCATAGACCACATGTCGACTTTGAGGCCTCCGACTCTGAGGAGCGAGATCTGGAGTATAGCAGGCTCTGCCCACTCCCCCTCACTCACGTCACTCTTTCTTCTTCCTTTATATTGTTGATCTACCCCGATAAAGCCCTTCCGATGTACCTCCCGATTTGGTTAGCTCGCAGTGCATATCATCCCGCTAATTGAATCAGGCCCGCGGGCGCACTAATTGGCCATTTGCATGCGCCTCAAATTCGATTAGGGGCCCCAGGTCCTATCATTCCTTATCAGTCCCACCTCTGACCCCGGGTATCTCTCCGGTGCCTGCGGACCCAGCGGATCCTTTGGTGCCAGAACCCACTGAAATATAGTAAGCTCTCTCCATTTTGCACACTCGCTGGTCAGTGCGAATCGTTGGCATTTCCAGTGTCCGCTGCGAGTACAGATAGCAATCATGAAATCGGAATGCATTCCCTGCTGACCTTTACCTACGCTTTTTGTCCTTACTTGTCGTTTCCCAATGATAAGCATCTGTTTGAAGTCAATCTTCTCGATTTCATCATCCCTAGCTAATTAATTGCCTCCACCTGCTAATCTCCATGCTAATCTCCCCTGACCTGGGCTACTTGACCTTCGCTGACTCGCTCCTTTCCCTTTTCGGACCACGAGGCGAGAGGAGAAGGGATCAGATTGGGGAGGATGGAGGGGTATATAAGGCCCCCTGACTAGTCCCTGCTGGAGGTTAGCATAGTACAGTAATCCGCCTCTTCATTCCACCCTGATCTTGCTGATCTACACCTCTTCTCGTCAATCGATCGTCTGACCCGTCATTGATCTACCTCTAATCTCACTTCGTCTACTTTGATCTACCTCTCCCGCGGGTCTTCCCTCTAGCAGTTATTCTGTTCCCGTTGCTCGTGTTTTTAAAGGATTTTTTTTCGACTAGTGTCATTTTCCCTCGCTTTCTTTAGTGCACTTTTAGCACAAGTGCCATCCGTGCCTTCTCCTTCCATGTTTTTTTTTCCTCCGACCCACCCCCCACTCCCCCTCCCTCCCCTCCCCTTGCCATTTCCTCTCGCACATCTTCTTCTTCAGTCCTTCCTCATTCCCTTATCCCTCCTCCAAATCCCCTCTCATTGTTCATTGGCGCCCTCCCCTTTCACCCCGCTCTCTCATCGCCTTTTATACACGATCTCGGCCGGATTTGACTGCAAAATTATCGATTCCTCGCCATTGTTCGGGTCACTCGGGGAGTATAAAAGGGAGTGAATCGGCGCTAAAGAAATCGCCCAGCTGGGAGTTCCTCTTGTGAGTGCGCGAAACCTCCTAAATCCCTCACCCCCCCCCCCCCCACTCTTTACGTCCCGAAAATACTCCGTTCTACTTGTTCCACATTAGACTTTTGTAAGGGCGCGCGAAATCCCCCTGAGACCCCATTCATCTTTCTTCCCTTTCCTCGCTTTTTGTCTCGAGATTCTACTCCGTGCTACTTGAGCGTTCCTCAAACATGTGTTCCCCTCTGAATCCCATCCCCCCCCATTCTCCAGATGTTTTACCATTGATCCATGCCAAATCAATCCCAAATCCATTCCAGATCTCACCGACACGCAATCGCCTCCGCGCCCACCCTCATCATGTTGCTGCTCTAAGCGCCCTACCGTACTCCTCCTACCGTACACAACACCCGACTACCGTATTCATCTCGATGGATCCGGCGCTGCTCTCGTACTTGACCACCCAACAGGTACGGTAGTCTCTCCGCATTTCGCGCTCAGAGATCAAAGATCAAAGATCAATCTGCAGATGCTCGGGCAGCAATTCGGCTTCCCTCTACTGCAGACGGGCGCTGTTCCGATGACTGTTCAGGTACGGAATTTTGGCATAATCTTGGCATGAGTCTATGATGTCAATAATCCTTGCTTTGTTCCATTCATTGGCTACAGCGTCGCTTCAAGGGATTTGCTGGGAATTTTCGCACACTTGGGGCGCTTTTAGCAAACAAAACACAGGCCAGAGGCATCACTTTGGAGATAATGGGCGCGCTAATGGACAAATAAAGAAATAATGGTGGGGGGGGGGGGGGGTTGCTCTTGGCGTCTCTCCAGATCCTCGCTTAAAAATGGATGGAATCACTCTGAAAAGATGTCGCATTTCCTTTTCTGGCTTTCCCTCAGAATTTACATTGGGATTGGAAGAACGTGGTGGTTAGCAAGCAAAATATCGCAGAATATTGAATTTAGGGAGAAATATTTTCGAAGAAATTGAAACTACGTTCATCATGATTCAAATAGGTGTGCGGTATTTGGAAAACGCGCGCGATTTTGATTTCGATTTCTCGCGAGCGCGCTTGGTTTCGCGCTTGGAATTTCTTTGAATGTTTTATCGGTTGTAGCATTCTCATTCGCCATTCTAGTTAATTAATTCCATTGTTCTAATTGCAGGCGCCTAGCCTCCTCCAACCTGCCGCCTCCACTCAATTAATCAGCATTGATCAGTACTTCAAGCCAGCCACCATTCCCACGACGGCATCGCCAGACCTGGTGAGTATAGTGCACTCACTCAGTGCACCATGAGCAAGCGACGTTTAGTAAACGTCGTCTGTTGCAGTTGCTACAGCTCCTCAACAACAACAGCTTCGGCGCGGTTTCGATGGCACCTCAAGTGCCGGTCTCCGCTCCTCCAGTAATGGTTAGTATAGCACTATAATTGTGACGTGTGCTTGCACTTCTGACGGGGTAATTGCCACTAATGGCTCGGCTCCTTATTGAAAGAGGATTCCCTTCCGTTCTTCTCTCGATTTCCTGTCCGAAATGGGTCAAGCAACGTGGCTAAATTGAGGGGAAGAAGAATATAATTGCAAATATCTCAGATGAAACAGCAGCCGCTTCCGACGCCTCAGGCGTCCTTCCTCAGTCTGTTCGAGCAGCTGGTTGCCGCGCAGCAAGCCACGACCATGCAGCACACCCCGCTCTTCGTCGATCATGGTAGGTCAAAGACGATAATCTATGGGGATATCGATTATCAGGGTGGATCAACCGCAAATCCTATAATACCTCCATCATCTCTATACTGCTCATTTCCTTTTGAAGATTGCGTGAAACTCAAATCATTCCTTATCACTAGAATTTACAGTCATCATTTCATTAGTTCCCTAGAGCAACGATAGCTTCCAGCGTGTACGCCGACTAACTCCCTGTTTTTTTGCACGCAGAAAAAAAACGAGCGCTCTCGCCAACGACAGGTGATACGGAAGACTCTCGATTGCACTGGAGAAAGAAAGAGGGGATAGAGGGAGAGATAGTAGCGTTGCGGTTTACACTAGATGAATCATTCACCGGATGAGCAATGTTGCCAGAGGAAAGGTGAACACTAACGCTCGATCCGTTGTTTTTACGTTAGTACAGAAATATAGGCGCTTGTGGTGGAACTATTAGTGAGAATGGAGTGAGTTTCATCGATTAGATGAAGCAAAATAAGACGCGTAGTGTTGATTATTCGGATGGAAGAATATAAATGGTCATAATGATATTATTATTATTTAAATATTATCTAATTGCAGCCTCGTCGTTCGCAGCACTAAGCGTGCAGCAACAGCAGCAGCGGCTGTCCGTTTCTTCTGCGCCGCCCCTCAACTTCGGTGCCCTCATCAACCAGCCGACTACCGTACTCCCGCCGACGACTACCGTACACGCGCAGCCTACCGTACTCCGCCCGCAGGCCAACGTACTCGGCACGTCACGACTGGCGCCCGTGATCACGATCGAATCGCCCGAGGTACGGTAGTTCGCAAGTTGAATATATTCCCCGGGTTATTGTAGCTGGTATATTGATCACTTGGGTTACGGTAGCTATGTTATTGCGAGGTAAGGTTCCCTATATTTATGCACGCGAATCAGTTTCCGAGTGTGCCCTTTATCTTGTCAGAGTGGGAGCCTTATCATCGCCATTTTATCATCCCATAAACTCTGAACCGTTCTTATCTCTTGCAGACGACGCCACCGAGGTCAGCGTTCCGCCCGGCGTCTGCATTTGCAGCGGCAGCAGTTGCAGCGGCCGACCGCCATCCGGCGGTGGCTGCAGCCATGGCCACGCCCACTCCGAAGGCTGCAGCAGCAGTCTGCCCTCCGACCCCGCACCCAACGCCCGTCAAGCAAGAGGTACGCACGGGGGCTCAAAAGCTCCTCCACCATTAGAAATGCACAGAAATGCACAGAGCATAGAGCATGGCGTCAACCGTCTAACCGTCTCGCCGCGAACTTTTATCCCTCGCTCCCCCTCTCCCCTGCCTCTCTCCTACCCGGTGCGTCTAGCGTGCGCCCACCTGACTTCATCTACCTGGTAGATGTGCAGGCACCTCTCCCCTCCCCTCTCCTAACCGTTAACTATGGTAGATTTATTTGTGCGGGAAAAGAGTTGAATGGAATTTGGGTAGCCGTCTTTTTATCCACATCATGAGCCCCCGTGGTACGGTAGCTACAGTGTCCGCATGAGTCTTGTCACGATACCGTAATCTTTCCCGCAGTATGAATTAAGCATAAATAGTAATGTGTTTATTTGTTTTTATAATGGATTATTGCTCTTTCAGGTCTGCTCGCCGGTGAAGAGTTCGCACTCAGAACCAACGAGATCATGGCTGACGCCTGAGGCTGCCGCAGTTGCGTCGACCAGCAAATCGAGCAGTGTGGATGAAGAGGCGGAGTCGATAATGAGCGGAGAGGAGGAGGAGAGGTTGGTATTCGTCGTTGTTGTATTCAAATAATGACATTTCTCTAACCTATTATTGTGAAGTATTGGGTACGGTAGCTCGCGGGTTACGGTCACTAATCAATCAACAATCATCTTAGATGCCGTCCTGAGGACGTATTCGCGGGCCGACAACGCCGCGCCGACCACATCGCCTTCCACCGCAAGATGAAGTCGCTGCTCAAGAGGTACGGTAGATTGATTTCTCGGGTTACGGTACCTCATGGTTACTGTAACGGACGGTCCAGGGTACGGTATCTATACAGTACCCCCGTTTGCAGTTTGCGCGGCGCCGATCTCGTGTGCAAGCTGTGCTCGGTCAAGGTGGACCGACACGACAACGCCTTCAAGACCCACATAGCGGAGCATGCGGAACACGGAGCCAATCAGCTAGAGTCAGCTTATTTATTTTTTATTTAAATTATATATTTATTTATTATTTTAAAAAATATATAGAACTCGGCTCGAATAAATGAGACGACTGAGTTATGAGCTCTTCACTTTTGAGTTCCAAGCCGCTCTCTTATCCTGTTGAGATTCCTCTGTGTCGATTGTTATCACACATGCGGCATCCAATACGCAATAACGTTCTCGAGCATTCAATTTCCACAGCCAATGACCTACCCTCAACTAACGTAGTCATTTCTTATCTCTGATGATCACAATGTTGATCTACCGCTTTCTACCGCAACCCCAATATGCTCAGATGTCGCTACTGCGGATACGAGACGCCGTCGCGCGTCGAGATGAACATCCACATGGGCGAGCGGCACCCGAACGGCAGCGAGCGCGCCTACACCGACAAGCGAGACCATCTCAAGATGATCGAGGTACTGCAGCACCACCAATCACCAACTGACTTATAATATTTGGTCGAGGTACGGTAGCTGGAATCCATCCAGCTGTTGGGTTATGTACAGGAGCTTCACTAGGTTCCAGATTGGGTAGGGTAACTTGAATTGATATGACAATCCAACTAGTGCCACGTGAGAGTGGCTGAACATCGAGATACGGTAACCAGAGAAGTTTTAGCGATCACTAACTAACTGCTTTCCAGATTATGTACGAGTGCTTCTCGAAGGCGCCCCGACTGTACAAGACCCAGACGGCCAAGAAAGACCCCGCACTCGTCAAGGTACGGTAGATCAATCGATGCCGCTACAGTATTCTCATTAGGTGTACGGTAGATCAGTGTTCGATAGTCTATTACGGTAGATTCGGCGATAACAAGCCCTGATAGCAGCCGCGTATGACGCGAAAGCGACGCTTGGCCGCGGACGATGCCGCGGCTGCAGCCACGTCTGCTGCACCGGCTGCAGATGCTGCAGAAGAGACGACGACCACCGCCGAACCCTTCGAGATGACCATCGTCCGCTTCTGCACCGAGTCCGTGTCGAAGGAGGTACGGTTGCTGACTTATCACGCCCGATCGCTAACTGACTCATATTAGATTAAAGTTTAATTAACTAATTAATTAGTTAGTTGATATTATTAATTAAGGTGGAATGCGCGTGCGGCGACGAGGTGCCGCTCAATCCATCCGCGCTCCTCTCCCACGTCAAGACACTCCACGCCCGATACAGGTAAGATACGGTAGATCAGTTGGTGATCGGTGTTGTGGATACAGTATCCGTGTCGAATTACAGTAGTTATGTCAGTTGGCGATCGGTGATTCATCAGTTCATAATCGGTAGTGTGTGCAACTACAGTATTCGCTCAGGTGCTCCGACTGCGGCGACGTGCTCGATTCGCCGGACGCGGCGCGCACGCACACGACGCGCATGCACGGCGGGGACGCGCGCACATTCGCCGCGCGACTCGTCGACCACCTGATCGTGCGCGACATGCAGCAGAGGTACGGTAGCTACAGTAACCCGGGTGTCGTAGGGGGTACGGTAGCCGACGATCGTTCGCCTATAATATCTGGCGACAGATCTAGTAACGAAGGTGGGGGGTACGATTTGTGGACGTAATTCTACAATAGTATTGTATAATATGGCTACAGTAACCAGGTGCTTGGTAGGGGTACTGTAGCCGATACAGTAACCAGACTCGATCAAAACCCCTCAATTGTTGCAGATTCATGACGTGTTTCATCCGGAAAGAGCCGGGCCTCGGCAAGACTCACTCGGTCAAAGTGCTGCAGAATGAAATGGACGAGGAGTTGGAGAAAGAAGTCAGGAAGGAGAAGGAGATCAAGAAAGAGATCAAAGAGGAACCCGCCGATGCCTGATTAGCACGCTAATTAGCGCCCCATTCCCCAATTAGCAAGGCCACTAATAAGATAGGCCCCCGAACTTTGTTCCAAGAATCGATTAGAATAGTATGTTTGTCCGCCTATTTATTCCCCACACACACCGCAATTTGCCTGGATCTTTGTGCAATGTCTTTGTGCCAACATGGTTTTGTCAAGTTTCCGTTTGTCCCCATTCCTGCAATCTTGCCATTGACAATATATTGATTTATCCCCAACCTCATGACCTACCGTATTCCCCCTTCGTTTGCGTCTGTTTTAACTGTGCCCCATCTTTCGCTGTTTCCTGCTCACGGTTATACGCTCTCGCATCTCGTATTGATCTCATTCACAATTCGAACAAAGAATCAGAGACAGCCCTCCCTCCCCCTGCCTCGCCCCTACCGTATCTTGAGATACCAATTCTGATTTGTCACCATTGCCTTATTAATGATCTTAATAAAGTTCGTCGTGCTTTGAGCGGTGGTGCGAGAACAGTGTACGGTAGTGATGTGGTGATAAAAGACAGAAAGGGGTGCGATACCTCGAGATGCTCCAGAGACGGTAGTTGTCGGCCGGTGTTGCGGGGAGCGTCGAAGGAGGCTCGACGTAGCTCCTCCTCGTTGTGGGCGCCTGAACACGGTAGAGTACGATTCAGGATACTGTAGGTCTACGGTAGGCAGAGTTTTCGTATGCTAGGGTACTGTAGCACACCGCAGGTATTGTATGATCGATACAATGAGATATTTGTAGATGACACTAGAATACTGTAGGGTAGGATTAAGGTAGGAAACTGCACAATACGATTGGTTAGTGTAGGTGTACGGTACCTCCGATGGCCTCGACGGAGTGGGTGCGGCTGGGCGGCTGCACGGCCAGGTAGACCTTCTCACCGGAGGCTCGCACTACCGTGCTCTCGGAGCCGTTGCTTACTGTAATCGATAAGGTGTGCTTCCAAGAATAGGATAGAATCAGAGTTTTTATTCTTAATTATTATATTTTTACGCGTCATTCGTCTCGGTCATTGAACCAAAGAGAACCTTCCGAACAATGAATGCGGTGTTAAACATAGCGGAACACTAGCAAATAGTAAATCATCGTCTAGTGGCTTGTATCATTGCTTTATTCTGACGGCTGGGGAATATGCCGATAAATCACCTATATGTAGAGACCGCGAGCTCCGCCCACTTTTGGGGGATAGAGAATTGCCCAAAACTAGCGCGCGTCTCGACAATTCCAGTTCATTATCAATCATGTCGCTCTAAAGCGTTTTCTGTAGGTCTCAGCAGCCACTACAAAGTATCCAATGCGGAAAGTGATCGGTGCATTCTAAGAAGGTCAAACGCGTCTTTTAAGGTCGAAAAACGTGATTTGAAGGCTTTCTAGTGCACGCCGCACGCTCCGCAACTCAAATTCAGTTCACTCGTATTTTAGAAGAATTTAAAGATTTTTTTTGGAATTTTAATAATTTTCTCCGAATTTTCGGCGAGTGCGGGGAGAGGCGAGCAAGAGGGCGGGAGGAGCGAGAGAGACACGTGCGAGAGAGGCTCCGCCCCCTTTTCTCTCTCGCCGATTTCCCTCTCCTCTCCATTGCCCGCGTGCGCGTGCTTTTTGAGGGGGAACTCGGCGCAGAGATGAGATAGAGACTTACTCTAAAAAGAAAAAAAATGTTATTCAGACCGAGACCAAGGTATTGAGCACACATTTGAACCGGTGCAATCAATTTGGTAGATCACTCTGCGGTCTCTACCTATATGAAATCCTCATTCGTAACATAATTGTTGATTATAAAGGTCAAAGATGAAAGATGAAAGATGAAAGACCAAAGATCAAATATCAAAGATCAAAGATCAACTCACTTCTCGGCTGCAGGGGGAATACATGGGCGACTTTGGCAGCGCTGACCGCCTGATCCAGCAGCTCCTCTATCTCGGAGGGGTTGATGGCGCGGAAGATGAGGTCACTGAGAAGGGAGGGTTACTGTAGACTGGGATACGGTAGAATTCTGTAGGATTACGGTTAGATATAGTACCAGATTCACACATTGTAAGATGAGATAATTGAGAAAGAAGGAGGGTTCCTAGTATGTTTCAATCGGCTTTCATCAGTCTAATCGTTCACTCGGATTCAATTCTTCTCCGGGGTTGTCCGTTCCAAAATAGTCAATAAACAAAAAATAAATGAAAGTCTGGACATGCAAGGATCTCCTCCTCAACCAGGACTCTTCCTCATTGGTCCCTAAATGCTGCGCAGTTTCCTCGTTGTTTCCAGGCGGTGAAATTCAATGCGGCGCGGCTAATTGCTGCATGCACGTGGTGGTGGGCTGTTTGCTAGAGGGGATGCCGCTTCGGATACCCGCTCTCTTCATTATGCACGCTCTCTCGTCTGTCTGACCGTCGAGATGGTTCGTGTAAACTGGAGGTATTTGTAGGCTGACTCTCCTAGATTTGAATGTTCTCTCGCCTTCTCTGACTGGCGAGAGATCATGTGATCTGAGGAGAGTCATCCTTGTCTGCCCTACTGTTTGCTCATCGCTCCAGACACGATGTTTCCTATCATCGGAAGAGACAAGACGAGACGTTTGCTGATGTGCTTCGACTTCCCCGCATTGTACTGTTTCTGTGATAGACAGGGTGAAGATTGCTCATCAATGAGCAAAAACGAGAAGTTTGCTGATATAGGTATATCTACCCTTTCTACCCCCACAAGTGTAATCAAAAGCAGATGGGTGCGAAGGGGTGTTGACTTTCGAAGATACAAAAACGTGGTTTCATCTTGAGCTGCGCTGATTGTTCCGGACACTATGTTTTCTGTTTGTGCAAGACGGTGCCTACCCCCGCTTTATGATCACGATCAGGGCGATTCTGATAAATAGAGGAGACGGTTAAAGTTGTTGACTTCTCAGCTGTGCTGATGGTACAAAAGAAAATGCGTGGGGGGTTTCAGCTGTTGTGATGGACCCTGTCCATCAGGGATCTATGCTCGCCTATTGATTCCCACGAACCGCTGACCCAAATACTTGGTATTTTGCAAAGAAAAATTGGGCCCCCGTGTATGCATGTGAGGAAGGAATTCTAAATTGTTGTGGCATGCCAACTGTCCATTACGAACCCCCATCACTCATCGCATCCCTGCGCTTCTCCTTTATGCAGCATGAATGGAACTAATTTGCAGGATCCAGCGAAAATGGGCATTTTGAAAACATTTGCGTGAATTGGCTTCCGTGTTCAGTCCAATAGCCAGTCCAAATATTTCCGTATTCAGTCCAAGATCCAGTCCAAATATCTCCGTATTCAGTCCAATAGCCAGTCCAGATATTTTTGAAAATATGCTCACGTCTCGGTGGCGACTTCTTTGGTCGCGTAGTGAATGGCATGGTGCAGGCCCAAGCCAGGCAGGCCGATCAGCGGCACCTCAATTATCGATCGATTGAGCCTACAGTATCTCCATTTAGCCTGATGCACCTGTAGGATCTATCGATTGAACTTACAGCAATCCTCACGATGCACCGTAAGAAACTATAGAGCTAAACGCTCCTGGCCTACCGTAAATCTACTGTATCCAAAGCCCGATACTACGCGTAACTATCTACCGTAATCGATCGATACCGTAACCGTACCGCGGGCAGGGGCAGGGGTCGACATTGGCTGTTCGTCGTGCTTCGGATCACGTCGCGCTTCCATTCCGGCTTGCCCGTGCTGGAATGATTTGTTGGAATCGTTTTTGAACTAGCTCATGGGATGGACTCGAAGTACATTCCAGATTTCTGAATCTGAGAACTGTATAGATGTTTTTTCATTGTGGATAAAGCACAAAAAAGGTATTGAATCAGAGCGAACATCCAGACAGTTGAATGTGATGAAAGACATACTTCAAAACTCCTATTCGAGTGCAAAGAAATGGTCGTTTCGAATAAGTTTCAGATGGCATTAATCTGTCTCAGTTTTCACTGCGATACGATTTGTTTCTGCTCTCATTTCAAATAATAATAATCAATAAACTCTCAGGTATTCTCAGCGCACAACCTCACACCATGCACCATCCACATTAGGCTCGAATATTTGTTTTCTCTCTAATCACACTCGTTGGCAGAGTGAGCTCGATAGAGATCAAGGACCAACGATCAAAGATCAAAAACCAAAGATCAAAGCTTACGTCGAGAGGGCGGGCCGCTTCTTGAGGCAGAACTTGTAGAAGTAGACGACGGTGATGACAACGATCAGTCCTCCGACGACCCCCGTGAGCAGGACGGCGATCGTGAACAGCGGACGAAGCGAATCCTGAGCCGGAGCCAGGTGAGATCACATCCGGGGATTAGACAACCTGGATTTATTTCCCGGTTTTCACTGTTTTAGAAGATTTAGAGACGCGATCATGCTACAAAAAAGTGAGATGAAGTGTTCGTGAACAGCGGACGAAGGGAGTTCTGAGCCGGAGCCAGGTGAGATCACAGAAATGAGAGGGATATTTCCCTGGGTTCAGTGTTGTTCTACGATAGTGCCTGAGCATAATATATTTAGATGAAGAAGTGGATACAGCGCAGATATGGATTGAAAAATGAGATGAAATCGCGCAAACAATAGCCGGGTAGACCGAATCTGCCCTGTATTTCCTGGTTCGCATTGTTTTTGGAGACCGCACCACTGTCAGAAAAGCGAACCAGGAACTGCGAGTAATAATAACTGAAACGACCAACCGGCGGTAATAGGAAAAACAAGAGAACCGGTGAAAAGCGCGTTGATTTATTATGAAGCAATATTGCGTATACCAGGGTACAGGTATCACTATATTCTCGCGCTTAAATGATGGAAGCGAGTTACTCCAATTTTTATTGGACTGGATTTTGAAGTTATTGCTAAATAGAGAAATCACTGCGTGTTTATTGTTTACAATTCCGTGAAGACTGCTAGTTCAACAACTCTGGCTGGTATGCGATTACAAGTTGCCCCCAAGCTTGATGGCTAGTTGGAAATCTGCTTGATTCCAACTTGGAAACGGCGATTTGCTTGATTCCAACTTGGAATTCTGCTTGATTCCAACTTGGAAATTTCGGAAGCATACTGTAAAAACTATCGTCAACCTTTTTTAGTCCCAAGTTGAAATCAAGCAGAATTCCAAGTTGGAATCAAGTAAAATCGCCGTTTCCAAGTTGGAATCAAGCAGATCTTGGAAACCCTTGGGTCTGCTTGTTTCCAACTTGGAGCCGCATACCAGAGATGCGAGATACAGCGCGAAAGAAGGAGAGCCATTCCAATATTTGGAATGACTTGCCTACCGCAGTGAAATCCAGGTAAACGCCCGGTGGTCTGTTTTCTCGCCTCACTAACGAAGGACTGAGGGTGAGAGACACAGTGAGACACAGCGACATACTATTTCAGTACTCGGAGTAATACAATAAGGGGAGGGGGGGGGACGACAGAGGAAAAAGGAAGGAGATGAAGAGGAGAAGGGGGAGCAGAAAACAGTCGAGTCGAGAAATGAAAAGGTGGTCACCGCACATTGTGAGATGAGAAACACGGCGTTCTTATAAAAAGTTGAAAATTATCTTTCGCGATGAGACCTATCGCTCTCGGACTCTACTCGTCGCCGTCTTCTTCTCTAATCAGAATTAATCAGAATTATTCTCGTAAGATGACATACTTTCCATTGTTTTGATCTACCTTTTATTCGCAATGACCTTGTGCGAGGGAGGTGCGTGTGATGAGAAAACGATGCAGATAACGCTTCAATTACTTCTCGGCTAGTGCGCGGAGCACTCTCCTCGTTCCGCACACTATCTCTGCACTCTGACCGGCGAGAGATCAGACAAAATGGGGAAAGTTGACCGACACACTCCTCCCTCACTCAAGGGCATTTGCGAAGAACAACACAGCGGTAGATCAAAACAGTGGGAGGTAGGTCATGCGATTCTGATTAGAGAAGAAGATGGGGAAGGGGAAAATAGGAAGCGGCGCGCGTTCTATTTCAGTGATGCATATCTGCTTTCGCTTCTTTGCTAGCGAATCTCTCGGTAACAGTATCCAATAGACCGCGTCGTGAAGTCTGTTGACATTTGCTAGAAAATTACTGGGGACAGTGTCCCAGGCCGATTTCTGAGGCTGGGAGTGAAATGCGTTCTACGACACAGACAAAAGTCTAGACCATTCTGTCTGCTTGCGATTAGCGCAATGCGAAATGCGTTCCCAAGCACCCGATGAGAGACTGTGGAACCATTTTGCATATTCATATGTCTATTATACGTACCATTGATTAGAACGACGACAGAGTGCGCAGAAAGTCTCTCTCCCATCCACAGCACTAATCCCCTAGTCTAATTATAATATTATTATATTCATTTTCTTGTTGCGCCTAGTGCGTAGATAAATTATGATTATTATTAGAAAGGTGAGAGCTACCATTCGATCCGGCAAGTATGATTACTGAGCTTCAGCAACATTGGTGCTCACTAGTGATGGCACAACGGCATCGGTCTCTCCTCAATTCGCGTACTCTCTCGCCTCTCTAACGAGAGATCACGTAAAATGAAGAGGGTCGGATACCGGTTTGCCATCACTAGTTCCCACTAGTGACACCGAAAAATAACGTCATCACTACGACTCAATTTCAACACCATTTCCTCCATTTTTCTCTCTCCGTCTCTGTATTTATGAGGACCGCCACGCACGCTAACCGAATAACACCTTTTGTATGCATTGCCAAATGAGGGAGAGGAGTAGAAGGGGTAGCGAAGGATGGACGCCGTTTCTCTTTGGGCTATCTCCATCCTGCACGTTATCTCGAAGGTCAGAGCGACGAGAGAGTGTGTGGAATGGAGAGACCAGAGAACCGAAAGGGCAGCACTAGTAGGAAGATGGACTAGAAGGAAGAGGCGGAAGAAGTAGCATCACGCAATTAATCAGTCCGCCCGTGCTGATCGAGTACAGCCTCGAGTACTAACAGGACTTAGAACCGGAAATGGAATTTAATGGGCGAGAACAGCAACGAATGGACTGTTCTTGAATCAGTAAAAATCATATTAATAAATAAATAATATGACACAGTGATCTCCCTATTTTAGCGAAGGCGGCAGTTCTGGAGTGTTCTTCTCCGAATGCTCCTGTCAGACACAGACGCGCGCGCGCGACAGATTGAGTGAGCGCCCTTGTCCAGTCCAATACGTTTGGACTGGATGGTACCATCAATCACCACCACCAGGTCCGGAACCACCAGGCCGGAGCCGTCAATTAGGACAAAGGGCGCGAGAAAGGCAGCACACAATGTGATGAGAATTGGAGGCGACACGAGCTGGAAAAAGCTGGTGATGTGACGGGACGGCAATTAGTACAAAAGGCTATTAGTGAGGAAGGTGTAACGTCGATTTTAGGACCGGGTTTGGGAGCATACGAGGATAAGACAAGTCTACAGAGCGCAAGAAATGTTCGAGATGTAGCTTCAGCACAAACAGCCATTCATTCAGATTCTACGAGAATTTCGAAGACCTCGATGATGATAAAGATACCCATAGTTGTTCAAGCGAAAAAATGCTATGGCGAATTCAGGAAAACATCCATTCTCGGCACGGCAGATTCAGAAAAACATGGCGCGCCGTTGATGAAACTACATACGGAATTGTTCAAGCGAATGCGCACGCTCCTAGCACTTTTGCAATTGACTGATAAGGTCAGACATAAGCTATTTCAATGAACACAAGGCAATGACATTTCCGAAGTTCACGAAAGAATTGCATCTACTTAATTAGCATTCGCGTTAAAAAAAAACCGAACAGTGGAGTGCGCAAAGACAGTGCTGTCGAACTCGATTCGAGAAGCGCTTTGGTCCATAGAATAAGGGAGCCACGACTACCGACCAGAGTTCGTTCCCCCTCCCGCAGCGGACACTGTGCCACACCGGGTAATGGGGGGGGGGGGGGGGGGGGGGGATGGGAGGGAGGGGGACACATTTGGGGGGAGTGGGGAGGAGGGGCATCTCTCGTCGTCTCCCCCCCCCCCCCCCTCCACCAGCACCGCCAGCCCGACCCTAATTACGCGCGCCGACTGGCCGGCGCGAGTCAGCAGCAGTCGTTATTTGGCGCGCCAAGCGCGCTGTGGAACTCCCGAATTAAGCGTGCTTCTGGAAAAAAGGTTCATACTAGGAAACATGCAGGATACCTTGTAGGAACCTTGTTCCAAAGAGCGTTTGTGTGTTAGACAAAGCGTCGGAATGATGAGGCTGATTGTGCATGCGCTTTCGTCAGTATATGAGAGGAATCGCGAGAGATTCGAGAGTTTCGGGGTATTAGCGGACTTAGGAAATAGTTACCCCGATTCCGCTGAAAATTAAACCTTAACTACTTCGAATGATGCTCTTTCAAACTGTGTTTGCCGATTTTTGATATCTGGTCTCATCTTCGAATATTCTTAGGTTAAAGTAGGGACACTAAGAAATTTTATGACCAAAATTGTCTCATGGAAACATACATAACTGGCTTTAAAATTAAGCTAGAGACAAATCCAAAACAGAATTCGAATGAGGGGGCTGAGGGGAACATTTCTTATGTTGATGATGTCATTCCTCGTCTATACGCTGGAGCTGGGCGGTCGGTTTTCCAAAAAAAAGTAGTGTAACTTTCCTAATCGGAATTAGTGCAAGAAGCCCCGAAGAGTGATTTAAGAAAAAGCATGTACCAAACACCACCTCTTAAATCAGAAAGATCGGGGGTGAGGAAAAAAAAAAGGCGGGACTTTTGTCCGAAAAACCTGCGATTTTTACAAATTTTCGAAGTTTTTCACGCATAACTTTTTTTCATTCATGTTTTCATGTGCCCTCATATCGAAATTCGGAATCAGCGTGCAAAAATACACCAAAAATTCCTTTAGTGATGTTTTTTCGAGATAAAAAGTTTTTCGACTGACCCTTTTTTCTTTTTTGTTCTTAATTTTGGTCATAACTTTTTTTTCGATGTTTTATGAGCTCTGTTTTTTTTTTCGATGTTTTATGAGCTCTGTTTTATGAGATAGCAGATTCGTTTTCTACGCTCAAAAATATGCCAGAAATTCCTACAACGACATGATTCTGAGACAAAAAATTTTCGACAAAAATCGGACCAAAGGGGGACCACATGGTGAAAAAAAGAGTCAGAGTCGAAAAACTTTTTATCTCGAAAAAACATCACTAAAGGAATTTTTGGTGTATTTTTGCACGCTGATTCCGAATTTCGATATGAGGGCACATGAAAACATGAATGAAAAAAGTTATGCGTGAAAAACTTCGAAAATTTGTAAAAATCGCAGGTTTTTCGGACAAAAGTCCCGCCTTTTTTTTTCCTCACTCCCGATCTTTCTGATTTAAGAGGTGGTGTTTGGTACATGCTTTTTCTTAAATCACTCTTCGGGACTTCTTGCACTAATTCCGATTAGGAAAGTTACACTACTTTTTTTGGAAAACCGACCGCCCAGCTCCAGCGTATAGACGAGAAATGACATCATCAACATAAGAAATGTTCCCCTCTGCCTCCTCATTCGAATTCTGTTTAGGATTTGTCTCTAGCTTAATTTTAAAGCCAGTTATGTATGTTTTCATGAGACAATTTTGGTCATAAAATTTCTTAGTGTCCCTATTTTAACCTAAGAATATTCGAAGATGAGACCAGATATCGAAAATCGGCAAACGCAGTTTGAAAGAGCATGATTCGAAGTAGTTAAGGTTTAATTTTCAGCGGAATCGGGGGAACTATTTCCTAAGTCCGCAGGGCTCTCGAAACTCTGGCGATTCCTCTCATATGATCGCAGCGATTGATGAGACGGGAATAAAGATAAAACATTTCGCGAGATGATCCGCAGCGCAAGCTCTGAAAGCGCGCGAAGCCAGTAAATATCGATGAAAGACTACCGAGTATGCATGTATCTGCGCTATCAGAGGCGTTAACTTCTCAGAATCGAGAACCATCTGTCCTCTTTCCAGTAGAAAGCAAAGACAGGTGAGGAGAAGTGTAGGTGCCGGATCGAATAGTGCTCGCTCCATTACTCATCAGAGAGACAAGAGAGAATAAAACGGTGCTCCGAGCAGGTATTCCAAGTTGTCGGAAAAGTGCAGAAACGAGAAAAAATTATGCAGAAAACGCTTCAATTAGTTCAACGATAGTGTCAAGTCAAGAGCATGATTATGAAGAGAGCAACTATTCAATGCAACAAAACTAGTGAGGAAGTGGAGTCACGGGCGTTCCTTCGACCTCTAACAACTCTTGACACAACAATGGAGCGAAACATTTACTTCCCTACGTGGGAATTGCAGCGTTTCGTGCCCATGGTGAAAGTCAGGAAGTGAATCAAACACAATGATGCCATCGTTTTCAATCTCCGAAAAGCACTCTGGAATACGGCCAAGGCGACGAGACTGTGCAGAATGGAGAGAGATACTATCCTGGCTGCACTACGGCCAAAGACAATGAGGAGATCGAAATGCTCCATCTTCACATCGCCCATAATATGTTATTACCGCATATTCTGCTCAATCTGCTATTGTGATCGGGTTTTGAGTCCTGATTGATTTCTTGATATCTAAGCAATCTGGGAAACCTCTCGAGCAGAGTTCGCGCATGAAATCATCCGTGAAACCCTATTAGTTTCCAAATAGCATAGACTCGAAACGATGCCAGAAGTGGCAGAGCAGAAGAGAAGAAGACGAAGAAGAAGACGACGAAACATGCGAGTAATGAGTGCAGAACGAGCGGAATATTTGGACGAAGAAGAAGGAGGGGAGTAGGCTCACCGCTCTCTCCATTCAGCACACTCTCTCGTCACTCTAGCCGACGAGAGACTGTGCAGCATGGAGAGAGCCAGAGTCGAAACGAGAGATGGCAACTACTGGCCCCGAGTAATGAAATGGAGAAGAAGGGGCGGAATTAGGGCGGAGGGAGAAAGAGCCAAAGTATAACCCGCCTATAACTTCAGCCCCTCTTAGCCATTCCATTAGCGTGGCTCCTTCCAGCCCCCACTCCCTTGACGATCAGACAGACGAGAGAGTGTGCGGAATGAGGAGAGAGCAGAGAAAGACTAGAGGTGTCCGACAAGACCGTCGGCTCCGTCGCCGACTAGAAGCGAAAATGAGCGACTACTCGTTCCCGCTAATGAGACACGTGATGTGGAAGAGACTAGGATGGAGTTCGAGAAAGAAGGGATGGTATTCGGAGCTGGGGGTTCAAGTGGAACACAAAGTGAAACTGAAAATACGTAACCCTCGACGGCCCAAAAGCACAAGGTTTCGGAAAATCAGACTTTTTGAGCTATATCTGCCCAATTTAGCTCTAAAATAAGGCGCCACGCCCTAATATCGCGGGTTCCTGCACTGAAATTCCCCCTTATCGCTCAGCTCGCGTCCAGTTTGGCATTACGAGACAATATAAGCTGCGGTGGGTGCAAACTCGAAGAAGGGAATATGTAGATGTAAAGGTGAATTTACTTGGGTTAGAGTTGTGTGGTTAAGATATAGATATGCAAGCTCAAACTTACGAGATGAACATCAAGGGCACAAAAAATCAGGAGAATCTATCATCAATTGCCCCACGAAATTGTCCTTTCGTATATTGTCTTACGCGTAACTCGCACAATGTACCGAAAGGAAGCGATATGTTTCATTCTCTCTCGCTTCAGAAAACATACCAGATCATCGTGATAGGTATCGTATGTCGTTAGACTAATTACACCCAAACTTACGTGCAGTGAGATGAATATCAGGGGCAAAAAAACGGAGAATCGATTATCAATTGTGATGCGCCAGTCGAAATCACTGCATTTTCCTTTCATCTTTTGCTGGTATCGCATGACGTTAGACTAATTATACCCAAACATACGTGCAGTGAGATGAACATCAGAGGCAGGAAGAGCAGGAGAATCGTGGCCAGAAGCAACGCCGAGACGAGAACGTGCTCGCAGATGTCGAAGAGACGATAATACACCTATTAATTTTATTATTTTCGAAAATAGTGGATTTATAATTTAGAAAATCACTTAATTTTTGCACCATCTAGACTGAGAAGGAGATATATTATAGTACGCCAGGGGGTTCCTCACTTCCTACCGTACTCTTCACTCTACCGTAGGTCCACATAAATACCCTGGTTACTCTAATCGATCGCGAGCAAATGAGACACGTATTTTCTTATTACATTTTCGAAAATGCTAGAATGCAGAACGCTAATAAATTTTAGACCTTGTAGAAGGAATTAAGCAGCAGGATCAGGGCTACACACATGACTCAGAAGGATGAGTACGGTAGGTTACTGTTGGTTACTGTAGGGGGTACGGCAGAAAGACTGGCAGTGTGTATCGCCGACTGATTATGAAAGACTGCGCTTCCGGGCGCTGATTGTCTAACCCAACCCGCCCGGGTTTCTTCCCTATTCAATTTGGCAGACACGCCGTGGGAATGATTGCGCATAACTCGCACAATGAACCGAAAGGAAGGAATATGTTTCAGTCTTCCTCGCTTCAGATAATACAGATAGAGCATCGTGAAGATGAGAGGTAATGGTAAGAAGCATCTCGACTTCGATTCTGTTCTCGTGGACAGTTCAGTAACTGTCCAGTGCACCGTGGATTGTGAACTCATCTGGTTGTATTCTCTCAGCAGGAAGAGATACGTGAGTGAATGCGGCTGTTTCAGAGGAAAATATCTGCATTTCGTAAATGTAGAGCAAAATGAGAGTAACTAGTGACAAAACATGCGTGGGGGGATTAAAGATGAGAAGCAGCCATATTGTTGCATCCTCTCATCAATGACCACTGAACATCTCCGTTTTCTCTGGTCGTCACAACAGACTCGAGAAAATATTCGGACGCGACTCGCATAATGAAGGAATGTTTCAGTATTTTCGCCACGGCGCTGCAGATGTAAGCCACATCATCATGATGTGTTCAGAGATGAAAGATCTCGGCGTTCTCGCCTGATATATAGATAACTAATCTTGGCCAACGCACGGCAGAATCAGCAGGAGAAACGAAAGATCATTCGGATTGAGGAGAGCTCGTTCGCGGAGGAAAGATCAAAGATCAGCGTCGGCTGATTCTCCGTGTTCTCGGCGTAACAATGATGGAAGAATGTTGACCAACACACGTCAGTGTCTCATTAGGAATGAGCCAGAGGCAGGCGACTGCGGATTGTTTGTAGTGGCGATGCCCAGTTTAGAACAACTCTCCTCAATCCGCGCGCTCTCTCGTCTCTCAGACCGGTGATAGATCACGCAATTTGAGGAGAGTCTTTAATATATATCCTCAGTTTGTAGCCTCATTTTAAGGTGGAAACGGGCACAACTACGTCAGATTCTCATCACTAGTGACGCCGCAAATCGGCACTCCCGACCCTCCTCAATTCGCGCGCTCTCTCGTCTCACTGACCGACGAGGGAGCAGGCGCAATGAAGAGAGTCGATTTTGCAGCCAACGTCAGACTCCCATAACCAGCGTATTTTCTTGCTCGATTAGAAAAAGCACATGTTGACGTGGGAAGACTACAACTTGATGATCTCAGCAGACTTTCTTCTACAAATCACAAAAATAGCCCATATTTCACGATTGTTTTCCGCGAAATCTAATCGAAGTGCGCGGGAGAAGAGATTCTGCGCAAACACGCTAATAACGAACAAGTGGCGAATGTAGGCAGCTCGGAGAACTATCTGAGGGTGGAGACGAAGGAGGAAGAGGATACCGCGCAGATTACTGTAATTGCCAACTCAGTGTGAGATATGATCCCCATAAATTGTTCCCGGAGCATTTCACCTGTCCGCTCAGACACCACACACAATTTTCTTCACGAGCAACGATATTGATGGCCGAGACATAGCGGCAATAAATTGCTAGCGGCCTCAGAAATGATGTTGCGTGCCCCCTAAAACATAGGGAGGTAATTTCGGTTTGGCTCTCTCCGGTCAGAGGGACGAGATAATGGGCATGGTGTCTGACTGGCATGCCGACGCAGGCAGGTTCGACTCCCGCCCGCAGGTGATGTTTTGCAAGAGGTAGACTCCCGGTATTTTCTATTGGGCATGGTGTCTGACTGGCATGCCGACGCAGGCAGGTTCGACTCCCGCCCGCAGGTGATGTTTTGCAAGAGGTAGGCTCCCGGTATTATCTCAGATGGTTTTCTGAACCATATTGAACTTAGAGAGTGTGCAAAATGTGGAGAGTCGAAAACCGAAACGACATCACTACTAAAAACCAGCCTGAAACTGCGAGTGGGAGTAGGAAATTGATTAGGGACTGAATGACTCATTCGAATGGGCTACGACTCGTATCATTTTATGCGCAACGATGAAATGAAAAACTACGACGTATAAGAAGATGGATGTCGATTCTAACCAGACACTCCTCAATTCTCTAGACGGTCAGAGCAACGAGAGAGCACGCAAATTGAGGAGAGTCAGACATCACGAATGAGAAGATGGAGATGGAGGGAATTCGTTAGATTCGTCGCCTGCTAGGGATCCTACGGTTTCTGTTCGGGCTCTCTTCATTCAGCACAGTCTCTCGCCGATCAGACAGACGAGAGAGTGTGCAGAATGGAGAGAGCAGAGAACGGAAACGACGTCCCTTCGCGTTTCTATGAGGATCGAGATGGGAGGCAGCAGACAGAGACAAATGTCGAGGTGATGGATTTTCAGTCGGAGAGGGGAGGGGGGAAGGAGGGGATGGATTAGATTGAAGACATTCGAGCTTGTGATTTTCTGGAGAAAGAACAGTTGAACAGAGTAGAAATCAGCGCAAACAAGCAAGCTCGACCAGCTCGTCTGACCAAAGCCTCGACATGAACAAACAATCGTTTTTAATCGCCCGAAATGGGTCAAAGCTGTGAATATGGTAGGAAGTAGAGGGCGCTATTCGGGTAATCGTCTCTTCATTTCACACACTCTCGACCGGTCGAGTGGTGATAGAGTGTGTGGAATGAATAGACGATTACCCGAATAGCGCACTCTACTAGGAGGAGATGGAAGGCAAATATCAGAGATTGTCACTCGGGAACATTCTTCCGACAGACCAGAGATAATGCAATTGGCGCCGAGACTGCGGTCAACAAGCGCGGTTCTGCGTCGCACATGTAATGCGGAATCAAGAAGAGCACTTTCCCGGCACAAGGACGGATGAGAACCGAAAAACATAGTCTTCCAGTATTCTCTCAGTAAGTTCGAGAACCATCTGAGAAAATACAGGGAGTAGACATATTTTTCGGTTCTCATCCGGTTGGTTCTCATCCGACCTAGTGCCCATTTCCCGCCAGCGTGCGAGTTTTGAGTTAGCTAAGATACAGTTCTTCAAGTTCCTGAACTATTGAGTGGAAAATCGGATGAGTTGCACACTTGATATGCACAGGAACATGGTTGGCGGGCAGAGTAGAAAATGACAAACTAGTTCGAGAGAAATGGAAGCCATTATCCATTAAGACCAAGCCTACAATGGAGCCGGAAGAAATTCAAGAGACATAGTGTGTGGCACAGAATTGAGTCGAATCATTTGCACGAGCTACCGTGAAGAGATTAGCAAAGCCTGCGGGCCACACACCTCTGTTTGGGCGGATTTGCTGCCATTCTCCCTGAAACACTTTCGCTTCCTCTTCCAAATAGGATGACATTTCGGGTTCAGCTCTCTCGTTTACCCCTCTCTCTCACCCATCAGACAGACGAGATAGTGTGCGGAACGAAGACGCATCCTAAATATATGCGAGATACTACGGAATCTCTACCGACTGGCCTATCGCGGGAAAGGCTGCGCCTCCCAAGCGTTTGCTCTTCTTGAATAATGGATAGCTACTGCTCTGAGGGGAAGGAAGTGGAGGGGGTAGATCAAGAGTGGGGGGGATACCCAGTAGAGTTGGCGAATGAAGAGCACATACACACATTCTCTACAGAAGGATGACAGGAATGGCGACTCTATTATAAGAAGCTAGAAGTAATGTCTGAACAGTAATGTCATGGAAGAACGAAGTAGATCTCATGCGCGTTTCGGCCCAATTTCGAAGTTGCCCGACACCCTTCTAATCCCATGGAAATGAGAAAACGGAGATAAGGAGAAGTCGGAGGGGAAAAAGAGGTGAAAATGAGAGGAAACGAGGGAGGGAGAAGGGTTCTGAAGCAAGCGGCAGGGGTGTTCTGCGCTGCCCAGTCTGACCGGCAAGAGCGTGTGCAGAATGGAGAGAGCGGCAACGGACGAGGGGAGAGGAATGATGTCTGAAACAATTCCCGCATTCCTGCAGAAACAGCGCGCACAGATTACGCTTCAATTTCCAGGAAAAGCAGCAGACGTGAGGTACACTCGCGCCTTTGCAGAGAATATTGTAGACAAATGATACCTCGGGATACAAATTACATCAAGACTTAGATAAACAGACAGCCAACGACATTTCTATAAGCCTTTTAGCGAGCGATGGCAAATGGAAGAAACAGCAAAGCCATACATTATCTGGAAATTCACCGTAGAGAAGAACCCCAAGCAATGGTCGGCTCTCTCCACTTCCTTCGCTCCCTAGCTGGTTAGAGAAAGCGAGATAGTGCGTGAAATTGAGAGAGTCAGACAGTGGCGCCACCCTCAGACGAATAATACCCATGAACAATCATGTGTATGTGGAATAACGACGTCGTGAAGGGGGGAGGCAGGGAAGATGGAGTAATGAATGAATATGGGATTAGGGCAAAAGTGCAAGATTGTGTAATCCGCTTTATTAGATACCAAATATGCGGGTGCGTTGATCTTTGAGTAGCTAGAGTCTCAGAGGAAATAATCATGTTGACTAGAATCATAGGAGTACATGAAAACGACATTTGATGAGATGAGAGATCCAAAAAATTTGGAGTCGCCGATTCAAAAGCGCACGGATAGTTTCATTGGTTCTAAAAGCATCCCTACTTATGGCGACGAGATGATTCTCAATTGCGATGAAAAGAAGCCTCTCATCTCTTTCCACACATTTTCCTGTTTTCGTCTCCCCCTTCTGACTTGCCCATCCATGGAATATCATTTAAGCATGAATCATTTATCCGCGACTCGGGGCCCGGCGCCCCCCCCCCCCTCCCCCCTGCCTTCTGCTCTCTCCATTCCGCACACTCCCTCGTCGCTCTGACCTACCAGAGAGTGTACTGAACCGAGAGAGCCAGGTCAGAGGGACCATTGCGGTTTCCACTTTGCCCACCGCCCAATTTCCCATGCAACGTGAGGGCTTCCAGGGTAGCAGCAGCAAAAAAGGAAGAAGAAGAGGAGAGGGGCTGGAGGGGAAAACATCGCGACAATGGGAATAGAGTGATGCGAAGTGATGAGAAATTGCCTTTAATGAATACTAAATGTGATGAAACTCCTGAGACATTAAGACATTCTAAGTAAAATTATTCTACACATGATGTCAAGAGTTAGATCTCACGATCCGGGACAGACAATAAGCACCCAAATCTTGATCAATTGCTAGACATAGACACTGATTACATCGGTATCATAGGGTATTTAGCGAAAACGAGAATTGCGATGCATGAAATCATGAGAAATGCAAATTTGGCTAGTGTGAGAAGACCCTGGAAGCTCCAACGCAATCAGCATGAGCGTGTTTTCGTAATCGAGAGATGGAAAGATTCAAGTTTAGCTATAGCAACGAATTCGCGAGCCGAAAATTTGGCACACCAAGCATTGCCGCTGATAATCCTTGCGGAATTCTGATAATGACATTCCTGCCGTGTCTCCTCATTTCCCATGCTATCTCGCATGCTAGAGAAGGTGAGAGATCACGTGAAATCGAGAGAACATCTTCCGACTCTCATCTCTCGGCTGGCATTGTAATCGGCGCGCGGAAGGCCTTTTGTTGTCTATGAAGCACTAAGCTAATTAGAGCCGAGGAAGAGAGAGAGGCGCGTTTCGAGATGAAAACTAGAGATGGTTCGGGCTCTCTCCATTCAGCACCGTCTCTCGGCGCTCTGATCGGCGAGAGAGTGAGCGAGATAACTAATGAAAACGACAAAACGAAGGAGTAGAATAGGCTGTGACCAGAGATCGCGAAGGAAGAAAAGGCAGTCTCTAATCCGAAAGTGTCCCAGAACGAGTTGCTGAGAGACATCCATTCCAAAATCACTCCAAACGAATAAAGAGAAGCCAGTGGACAGTGCTATAGAAATATATCTCTCGAGTGATAATTGCTCCAAATATTGATCAATTCCTTCTCGAATTCATCTAACGTTTAAAAAAACATAAAAAATAAAATTAAAAATAAAATGGAATAAATTGTTTGTTTTTAATCATTTGTGCTCTCTCGCACAAGCTATAGTCCACCGTTACGAATCATAACATTGCGATTCGTGCAAAGTTTTATGAGAAATCCGGCAAATTGCTCTTGGTTTACGCGCACTCTAAATAAAATCACAATATATTGATTGGATATAAGAACTGCCAAGGTGCAAAATGAGGGGCGAATACTGTAATAGAGGACGCTATTCAGCTTTCGTCCAAACCTATTAAAATGTCTTCTACCCTATCATTCTACTCGACAAAATGCACCTGATGAGCCTTCCGCGTAATGCAATCATCAGAGCCCTCGATCTCTTAGACGACACATCGCTTATGAATCTTAGAAAGGTGACCTTTTTCTTATTTGTTGATTTAAAGTAATACAGCCTTTAGGTAGAGACCGCTGGGTGATCTACCAATTTGATTGCACCGGTTCAAATATGTGCTCAATATCTTGGTCTTAGTCTGAATAACATTTTTGCTTTTTAGGGTTTGTCTCTATCTCATCTCTGAGCCGAGTTCTCCCCTTAAAACCACGCGCGCGTTGGCAAAGGAAAAAAGAGGGAAATCAGAGAAAAGGGGCGGAGCCTCTCTCGCGTGTGTCTCTCTCCCTCCTCCCGCTCTCTCGCTCGCCTCTCCCCGCGATCGAGCACAATTCGGAGAAAATTATTAAAAAACTGAAATAAATTTTAAAATTCCTCTAAAATACAAATAAAGGAAATGCGAGTGGAGCAGCTGTGTACGACCACTAGAAATACTGCAAACGCCTATTCTTGACCACAAATGACCATATTTGACCTACTTAGAGTTGACCGATCAGGCTGCTCCACTCGTAATTTGTGAAGACTACTGAGAGATACAGAAAACGCTTTTGATCGACCGGAATGGTTGCGAATTCAGCTTGTGCTTGCCAGGCGCAGGTTTTGAGGGAACTGAATTCCCCTCGAAGTGGGCGGAGCTTGCGGTCTCTACCTTTAGGTCTGCAAGCCAATCAAAAAACTCATCGACATGTCCATTCTCAACATTCGCAGAACAGTGACAGTTTTCGAACTACGCGTAAGAAGAATTATATTCATGAAACATATTGTACTCTGAGATCATTTTGAAATCAATGAAATTGCAGAACGGCGGAATCTCATTCGGGTTTTTCGACTTTATTAGGCCTAATAGTTATTCAATGTGGAAATTATGCATCGGTGATGTTCTCATCACACTCAATATTGACGGTATGGAATTTGTGTGTTTTTTTTGTTATAAATTCACGACTACTTGATGCAATTTGTTCTCCGGATATCGTCTGATGAATTGACAACAGACCAAATAAGAATGTTGCTTGAACAGCTGAAGCCTCGCATTAATAGATCATCTATTGGTTCTCTCGTAATTGATCTTGATTAAACGGAGCTAGTCCAAATGGCTAGTAAATTTCTCAGTCAAAGATCTGTTGGCATTACTTTCTTCCGCAGCGAAATTGGTTCAATACCCGTAAATGAGTGAGTTTATTCAATATATTGTATTTACTTTTACAAAAAAAGATATGTATGATCAAAGTACACAACTTCTTCCAGCAAATCATTAATAAAATTGCTCACAAATACCAATTTTGAATGGATCGACTATGAAGTGAAAACGCTCAAAAGAGGTTTTTATTTGAAGACAAATTATTTTCCTAAAGTTCTATTGCAGAGTCATTCGAATCTCTGATACAAATGTCAACATTTGTTAGAAGCATCTCTGTTCATGCAAACAGTAGAGATTTTCAACTAGATATATCGTACTTTGTAAACAAAACCGAACAAGTGAACAGTTTTGTTCTTTTTTGTCACTTTTTGAAAGTCGCGCGTGACAAACTTAAAAATTCTAATTTTTGTATCTTATTTTTTGTCAACCCCGATTTGCGTGAATCGATCGGACATGTCACAGTGAAATATTTCTTTAAAGTGGAGAAAAACGAGAGCTCTAAGTCAGTGATTACGGTAGTATGAGGTAGGTAGATAATTTCTACCGTAATCCCTAGTTTATTTTCAATTTTCATATTTTTTGCTCTCGTTTTTCCCCATTTTAAAGGAATATTTCACCGTGACATGTCCGATCGATTCCGGCAAATCGGGTGGACAAAAATAAGAAACAAAAATTAGAATTTTTAAGTTTGTCACGCGCGACTTTCAAAAAGTGACAAAAATGAACAAAACTGTTCACTTGTTCGGTTTTGTTTACGAAGTACGATAGTCTCGATCATTGGATACATGCTGAGTCGGAAATGTGAAAAACTCTATACATCAGATCATTTCGCTATTATATTTGCTGATGCAGAGCCACTCGTACAGGTATAGTGAACTGGACAAAATTTACTTGAACCCATCGGCTTCCCTTCGCCTAGGGCTTGGTAAACTCAACTGACTTGTCAGGATTTCGCCCATTATATAGTACCTAGTATCAGAATCGTTTCTTTCAGAGGTTCCATCATACCGAGAAGAAAGTTACTTTGAAATGCCTTGCTGCAGAACTCGCCATGCTTCAGCAAGAAATGAATGTCCAAATCGGAGAATACAGAGTGCAAATAGCACCTACCGATGGAACAATCTCGATCGAACATGCTCAGCGTTCTTCGAATTAAAAGTGATAATTTCTGGATCCGTAACTTTCTATATATAGTCCATGCGTTGAATTCTCGTTTGAACTTCCCCCAAATGATTCCTCAATTCCCATTGCTCTGATAGGTATTCAGGATGGGTGACAATTTCGCAAATTTTAAATAAAGAGGACGTTCTGCTGATCAGAATGACACCTCTGCCTGGCTCCTAGGTTGGCTAGAAATCTAATTATGTCGAGTTTGCGTTCGTTTGCGGAAAAATGAAAGTTGCGGAATTGTCACCCATTTTCATTTATGAAAACAATTTTAAGAGAACTCTGTTCGTCTCTTTCACTTGTCCCCTTCTCAATAAATTTTGCTGCAAAAATATTCTATAAATAGTAGCGTGACGCATAACTAACTATGCCAAATTAATTTATTTCTATGAACGCGGAGCCCAAACAGACGTGAATGAAGTTCATAGGTTGGTGACCCTATTTTTATTTAAATTTTCACACAATGCTAATGGTAGCTCTTTGTGAATCAACTCTTGCAGTTATCTACGATTAACCTCATTTATTGCTCACGGGAGATCCCCCTCTGAGCTGCCCAAAAACTGTTGGTTCTCTAACACAGAGTGAACTGGTCAGAAGCCCAAGCGTACCTTGAGATACTGGGTTAAAACCGACGCTGAGAGCGAAATGCGATCTCTCGTAGGCGCTGTGCTCTCTACCCGAGACGGGGTAGAAACGCACGAGAGCCTCGCTTATTTTTCTTGCTCTTTACTGACAGCTGGACTCTGACCTGTACTGATGAAGGAAGAGGAGAGTGTCCCGGAATATATATCCTAACGAAAATATCAATATCTTTCACGGAAAGATTGCTGACAAAGTGATTTCACGTAAATGAGTGAGTTTATAAAGAGAGAAGATTGCTCACAAAGCTCAATATTAATATCAATCGTATGGAATTTGAGGATGAAGATATGTGTGGGTGTTTTAACTTCTCAAATTATGATTTTTCATTGTTACAACGAGGACTGTCAAAGTGAAGAGTTCGTCTTTTCATTACGCATGCTCCCTCCTCACTCGACCGGTCTAGAGAGAGTGCAGAATGAAGAGACGAACTCTTGACTCTGACAGTCCTAGTTACAACTGTTTCTTCAGATATCGTCTGATGAAGTATTTACAACAGAGGAAAAAGAATGGTCATTGAGCAGCTGAAGCCTCGATGTTGTAGAGCAGAATTTTGGCTTGCCGGAATAAATCTCGATGAAACGGAACTGGTCCAATTGGCCACGATATTTCTCAATCAAAAGTATGTCAGAAGTGCAAACAGCTACAGCGAGAATGGTTCGATTCCAGTAAAAAAGTAAGTTTGTAAATTTATATTTCCAAATGCAACCCCTACTTGTAGCAAAACATTAATCGACTTGCTCACTAGTGTTAATTTTGGAGAGATCGAATATCAGCTGCGTTGGCTCAAGAGAGGTTGTGTTTTTAATGAAAAATATTTTTTCTCAACTTCTATTGCAGACTCAATCGAATCACTGATGCAAATGGCACGGTTTGTTGAAGAAATCGATGTTCATGCGCGCAGGAGGGATAGTGGACTAGATACAGCAAATGCTAAAAAAAAAAGACAAATGCTTAGCCAGAAGTGTAAAACGCTCAGATTAGCATGCCATTTCGCCATTTCAATTGCAGACTCAGAGAAACTTATGCAGGTATAGACTGGAAATCAGAAAAAAATATTCTAGGCTTGGTTTCAGAGGTTCCATCATCTGGAGAAGAGAGTTAGTTTGAAAACTTACGTTAATGCGGCAGTTTTACAAGCAAAGGATGTCCATATCGGAGAATTCAGAGTGATACATGACAATATACAGGGACGAATCACGATCGAACATATTCAGCATCTACTTAATTAAGTAGTCATCATTTATGCATCCTATCATACCTCCCAGATGGAGGGACGAAATCGTGAAAATTGTCGGAGCCAACTGGGAAAGTGTGTGCAGAAGAAACCCTAATGCGTGGAATGCGTGTATCATTCAACAGGCCCATCACCTGACGATTGAATAAAATCTGTATCTGTATCTGTATCATACCTCGATAAAATTAATTGCTTCTCTGAAATCAGATGTTGAACCTCACAATGAGCTCAATAAATAGTCAACAGATATTTTTATTACTCCGTCACAGATATTACAGGAACAATCATATGATCAGTTAATTGTGAATGATCTATTTGAGTGAAAAGAATCGGAACAGAACACTCGTCAAAGCGATAAAACGGAGGTATAGAGTAGGTTGAGACCTGATATCGTGAATGAAAGAGCAGCAAGTCTCTAATCTGAATATGCCCGAAACCGAGATGCTTCTCGGTTCTTCGAGATGGTCTTGGCGAAACCGAGACACTTCAAACCAAGAAAAAGAAGCCCCAATAGATAGTACGATTCCAATATTCTCTCTCTCTCTCTCTCTCTCTCTCTCTCTCTCTCTCTCTCTCTCTCTCTCTCTCTCTCTCTCTCTCTCTCTCTCTCTCTCTCTCTCTTTAGAGTGAGAATGGCTCGGAATATTCAGCAATTTCTTCTCGTTTTATTCTGCACCGTGCCTATCCTTTCAATTCTCTCACACGATCTATAGTCCATCGCTATGCATCCTTGTATTGCGACCCTTGACAAGAAAGCACCAAACTGATCCCATTCAGCACACACTCTAACTAAGGTCACATTGAAATAGTCGCCTCAGTCTCATTAGAGTCTTCTCATTATTGAGGGGACTTCAGCGGTGCCTAAGGACGGATGGAGAGCAGGATGCTGTGATAGTGGACGCCACTCAGCTTTCAGCAATACCGATTTGAATTTTAGCTCTCTATCCAATCATTAAACTAGATAAAATTTCCTTCATGAGCCTTCCGTGTAATGCAATCAACACCATCTTCATTTTACTGGATGACCAATCCTTAATGCGACTTTGAGAGGTGCGGGTGTGTTTGTTTATTGAGTTACTGTGAGAACAGAAACTCTAGCTACTTGGTGTTCTCCAGATCAAAGAATTACATTCGCATTAGATTGTTACTCGCGGAACGGAGATTAATTTATTGGCTGAGAAAAATAATTTCCGTTCCGCGTGTAACACCTAATGCGAATGTAATTCTTCGATCTGGGGCACACCAAGAAGCTAGAGTTTATGTTCTCACAGTAATGGAATGAATATAGGTGTGCAAGCCAATGAAGAGACACATCGACAAGTCCGTTCTCAACATTTGTTTCAAAATTCGAACTATCCGTGAGAACATATTTATTAAAATTATATTTCTTCTAGCTTTATTTTGAAATAGTTTTAAAATTAAAATTACAGATCGGGCGGATCAAATTGTTCTTTAATGATGAGCGTAGCTATGCAATGTGGAAACTTTCACTCAGTGATGTGATCATTTCACTCAATATTAACAATTTCGAATTCAAAGACAAGAATGCGGGATTGAGTATGGGTTTTAAAGGAGGGGTGGCACGAATATCTGACTTGATGACTTATATAGGGGAGGTTGTGGGGATTCGTTACCCGATCACACTTGCGAAACTCCATGTAACCAATTTTCGTTTAAACCTGGCTATGAGCGTTTGGCTGTGCGAAGCGGGCCTGATCGCTCAGGCAACGAGAGAGGGATAAGGGGACAATGCAGAGACCGTGCATGCAAATCGGCGCGCGCCTCTCGGCTCTGCAATTTGCATACGCGTTCGTGCCTCCCCTTCTTTGAAAAATATTTATTTCGTGACTAATTGTTGCAATTTCTTCGTCAGATATCATCAAACAAAATGACTATAAATGAAATGAGAATGGTGATCGAGGAGATGAATCCTCGCATTACTAGATCAGAGATTTGGAGGGTCAAGATTGATCTTGATCAAAAGGAATCAGTCCAAATGACTACTACATTTCTTAATCAAAAATCTGTTAACTGTGGATACATCAACAGCGAAACTGGTTCAATTCCCGTAAATGAGTGAGTTTTTAACTAAAATGTGATTTTAAATCCAATTTATTCTTCCAGCAAATCATTAATTAATTTACTCACGAATATAAATTTTGAATGGCTCAAGAAAGGTTGTTTTATTTAAGCAAAAAAATGGCAAGTAGTTTTTCAGAGTCATTCGAATCTCTGATACAAATGTCAACATTTGTTAGAAACATCTCTATTGATGCTAACAATGGAGATTTTCCACTGGATGTAGTTTCGATCATTGGCGACATGCTGAGTCGGAAATGTGAAAAACTCTATACATTAGATAATTTCGCAATTTCACTTGCTGAAGCTGAGAAACTCATTCAGGTATAGATAGGAGGAACAACAATTTTATTAGAAACAATGAGCTTTCCCGCATAGAGTTTAAAACACCGTGTTGAGTTTGCATTTAATTGTGCTATATTTAATACATTACAAGATTCATTTCAGAGGTTCCATCATCTGGGGAAGAGAGTTACTCTGCACGTCGATACTTCGGAATTCGTAGAAACGGTGGATGTCCAAATAGGAGAGTACAGAGTGCAAATAACTCCAGAAATAGGGTTGACCAGGATTGATCATGTTCAGCGCTCAAGATATTGAGTACCACATAAATTAGGCGCCCTCATCCATTGATCAGATTCAATACATATCTTAAATCGGCTTTCTATGCATCGCTCAATTCTCGATTAAACGTATTCATTCGCCAAAATTATTTCTCATTTACAAAATGATCTCTGTCTGAAAGGTCTATTACTATTTATATTGTAATTTGACGTCAAAACATTTCTTCTTTTGAGATCAGTTCTGTGTTTATTATGATGCAATTAATTGTGTTATTGAATTTTGTATAAAATTTTTCAAGTTGTGTCCTGCTCGCAAGGTGCTGGTCCATAGCTGCGTTTAAAGAGGAATGAGAAGTATTAAACGTGCAGGAATCAAGTGATGAAATCTTATTTGGCCTTTTGGTCTTGATGATCCGGGATTTGCGAAGGAAAAACTTATGAGAGCTTCAAATAAAGTGAAAAAATGAGGGACATCTCACGAGTCATCAAATCACGCAAGGAAATCAGAGAATCGATCGGTCAATACGATTGCTTAGATGGGAAACAGCGAGGTACACGAGATCACGCTGTTTTGTACTTGCTAGTGTGGTAATAAAAATAGAGGAAATGTGCGCTGATCAACGAACCTTGTGATTAGAATAACAACTTGGTCGCTAGCTAGAGATCATGATTTGTTTTACAAGTTTTAAGTCGATATATTTTCAAATGTCTACAGCATTCATTCAAAACCATTTACTGGATGAAAGAAAATGCGAATTTCGAGAGGAAATGGTGAAATAATCAAGCGATTTGAGAGGTGAGATCAACTGATTAGTGAGTATTTGACCCGGAGTCGACTCGAGCACATGGTCTCTGTCTCTACTTTTACAGCCCATCTCCTCGCGGGTTCTCTTTCGGGTGCGATGTGATATTTATGGCTCGGCGTATTGTGCGCTACTCAGCGAGTTTGCGGCTTAATTTCGCCGAGTTCAAGGAATTCTGAAACGTATATCATTCTCTAATCGTTCAGAGCGGTCTGAGCGGAGCAAATGAGAAAAGAAAGGTAAAAATAAATGCATTTTTCGGCAAAAATTTTAGAACGCGAAACAAATATTCAATAATGTGTGAAAGGTGGCACCGAGTGTTGTATTATTATCGGAAATTACTGTCTCGTTTCCTTTGAAGATGGGAGACGAGTGGAGCATCGCTAATACGCCACAGAAAGTGCAAGTCCAATCCTGATTTTCACACGTCTCGTCAGTCTGAAACAGAAAACAACACGTTTCAAAACCCGCTAATCATGCTTTGACTAATCGAGTCGAAAGTTTAACTCAATCTGCATCCAATTACGAACAAATAAAGAATCAATTATCCCTAATCCCACTTTGACTAGACGATGAACGACAACGTGCATTTCTCACTGCTCTTTCTTTATTCCTTCGCCGACCATCCCTCTCCTCCTCCCTTGGACACCCCACGCCCCGTGCCCTACAGTACCCAGGTGAGATATCGTACCACTGAACATCACCTTCCTCTACCGTACTTACCGTAACCCATCGCCAACTGACTACCGTATCCTTCCAGTGATGCGATCTCTCATCGTTCTCTTCCTCGCTCTCGCCCTTCTCCCGCTCTCGACTGCTCTCAGGTGCATGAGGGAGGTCGGCGCGGACAAGGTTTGAAAGCTCTTTTGCTCCCGCTTTGCATAGGATATTACACTCTCCATTCCGCACACTCTCTAGCCTGTCAGGGAAACGATAGAGTGTGCAGAATGGAGAGCAACACTATTCGATCCAGCATCACTTGACGTTTTTCGTGTCGCTGTCGACACATGCAAGCGCCCATATCTGCGATAACGCTGACATCAATACTCATTTCAGCATGACTATGTCTGTAATCCGGGTGTCACGTTCTGTTGGGCGTCTATTAACGAACTCGGACTGAAGAAGAGGCTCTGCGAAAACTTCGACTTATGCGAATCGGTGAGCTAGTGGTGGTCCAAGATAAAAGACAAATAGGAGAAAAAAAGCTCTTCCGATCCTTCGTTTTCTTAAAAAAATAGATCATTGGCTGTGATTAATTTGTTTTCGCCTACTTCAACACTTTATTTATTAACGCGATGAGGTACACTTCAGGAGGGCTGCGAGACCAAAGAGTGGGAGGGCAGCAGTAGCCTCGAGACAGTGTGTTGCTGCAAGGGCGACCTCTGCAACGATGACGCGTCGATCCCGCTTTCGTCCATTCCAATTCGTCCAGCAACCAAGACTACAGCAACAAAGCTGACCGCCGCCGAGAAACCAGCTGAGAACCCGACCTCCGGCTCCGCCCCCTCCGCCCCTTCTCTCGTCCTTCTTCCGCTCCTCGCAGCAGTCGCAGCCATGATCGCTGCACGCATCTGACCAGACACTGATCTGACGTGAATAAAACATGCAAAAGCAATCTTGTTCAAGCACATTTAATGAAACGCACTCAAAGAGTTTAATTTTACCGTAATTTTATCCAACCGTAATGTAGCAGACAACAAACTACAAAATCCTTGGAGAATACTGTATCAGAAAACAAACTACAAATTCCCTGGAGTATACTGTAGCTAGGGACCACCAGCCCCGCCCTTTTTCCCTCGACACAATTCCCCTCAAAAGCGAGATCGAAGGAGCTCAATTCTCCTGTGTCATTTCATCACTGTTTCACCGGTCCCATAACCGCGCGGCGACCGAGAATAATGGCGTGGAAAAAGTCAGAGGAGAAGAGAAAATATTTGAATTCCCGCCATTGCGTATCCCAGCTCCTCTGACTTTTTCCACGCCATGAGATGGCAAGAGAAGGACAATTCGAATTCGTCCTCCGCCAAAATAACATATTTCATCCAGTCTGACAGGCTGTGAAATACTCAGTATTTTCTGCTCAACTTTATAAACAAGCGCTAGCGACAACGAAACTACAACACATACGTTTTACTATTGATAAAATGACTCCAAATAGTATGCGTTTTCTTCTGGACTATATCAACAACGTACATTCACTGACTTCAGCGGAACAACGGAATGAAACAACTCGATTGCAAAATAATCAACAGAACATTAAGAGACCGGCTCCGTTATTTTGGAGCAATTTGGACCCTGCCCGGAACCGTTCCTCTAGTAATGAGAAGACCGCACTATATACGTTTTGCAGCCCTTTCAATTCTGCGTCGGAGCCACCTAGCAAACGTTTTGCTCAGGGAGGCAGAAGACGTATATTTTCGAAAAACTCACAAAACTATAGGATTTTGACCATTTTTAACGCATAATTTTTTTCTTTCAAGATTTCATGAGCTCTAATGCCGAAATTCGGAATCTACGAGCAAAATTATGTGAGAATAAATTATAGTCAGATTTTCAGAGGTATTATTTTTTCTATTTTTTCATGACCCCGGGTTCATGGTCATTTTAAGGTCAAAAAGTCTAAATCTCAATATATTATGTCGATAGGTGATTTGGTGTATTTTTGCACGTAGAAATCGAATTTTTGTACTAGAACTCGCCAAATTATTTTCAAAAAACTGTTTTTCTTTTGTTTGACAAGCATAACATTTTTCTTTCGCGATTTGGCGAGTTCTAGTATAAAAATTCGATTTCTACGTGCAAAAATACACCAAATCGCCTATCGACATAATATATTGAGATTTAGACTTTTTGACCTAAAAATGACCATGAACCCGGGGTCATGAAAAAATAGAGAAAATAATACCTCTGAAAAATCTGACTATAATTTATTCTGACATAATTTTGCTCGTAGATTCCGAATTTCGGCATTAGAGCTCATGAAATCTTGAAAGAAAAAAAATATGCGTTAAAAATGGACAAAATCCTAGTTTTCGGAGTTTTTCGAAAATATACGTCTTCTGCCTCCCTGAGCAAAACGTTTGCTAGGTGGCTCCGACGCAGAATTGAAAGGGCTGCAAAACGTATATAGTGTGGTCTGGAACTTTTGCCGAAAATTTGTACGTTGCTCCAAAATCCAACATATGATGTCGAAATAGTGATTTTCGCAATGAGCAAAAATCAATCAGAACAGATATTTAAGAGCCTACGGACACCCCTAAAGTAACGCAAAAGCGAAATTGAGTACATCCCGATCGGTTGAAAAAATATGATTTTTCGATGATTTTACCTTGAAAACCACCTTTCTCCGTCCGCCGAGGAAGGAATGATAAATACGTGGCATGTTGTCTATTACGGGACCAAGACTCACCAACCACCCGTGTATGGGCTCGGGATTCTCATTGCTAGAGGAACGGTTCCGTGGGTGGTCCCAAATAACCGATCTGCTCTCTTAAGAGACCGTCTCGGTTATTTTGGACCACCCCCCGGAACCGGTGCGCTAGCAATGAGAACCAGGGGCTCATGCTTGAATGTCAAGAGGGTCTTGGTCCCGTATTTCACAAACCGTCACTTATCTGTGGTTACTGCCTCTACGAGGGGAGAAATGATAATTTCAATGAAAAATGGTCGAAAAAAAATATTTTCTCAACCATTCGGAATAGACCCAATTTCTCGTTTGCGTTGATTTAGAGGTGCCCTCAGGCTCTGAAATATCTGTTCAGATTTATTACAACTCATTGCGAAAGTCACTTTTTTGCCTCCTCATTTCGGATTTTTGGGTCAAGTGGCACATTTTTGGCGAAACTTCCAGACCGCACTATATACATTTCGTGGTCCTTACATCCATGCATCGATATTTTTTATCGTCGCGCTCATTCATTCTCTCCGAATACACTCCGAGATAAATTAAGTCCGAAAAGGTCGTTTTGGAACAATAAAAATTTCTAACTTTTTTCTTTCTCTGTTTCATAAGCTCTAATGCCAAAATTAAAATTTTGCGCGCTAAACAACGTAAGAAAATACTATAGTCAGATTTTTCTGAGATGAACATTTTTCAACTTTTTTCGGAACTTTTTTCCAATCGGGATGGTCATGGTCGTTTTTGGGTCAAAAAGTCGAAATCTCGGAACTATATGACTATAGGTGTTTCTGACGTATTTTCATCCGTAGATGTCGAATTTTGATACTAGAGCTCACCAAAATGCGAAATAAAAAAGGTATGCTCTAATAAATGATTTTTCTCTAGAATTCGAAAACAACTATTTTCTTTGACAATTTGGCGAGCTCTAGTATGAAAATTCGATTTCTACGGGCGAAAATACGCTGGAAACACCTATAGTCATATAGTTCTGAGATTTCTACTTTTTGACCCGAAAACGACCATGACCCTGAAGTCATGAAAAAAGTTTTAAAATGTTCATCTCAGAAAAATCTGACTATAGTATTTTCTTACGTAGTTTGGCGCGTAGAATTTGAATTTCGGCATTAGAGCTTATGAAACAGAGAAAGAAAAAAGATAGAATTTTTTTTGTTCTAAAACGACCTTTTGACTTAATTTATCTCGGAGTGTATTCGGAGAGAATGAATGAGCGCGACAATAAAAAATATCGATGCATGGATGTAAGGACAACGAAATGTATATAGTGCGGTCTGGAAGTTTCGCCAAAAATGTGCCACTAGACCCAAAAATCCGAAATAAGGAGGCAAAAAAGTGACTTTCGCAATGAGTTGTAATCAATCTGAACAGATATTCCAGAGCCTCAGGGCTCCTCTAAATTAACGCAAAAGAGAAATTGGGTCTATTCCGAATGATTGAGAAAATATTTTTTTTCGACTATTTTTCATTGAAATGATTATTTCTCCCCTCGTAGAGGCAGTAACCACAGATAAGTGACGGTTTATGAAATACGGGACCAAGACCCTCTTGACACTCAAGCATGAGCCCCTGGTTCTCATTGCTAGCGCACCGGTTCCGGGCAGGGTCCAAAATGCTTCAAAATAACGGAGCCGGTCTCTTAAGAGTGCAGCTCTGATTTTTTTATCATTTCGTCAGATTTCCGGACATGCCGCGAGGATTTTCGATTCAGACCTCCATACGCATACTATGGGGGCATGTTGGGTACTTGTTTACAAAAGTGGCCAAATTTGGGCGCCGAGTCAACAAAGCGGCGCGCCAGGTGCGCGCCAAGTTTGAAAATCGATTTTTCATAATTTCTCAGCCGGACAAGCTAGACTCAAAATTTCTTTTGCATAATCATAGACATGTCGAGAGTGTATGGAAACACTATTGTGATCTGATTCAGGTTGATTCCAAATCAGTTTTCGTGACTTCAAAAATCGGTTTTTCGCTATAACGACCCACTTTTCGCGAGGGGGGGGGGGGAATTAGCCACCTATCACACAATGAAGCCCATTCAATTCTACGCCCAATGGTATGTAGTACAGAAAATTTCATTAAACCTCCACCTCGAAAAAATGGACATGAAACCTAAAAATCCTGTATTTTGGAAAAAAAAGTGATATATTTTTTCTTTCTTGTTTTCATGAGCTCTAATATCGATTTTCGAACTCTGCGCACACAACTAAGTCAGAAACACCTATAGTCAGATTTTTCTGAAAAATTTTTTTTTTCGACTTTTCATGTCCGGGAATTTGCAAACTAGAGTTCTCGAAAGCTCGTAAGAAAAAAGATATCCTCGAATTACTGTGTTTTCTCTGATAATATTGAAGTTTTCGCCTTACCGATCCACTTTGTTCGCGAACGGGGAAATAGTCACTCACCACAAAATGAAGCACATGCAATTCTGCGTCGAACGTTATACGATTCAAAACATTTCACTAAACCTCGCATGAATAAAACTTGGCTCGAATATAGAGAAATTGAATTTTCAAAATTTTAATTTATCTTATTTTCTCCGCTGATTGAGTTGTAAGTAACTTATCTTGTGTATTTTAGTAGATTTGCTGAATGTGCATTATAAAATTTGCAAGTTCGTTTCCAAGTCGACTCTAAACCACTTATTTTTAATTTCCACAAAACTTGAATTATTCTAATCAGCGAATCGCTATTGCTCTGGAATCGAAACACGTTGGGGAAACTTTTACCTATCAGACGTTGTTGCCCATATAGTCATGCGTCCAACGAGATTCAATGTGAATCATTTCACTAAACCAGACACATACTAAGCAATTCTATTATGACTCTGAGAAAATATTACAAATCGAATTTCTGAAAATTGCAGGTTTTCAGAATTCAGGTTAAGTTTTCACCGTGCCTGGTTTAGTGAAATGATTCACAAAATAATAATGCACATTCAGCAAATCTACTAAAATACACAAGACAAGTTACTTACAACTCAATCAGCGGAGAAAATAAGATAAATTAAAATTTTGAAAATTCAATTTCTCTATATTCGAGCCAAGTTTTATTCATGCGAGGTTTAGTGAAATGTTTTGAATCGTATAACGTTCGACGCAGAATTGCATGTGCTTCATTTTGTGGTGAGTAACTATTTCCCCGTTCGCGAACAAAGTGGATCGGTAAGGCGAAAACTTCAATATTATCAGAGAAAACACAGTAATTCGAGGATATCTTTTTTCTTACGAGCTTTCGAGAACTCTAGTTTGCAAATTCCCGGACATGAAAAGTCGAAAAAAAAAATTTTTCAGAAAAATCTGACTATAGGTGTTTCTGACTTAGTTGTGTGCGCAGAGTTCGAAAATCGATATTAGAGCTCATGAAAACAAGAAAGAAAAAATATATCACTTTTTTTTCCAAAATACAGGATTTTTAGGTTTCATGTCCATTTTTTCGAGGTGGAGGTTTAATGAAATTTTCTGTACTACATACCATTGGGCGTAGAATTGAATGGGCTTCATTGTGTGATAGGTGGCTAATTCCCCCCCCCCCCTCGCGAAAAGTGGGTCGTTATAGCGAAAAACCGATTTTTGAAGTCACGAAAACTGATTTGGAATCGACCTGAATCAGATCTCAATAGTGTTTCCATGCACTCTCGACATGTTTATGATTATGCAAAAGAAATTTTGAGTCTAGCTTGTCCGGCTGAAAAATTATGAAAAATCAATTTTCAAACTTCGCGCGCACCTGGCGCGCCGCTTTGTTGACGGCGCCCAAATTTGGCCACTTTTGTAAACAAGTACCCAACATGCCCCCATAGTATGCGTATGGAGGTCTGAATCGAAAATCCTCGCGGCATGTCCGGGCAGAGGTAATAAAAATCAGAGTTGCACTATTAAGAGTAATCAAATTTCATCCGCAAAAAATATTTATGTTTAGTTATCATCTAAACTGCAAGAGATAAGGTTGATTGAATCTGATCAATTCGAGATCCTCACTCAGCTCGATCTTCTTCTCGTGGAGCTCAAAAGTGATGCGATTCTCGAACTTAACCTCGAGTGGATGCTTCTTTCCTTTGAACGACGACTCGAAGTTCCCTTCGTAGTGATGAAGATCAAGTCCGTGAAGATCAGGGCAATACGAGTAGAGCTGCAAAAGAACTGTAAAAATTATATTATCACCGATCTTATGAGATCTTACATGACATAAGTCATTTTCATGATATAATTGTAGGTAGATGGTAGAGTATACCACAGTTATATCATGAAGACTCTTACGTCAAATTTTTAAGGGTTTTTAGAATTTCACCCGTTCTCGGCTCGGATACGCCTTCTTGGAACACCCCGTTGAGCTATGATACAAGGGTAATGAAGTGTTCAAAATGTGCGGAAAACTATTCTAAGAAACGTTCATGTTATAAGTGAAGAACTGGGAAATCTCATCTTCGAAGATTTGAAATGCAAAAAAAAATTACAGTTAAAAGTAAAATTACTTAAAACTAAATTAACTTACTCAAAACTATTCAATGTCATACATTCTTAGGAATTTTTCTCCACAATTTTGAATTTAAAGTGATTTTTTAAAACTTTTATTCATAAATGGCTATTTTCGTAGAGATGATGCAAAACGATTCAGAAACTGATGATGGTGATATTTACTTATAATCAGCTCTAGCTTGAGACGCGAAAAACTATATTTAAAAACTATTCGTTAAAGAAGAAAAAAAATATTTATGCCAATTGTAGTGAAGCCGGTTCTGAATGATATAGATGTGATACTTTCAGTGGATATTGTTCCGAAATGCAACAATAGAGATTGTTCATTCCTACAATGCGTTGCAGCTATCGAAAACTATCAAAACAAACGAGAATTTGGTTGTGTGATAATTCGCATTTACATTTTTTTCCGGACACAATTATATTCAGCATGTTCATATCAGAAACTAACCTCAACCGACTCATCTTTAGCACGATATGTTCTCATAATATACAGAGACACATCATGATCGAAAGTGACTCCAAAGCATGCATCCAGCACTGCCTCATTCATTTCACCAGGGACCAGAACGGTGAATCTCTCCATCTTGCATCTACGATCGATCATTGCCTGCAGCAACACAAAGATAAATTAAATTCGTCCTAGTATTTTTGAGGAGCAAGTTTGTGATGCGGTGAGGCTTTCTACAATCTGATAAATTTCGCTCTTTGTTTTCTGTTTGAAGAGTATAGCCATATAATCAATCAATATATCTCACTTTTCGAAGAGTGCAAAAATCCTGAGCAGTGAGAGAAGTGCAAATAAGGCCGTTGATGGTGACATCTCTGACGTTCTCAGAGAGACGGAAGAGACGAGAGTGATCCAGTAGAGGCAGGTTGAAGAGTTTGCGAATGCAGAAAAATCTGCATATCTGCATAAATAATCTCAGTAGTTCTCGGTTCCCTCGTCTTTTACAAAAATGTTGAATGAACAGGTAATAGAGAGAAAAATATTGATAGAAATGTAGTTACCCCGTCATGGAAAGAAGAACATAGCTTGATACTGTCGGCATTGAACTGTAGAAGTTCATCAACGACACGATTTACCTAAGAGTCAGATGTGATTCGTGAGAATGAATGGCTTTCTAGTGCTTATCGGTTTCGTCATGGTGATCAAAACGACTGATTTATAAAAAAAAAATTGAGAGTATAATTTAATTATAAATAAATATTTGTAAAGATAATGTTGTGCTTCAAATCCGTCAAAAAAAGGTAGACACGGGATACGTCGAATATCATGTCATGCCCGCTTGTGGATACCTGCGAATCCAAGAGTGGCACGTCCTTTTCTTCTTCCTGTCTCCGCCATGGATTGACAATCTGAAAACGCAGGTAAAGTACAACCATGGCATCCTTTTCATGCGATGGTCTATTACTACTCAGCATCTCATTCTTTTTAAATTCGAAACCATCGTCAATGTTCGCTTTACGCAGAGAATATAATAGATAAAACTAGCGCGAAAAACATGAAAATATTATTCTTTAATCCTCGATTGTACAGAATTACTTGGAAAGTAGAGTACGAACAGAGGCAAAGTTCACCCAACGGTAACAACGAATAAAACCGAGAGAAAAAGGGTTCATTACCGGATTTGGATCACGCTTCACTTCGAATGAGATCATATCGACGTGAGTGTTGAGAGCCAATCGACGCAATCCCTGCTCCAATTTATCGTAATCTCGAGATCGAAGAGGAGATGAACGGTTCGATGGAGTCACAAGAAAATCGTAGTAGTCTTCTCCGATCTGAAGACAGAGAGTTCATATTAGTGAATTTTTTTTAATCTAAAGAAACGATTGTATCGGTTGTCTAATAAGTTCCTTTCTTTTTTCACGATCTTCAATTCTGTTTTCTCCTGTCCTTCGCATTTGACCGATCTGCATACACCTTTTCATAATCGATGAGGGCTAGGATACTCTTCATAGCGCACATCTACTCAGTGCTTACCGATAGTTAAGATGGGCACAATTGTAGGCTAAAATCGCAGTGATCGGCCATGCCGAGCGTTTTTCGCCGAGCCTGTGTGCTGCGGGGAAAACTCATAGGCATCCATTTGTGTCACTTTTATAAAGCGTGATGACCGGTGATCATAATAGAAGTATTGCGACGGATCAGGCATTTTAGACCTACTAAAAATATGCGCCTAAACATAAATCTGATGTTGCTGAACTTGATCGAAAATACCTTCTTTTTCTATGCTCTCGATTCGATAGGTCTGCATTCCTTACATATAGTGCATTAGTAAGTCCTATAGCTTGTGAGTTTACACAGATAAGTAAAACAAAATCTGACTTTCCGGTAAAGCGTTGCAATTTTATATCGCATTTGGAAGGTCGAAATCGAGACTTTGCGAGTAGCCAAAAATTTTGCTATTTTGGTGTTAAACGAACAATCAACCCATTCCTTATAATTGCCTAGTTTCGTAGAATTTTCGGATTATTAGTTTACATGTTGTAGGTACTAATTGACAACTCTGAAAATCACGAATTTATGAATTATTATATTCAAAATTAATTATCTCTCGTTCTACGCAAGCCCGATTCGATTCAAACATATGAGCAAAATGGACTAGGACACTCCTAAACTACTACATGTTGGGGCATCAAGCAAGTGTAAATGACCAGGTGAAAATTAACAGAAGAAAAAAGAAAGGAACTTAGTAGACAACCTAATACATTCATCTTTTCGAGTTATAGTGTACTCCAAATCAATCTTACTCAAACCGTTACAAATAATTGTTGGCTAAACAATATCAAATTATTTCAGAACGATGTTATTTTTTTAACCAAAAAAAGCGTAAAGCCATACACAGTTATATTTTAAAAAATTTTTACCGACTGACGCACATCGCCTTTGATTTTCTCCACATTATTCTTGACAGAGAGCACGAGTCCATCCAATTTCTTGTTCACTCGTAGCTTGAATTGACACGGAAGATCGAGTTTCTTGATGATTAGACGGTGAATCTCAGGCGGAAGATCGAGAATGGACAACTGAAAGAAATTGCATTACATAAAACTGCATCTAAATATATTTCAATAAAAGAAATTTAATAAAACTGCAATTAAGTTGATTATATGAAACTAAATCAACAAATATCCCAGAAAAAAAACAGAATACCTTTCCCATCATCTCCATTCTATCGATGAATTCTGTCGCTGACTCTTGAGACATCTCTGAACTGAAAAGGCTGGCATCGACTATTTAATTAGAACTTTAGAGACCGTGACGTTATACGAAGGATGGCCACTTTACACATTTGTAAAGTGCAAAGTGGCTTACCGTTTCACAATTATGTTTCAATCAATGAGAAATGATACCCTATACAATTTCACTGGTACAGAATGATGTTTTACCGCTCACTGCTCTGATATGTGTTGAAATGATTTGAAGATCGTTTAAAACATTTTTTAGAAAACTTTTACGATATTATTATGGTACTGTAAACCATTTCCACCACAGATACATAGATTTTCTCATCAACTTTATTTACTGAATTATAATAACAATGTAGCAACAACGATAAATTAACCCAATTGTAACGATAAAACAATACATCACAGATAAATATGACTGAACTTGATCAATGTGTAACATTGCATGGGCTCAGCTTTCTTCTCGTGATACTCAAACGTGATCCGATTCTCGGGCACACGTTCGATCGGATTATCCCCCACGATCGAACGAGGACTCGACGTTTCCTTCGTAGTGATGAAGATCGAGCAACGTAAGAGGACGATAATAATATAGCTGCATCATGATGGACTCACTAGAAACTTTTAGTTGTAAGCAGATAGTTATCATTCTAACAGATTGAGAGTGTGAGAAAGGCTTTCCCATCCCCAAAGAATACCAAAAATAAAAATAAAAAGAATTCCAACCTTCACTGATTTGCCTTTGGCACGATAAATTCTGAAACATTCACGGTCAAAATTCTCGATAGTGACTCCGAAGCATGCGTCCAGCACTGCCTCATCCATTCCATCAGGGACCAAAGCGGAGAATCTCTCCATCTTACAACGGCGCTCGATCATTGTCTGAAATTGGGAAAATTTATTCTTTCATAATTTAAATTTCAATATCCTCAAAATATTTCAGATACTTATCCAATAAAATTCTTAATTTCAATATAGTCAAATTTACAGTGAAATAGAAAAACTGACGACATACTATCAGCAGCTTTATATTTTTTGACCAATTAATATTGTTTTTGTCTCTCGTTAAATCTTCCTTCTCACCATTCGAAGAGCACTGAAGTCCTGAACAGTGAGCGAAGTACAGATAAGATTGATGGAGACATCAATGACATTCTGGGCGAGAGTGAAGAGACGAGAGCGATCCAATAGAGGTAGTTTGGCAGGCTCATTCTGCGAAAAATTATCTCCCGATAACAATGTAATGGGATTGGACATGATCTATGGTAAATGTATTCATTAAATCAACGGAAGACCTAGGGTTTTTGAACAATCATAATGTTATGTCCGTGCAAGAAATGATGAATGACTCATTTCTTTCATTCGTTTTTTTCTTTCAAAATATTCTTTCATTCATTCATTATTTATTCCCCCCATGACGGAATAAATAATGAATGAATGAATGAACGAAAGAACAAATATTGAGGATGGAGTGAATGGAATATGCACCTACCGAGATGTATTCCGCGAATAGACGGATGCTATCGGCATTGAACTTGAGCAGCTCATCAATGACACGACCGACGCTCTGAACAGATAATTAAATTGACAGACATCACGGAATAGTAATTTTTTATGTCAAATGATAAACGTGTATAATAATGTTCTAAGCGCTGAAAAATTATAAAACTTCGCGTTTTGTCGATAACAATTGCGCTAAAAGTTCAACACATAAAACCTGACCGAATTGTGTCTGTAAATCAACTGACACTAGAGGGGAAACTTTGCTTAACAGAACAAAAATACCTCGCCAGTGGACTTGATCTTCCAAGTGATTTTATCGACGTGAGTGTTGAGAGCCAATCGACGCAATCCTTGCTCCAATTGACTGTGATCATGAAGACGAAAGGGAGGAGAACGACTCGATGGAATAAGAATAAATTCGCTGTCGTGATCAGTAATCTGAAGGTGACACATAGATTAATGAAATGGAAAATAATTTCTGTTCAGGAAATACTATTATATTTTCCTCATGATTTGCGTATTAAAATATTCGGTACACGGTAATGTTTATCATAATATCAGTTAAATTAAATATAAACTAAATAACCCACGTCGCCTATGATTTTCTCCAGATTATTCTTGATAGATATCAGGCTGGTCAGAAAGTCTTTTCCGATTTTGACACTTGTAGATTCCCACCTCTCTTTCATTTCCTATTGAATGCAACAACTTGCGTCCTTTCATAGTGCATGGTGTCTTGGTTGCCCTCTCTAGCGCACACTATCTCAGATCTCTCCGATGAGAAAGACGGGCACAGTGCTTGATCAAAGTCGACGCAATCGACAATCACTAGGACTTTTGTATGGGTCCGCATTCCATGGTGAAGGAAGATATGGTCATACGAAGAGCACAGTCGCGATGTACGATGGTTATATGTCATTATTAAGTTACTGCCAAGATGGGGCCACTAAAAAAGCCTACTAGAGAAATGCGCCCAATTTAGTAGTGTGCTTGGCTGTATCTGGTCGAAATCAGATTCTCTCGCAGTGTATTCGTACCAATGATTCTTAAGACCGCGCTCAAGTTGTTCTGTAAAGTACTGATCTTACTTAGTTTACATTTAATTTTGGGAAAGAATATAGCTATCCCCTCATGAGCTACATTAGTCAGATCACAGGTCTCGAAATTCGAACGTCGAAATTGCCAGTTTTGACTATTCCCCGTTTCTACGCGGCTTTGACAGCCGGACCTTTTGTGGTTAAATGATCGAGCAACCCTATGGCACTCATTGAAAAGACAGAACATTGAGTTCCTTCCTTTTTGTGGAGTGGGGTGTGAACGATAACTCCTAAAATCACGTTTTTTTGATGTTTTTGCCTAAAAATATAATTTCAAAAATCTCTCATTTCTGGAAAAGGAGGAAAATCAGACTTAAATCTATATAGTGGTTACATAGTTCCTTTACAACTGAATGAACCGCACTTGTGTTCAGGTCTCTCTTTCAGATGGAGGAATTACGAAATTTGACACAATGCACTGTATTTTTTTTTGGGAACCCCTGGTTCAAGGGCCTGTATTATGGTCATTGTGAATATAGCACCGTTCCGCTTCAGCTATCATAGAGCGCTTGCATCGGGCTTCTCTCCAAACACTATGCCTTTCCTTAGAAAAAATGCCACGTAAAGGACAGCTGTTCCGAAAATATTCTAGATTTTTTTATGAAAAAAAAATACTTATTGAGATATTTATTTCTCCCATACTTAGCAAGCGACGACTAATTTAAACTTGTATAATTATTAGTCTAACATGTCCCTACATAATGCTATGAGGATAGGTGGTAGGGTTTAGAGTCAAGGAAAATATCTGAGTTCAAACATCATGCTCAAAATCGGAAAAGACATTCTGACCAACCTAATAGCTGGAGCCCATCCAATTTCTTGTTCACTCGCAGTTTGAATTGACTCGCGAGATCGAGTTTCTTGATGATTAGACGAAGAATCTCAGGTGGAAGATCAAGAATCGACAACTGAAATAAATAATAGAGATTTACACACAAATGCATTTTGTGATGAATAATAAATTATTAGAAAACCTCTACTATTCTCTTCATTCCATCGATAAATTCGTCTACAGGATCATGAGACATCTCTGATTTTGCTTACCTGATATTTCAACCAATTGAGTTAAAATAGATTGCTGAATTTTTTTTAACTGTTCAGCGATATTATCCATGGCTAAATCAACCATTTCCTCATAATATTTACAATTATTTTCTGATCAACTTTATCCACTCAAAAACACTGACAACAACGAATCAGTAATACATTTGTAACATGAATAACAATGATTACCACTGTGACAACAATGGAACAAAAACATTATTAATACGAATGATTAATGATTACCGCTCATAAACATGATTGAACTTGATCAATTCAAGATTCTCACTATGCACGACTTTCTTCTCGTGATGCTCAAATGTGATGTGATTCTCATATACTCCGTCGACTATACGGCAGCGGTGGGTGAACGAAGACACGAAGGTTTCTACGTGGTGATGAACACTGAGTCCGCAATGAGGATGGCGCGAATAGAGCTGCGAAGGAACAGTGTTGATAATGAAATATGAGGAACAATAAGACAAATGCACATTTTTTTTATGGTAACACGATTCCTGGATGGATATTGAGCTCACTTATGCCCAAAATATCAGATCCTCGCAAACGAATGGGAAAATATGATGTTTCCCCTTAGTCTGAAGTCGCAATAAACATGCTATACACGCTTCAATGTCCATAAACTAACCTCGATGGACTCATCTTTGGCACGATACGTTCTGGAAGAATCCGGAAATTCTCCGATATCATCGAACGTGACTCCGAAGCTTGCATCCAGCACTGCCTTATCCAATCCATGTGGGACTAAAACGGTGAATTTCTCCACTTCGCAACTACGATCGATCATTTCCTGCAAAAAAAACAGATAAATTGAATAATATGATATTAATATTATTTGTAAAAATATAATTTCTGATTACTTTTGATAAAAACTCTTTTAAAAATATGTTCGAATATAGCCATAACACCCAACTAATATATCATATCACTGAAGATGTCTCACTTTTCGAAGAGCACAGAAGTCCTGAGCGGTCAGAGAAGTGCAGATAAGACCGATGGAGACATCTTTGACGTTCTGAGCGAGAGAGAAGAGGCGAGAGTGGTCCAATAAGGGCAGATTGATGAGTTTGCGATCCACATGTCCGAGAACCTCAGAAATTTTGTGTTCTTTCGTCTTCAGAACATTACAAGAAAAGAGAAACTTCGAATTGAGCTAGTAAGGAGAATATATACAATTGGGCGATTGCAGTATGATTGAATCGACTCTGATGGAACAAACAAAAAAAATCGTGAACATGACTATGACCTACCCAGAGGTATTTTGGGACAAGACAGATGTTGTCGGCATTGAACTTGAGAAGCTCATCAATGACACGATCGACAGCCTGATATAATGTGATGAAGTGCAAACGTAGCAGATTTTTCATATCTGATAATTCTGCGTTTCACTCCCCTCCAGAGATCATTCAGCGTTCACAAGGCAAAGGCAAAACTCGTGTGAGATTAAATTTATACAATCCTACTCAATTTCAAAATATCTCAAATTTCGAGGGAAGATCACCAACATCCTAATATAAAGGTATCCCGTTATCAGAAAATCGATAAAACAGAAAATGCATGATCACCTGATTTGGCTCTTGCTTCACTTCATTAGAGATTTTGTCGACGTGAGTGTTGAGTGCTATTCGGCGCAATTTTTGCTCCAATTGACTGTGATCACGAGAACGAAGAGGAGAAGAACGATCCGATGGAGTAACAAGAAATCCATAGGAATTGTTGCCGATCTGAAATTGATGAATTGAAGTTCTCGTATTTGAAAATCGAACTGTATCAACTTCCTGCAATGTTTCAAATTCAGATTTTTACATTTGAATATTTAAAATCATTATTATATTTCAAACCAGAAACAGAAATATCAAAATCTTCTAAGAACCATTCTCATTCGTACATATACAGCTTTATCTTAAATTTAAATACAAATGCCAACTAACATCGACCGTGATTTTCTCCACATTTTTCTTGACAGAGAGCACGAGTCCATCCAATTTCTTGTTCACTCATAGCTTGAATTGACTCGGAAGATCGAGTTTCTTGATGATTAGACGGAGAATCTCTGGCGGAAGATCGAGAATGGACAACTGCAAGAAATTCATTTCATAAAACTGAAGCCAAATGAATACAATAAATCACAGAATATAGAAGTAATTAGCTGTGCCCCAGAGCCGGCTTTTAGGAAATTTCCGGTCGCGGTTCCGGCTCTGGCGTATCTCAGCTCCCAGAAGAGCTAGAAAGCTGGCAGAAAGCTCAAAAATGCAGAAAAATAAAAGAAACAACTTTACTGAACTGAGCGAGAGGATTGGTGTAGAACTGAAAAATTTGTGTCTGAAAAACCAACCTTCAAAACTTCCCTTTCAAAACAAAACAAATATATATCACCAGTATCACGACCCGGAAGAGCAAAAATTGCACTTCCCGTAAATTTTTTTTCAAACCGTTTCAAATCCTCCCATACTATGATGGGTGAATACCCTAGGGACAATTTTTCGAACGATCCCGGTCACGAGTCCTAGAGCCGGCTTTTAGGAAATATCCGGTTTCGGTTCCGGCTCTATCGTATCTCAGCTCCCAGAAGAGCTAGAAAACTATCAAAATGCTCAAAAAACGCAGAAAAATGAGATAAACAAGTTTGCTGAACTGCGCGAGAGGATTGGTGGAGACCTGAAAAAGATATGATCGAATAAGTACAGCTTAATTAACAAAATAATTTGTTTCGCTATTACGGATTCAACTTATTTGAAATAGCGTCTTATTGACATTGATTGTAAAAATGTACATTGATTTTTTTCAGATGGGCTCGCGCTCACAGGGATTGGACTCCCAAAATGTGGATGAAGGTTCTGTGGACGGATGAATCGCAGTTCATGCTCTTCTCGAGTGGTGTGCAATACGTTCGTCGACCACCCAACACACGTTACGATCCGAAGAACATGGAACCCACCGTCAAGCATGGCGGAGGAAGCCTCATGGTGTACGGAGCATTCATTGGCGGAAAAGTCGGACCTCTTCACCGCATCGTGGGCACCATGACCGCTCCAGTCTTCTGCGATATCATCGAGAACACGCTGCTCCCGTGGACCGCGCAGAACTGTCCTGCTGGATGGACCTTCCAACAGGACAACGATCCGAAGCATACTTCTAATGATGCCAAGGATCTTCTCAGGAGAAGAGTTCGCAAGGTGAATATTTGTAATCATAAAAATAGCAATCTGTATCTATCAGACTAAAACTATAATAACTAATCCCTATGGTTCAGGTGCTTCCCTGGCCTTCGCAATCTCCCGATCTCAATCCGATCGAACACCTATGGGAGATCCTGGATCGAGCAGTGAGAGACAAGCATGCGAGCAACTTGGACCACAAGTTCAGTATCCTACAGGAGGCATGCAGAAAGCGCCGAGAGTCTGATCAAGCTTGTCCACTCGATGCCCAACAGATGCAAGGCTGTGATCAAAGTACATGGATATCCAACTCATTATTTAAACTTACAGCCTTTCGTCGTGTTATTTGTATGGCTGATAAAATTTCTGGTCCATTCTTGACATTATTTTTACGGAAATGTGGGCATTGATTCTTCACCACGCGCAAGAGAGCTTATAGAGTACTTTTGGTCACACATCACGGCATATTACTACTTTCCTATCTGCAAAATGCTTCTCATAATACTTGGTTAGAAACAGGAGACAGAGAGGAACATGTATTATGTTAGTGATATCATTCCACGATCATGCGCTGGAGCGGGGTGGTCGATTTTCCACAAAGTGCGATATAACTTTCCAAAACGGCAATTCTTCAACAACCTCAGAAAAGTGATTTGAGCACGTACTAATACAGAAAACCATTGCAAAAAATCAGAGGAATCGGATGTCGGAGAAAAAAATAGCACGACATTTTGTCCGAAAAAATGCCGATTTCGACCTTTTCTGAATTTTAAAATTTTTCATTGATAATATCATGAGCTCTCATATCGAAATTCGGATTCTACGCACAAAGTTGCACCAGAAAAAAAATTAGCTATGACATTCTGAGATGGAATTTTTTTCGACGTCCATAATTTTTCAACCATGACCCCCGTATCATGGTCATTTTTTGGGTCGAAAATCGAGTGACCTTGAAATTTCGGAAATCTCGGACAGGAAACATATTCTAATGCCCTAAAAAGTTGAGAATTATATGTTCCCTAGATATGCTACCATTGTGTCCAGGAACCACATTTTAAGAAAAATCACCCTCAAAACTGTGAACTGTCAAAGTTGCGTCATGTGAAAAAGTGAAAAATTGGTGCCCTGAGGTCAAAATAAGAGATATCAATAACGAACTTTGTGGGTAATCAGGAATTATTGTAAGGGTCATTTTGAGCCTTTGAACGAGTCTCTAGCACGTCAATGAATGGAAATTATTTTTTTCGGGACCCTATTTTGAACCTGTGTTCTGCTTCTGTACGACAACGCCCCATGAGTACTATTTTTTAATCGGTAGATGCTGAGGCCTTCTATCATCACAAAAAGAGAGAAGACTTAGAAAAAAATCCCAATGACCTTAAAATCACAAGTGAAGAACATATATATGATTGCATCATCACTATGCAATATTGCGAAATCGTAGCATGACGTCACTATCGGTGGCAATGCATCAATAGGTCTAATGTATCCTGCCAAAACATAAAACCGATTGCTTATCTGGTTCAAAAGTTACACCACTTTGCATTTGTGAACGATGACTTTTGTCCGATACTGTACATACATACAGTATCGTCCATAAGTCATGGGTCACTTTTTCATTCTTTCATAACTTTTGACTCGTATGAGATTTCTTGCTCATACTTGGTCATGACACATCACCCTCACCGGGTGTTAGGATTGTGCCATTGGGATATCACAGAACGCCCTGGTTGTTGCGTAGTGATGAAGCAATCAATCAATACTTTTTCAAACAATGCAAATTCTTACACGGATTTTTCCTCAGCCTTCCTACTAGGCGTGATAATAGAAGGCCTCAATACCTTTTCGATGAAAATATGCACTCATGGGAGGATGACGTACAGTGGCTTTAGACTGTCTCAAAGTAGGGTCCTGAAAAAATGGATTTTGGCTCATAGACACGCTAGAGACTCGTTCAAACGCTCAAAATGATCCTTCTCACAATTCATGATGATCCCTAAAGTTTGGTAACGATAGCTCTTAATTTGACCTCAGGACACGAAAAAGACGAATTTTTCACTTTATCACATAACCCTATTTTGGATGTTTACAGTTCTGAGGGTGATTCTCGCTCAAAGATTATTCCAAGAAACAAAGGTAGTATATCCATGGAATATACGATTCTCAACATTTTAGAGCATTTGAATACCTTTCCCGCCCGCGGCAGCCTAAAATCTGAGGTCAATCGATTTTCAAACCCATCATTAGTCGAAAAAAATTCTCTCCGAACTTTCTGACTAAATTTTTTTCTGGTATATCTTTGTGTGCTGAATCCGAATTTCGATATGAGAGCTGAAATTCGATTGACCTCGGATTTTAGGTTGCCGCGGTCGGGAAATGTATCCTTATGCTCTAAAAAGTTGGGAATTGTATATTCCATGGATATGCTACAATCGTGTCTTGGAATGACCTTTTTACGAAACTCGGCTTCAGAAATGTAAACATCTAAAATAGGGTTATGTGATAAAGTGAAAAATTCGTCTTTTTCGTGTCCTGAGGTCAAATTAAGAGCTATCGTTACCAAACTTTGGGGATCATCAGGAATTGTACGAGTTTCTAGCATGTCTATGAACGAAAATCCATTTTTTCGGGACCCTACTTTGAAACAGTCTAGAGTCACTGTACGTCATCTTCCCATGAGTACATATTTTCAACGAAAAGGTATTGATGCCTTCTAGTATCACAACGAATAGGAAGTCTGAGGAAAAATCCATGTAAGAATTTTGATGGTTTGAAAAAGTATTGCTTGATAGCGTCATCACTACGCAACAACCAGGGAGTTCTGTGATATCCCAATGGCATATCCCTAACACTCGGTGGGTGTGCTGTGTCATGACCAAGTATGAGCAAGAAATCTCATACGAGTCAAAAGTTATGAAAGAATGAAAAAGTGACCCATGACTTATGGACGATACTGTATATATATATATATATATATATATATATATATATATATATATATATATATATACAGTATCGTACCAGCACACTTACTCTACGGTAATGCTTTCTCTACCTCTTGCAAAACATCACCTGCGGGCGGGAGTCGAACCTGCCTGCGTCGGCATGCCAGTCAGACACCATGCCCATTAGAACCGGCTTTTAGCCATTTTACTGTATATATATATATACAGTATCGTCCATAAGTCATGGGTCACTTTTTCATTCTTTCATAACTTTTGACTCGTATGAGATTTCTTGCTCATACTTGGTCATGACACATCACACCCACCGAATGTTAGGGATATGCCATTGGGATATCACAGAACTCCCTGGTTGTTGCGCAGTGATAATCCAATCAACCAATTTTTTTCAAACAATCGAAATTATTACATGGATTTTTCCTCACCCTTCCTACTCGGTGTGATGATAGAAGGCCTCACCACCTTTTTGATGAAACTATGTACTCTTGGGATGATGACGTACAGTGGCTTTAGACTGTTTCAAAAAAGGGTCCCGAAAAAATGGATTTTCGCTCATAGACGTGCTAGAGACTCGTTCAAAAGCTCAAAATGATCCTTACCACAATTTCTGATGATCCCCATAGATTGGTAACGATAGCTTTTAATTTGCCCTCTGGGCATGAAAACAACGAATTTTTAACTTTTTCACATGAACCTTATTTTGGATGTTCACAGTTCTGAAGGTGATTTTCGTTTAAATGCCATTCTAAGACACGATGGTAGCATGTTCATGGAATATACGATCCCCAACTTTTTAGAGCATTTGGATAACTCTCCTGCCCGCGACAACCGAAAGTCCGACGTCAATCGATTTTCAAAATCGGCTATTTTTCGATATAATGAATTTAAACTTTTTCATTAATGATAACATGGGCTCTCATATCGAAATTCGGATTCAGAACACAAACACATACCAGAAAAAAATGTAGTCAAGAAGTTCTGAGAGGAAAATTTTTTCGACTAATGTCATGGTGTATTTTTTGGTAGGAAATTGATTGACCTCGGATTTTCGGTTGCCGCGTGCAGGAAAATTATCCAAATGCTCTAAAAAGTTTAGGATCGTATATTCCATGGATATGCTACCATCTTGACTTGGAATGACCTTTGTACGAAAATCACCCTCAGAACTGTAAACATCCAAAATAGGGTCAAGTAAAAAAGTGAAAAATTCGTGACTTTCGTGCCCTGAGGACAAATTAAGAGCTATCGTTACCAAACATTGAGGATCATCAGGAATTGTGTTAAGGATCATTTTGAGCTTTTGAACGAGTCTCTAGCATGTCTGTGAACGAAAATCCATTTTTTCGGGACCCTACTTTGGCACAGTCTAAAGCCACTATACGTCATCCTCCCAAGAGTACATATTTTCATCGAAAAGGTATTGAGGCCTTCTATTATCACACCGAGTAGGAAGGTTGAGGAAAAATCCATGTAAGAATTTTGATTGTTTGAAAAAAATTGCTTGATTGCGTAATCACTACGCACCATCAAGGGAGTTCTGTGATATCCCAATGGCATATCCCTAACACTCGGTGGGTGTGATATGTCATGACCAAGTATGAGCAAGAAATCTCATACGAGTCAAAAGTTATGAAAGAATGAAAAAGTGTGCCATGACTTATGGAGGATACTGTATATACAGTACCGTGCAAAAGTCATGGAACGTTTTTAAAATTGCCATAACTTCTTTTAAAATTGAGATGGAGACCCACGGTTTGAAGCATTAGGTAGCACATCTCTAGGAAAATACGCATCTATTATTGAATCATATCCTGCTCTAGGTCTGATTTTTAGGCTAATTTAATAATTGAATAGCTATATTCAAAAAATGACAAGTCTCACATGGAATTTTCGTACAAGTTCAAATGTCTCGTGCGAGTAGTACTACGTCAGGTGTGCACAATCCACATTGGGACACATTGATTGCATTTCAAATAAGGTCAGCAGAACCATTTTCCAAAGCATTAGAAAATTATAAAAAATGATGCCATTTTCGTTCTTGTTGAGCTACAGCCTCCATATTTCGTAGGATATGTCAGTAGGTACTAAGACAACACCGGTTGAAATTTAGGCCCGATCGGGCACTTGCGGCGAAAAATCATTTTTCGAAAATTTCAATTTTGGATCCCTCTATACTCCCCTGCCACTGTCGATAAAAATTTACCGATTGAACATTTCTTCTCCGAGTTCATCTGGGAAGATGCTCTCGAAATTTCATCTTGATTGAACACCTTTGAGAAAAGTTATAGATCGAGAACTTGGGTAGAAAAGATCGTGGGAAAACTTGCTTCGATATCCAAAGCTGCGTAATTATTGTTCTAGCCAAACTACTGCGCTCATAATTTGCAGGGAGTGTCAGGAAGTGGTGGCGCGTTCCTGCTTATAACTAGAGCACTGTAGTGAACATTCTACGAAATTTGGTTTATGAAGCATGAAGCACCTGCACGGTTTTCTTCCCAAGTTCACGATCTATAACTTTCCTCAAAGGTGTTCAATGATACTCCAACAAAACACACTGGAAGCAACCGGTCCGTATCCGACGGACGCGGCCAAACTCCGCCGGCTTTGAAAAGCCCGCCAAACTTGTTTACATTCTATTGTGAACAGGTCAAACGTGTTCGAACTTGTTTTCTTTGCGTTTAACTATTAGTTTCCTGCGTTATATTTTAAATTTTTGAATTTGGTATTATTTATACTCACCGTTCAAATAGAAATTTCAAATCACAATCGTTATACACGCCTCTTGCATGTTTTTACGGAATATTGAGACTTGACTATTTTAAAACGTGAATTATTCTGAACCTACGCGAATTCGAGATCTGGCCAAATAACGCATGCATTTCCACGGTTTAAAAGCAGTGGTATTGAAGTGGTCGATGCGTGTCTCTTTTTGGTGTCACCCTTTTCTCTTTAATTTTTCCTCACTATTCCATGAGCCTTAAGAAGTAGTCCAAGGCCGAAAACATTATACACTGGCGTATTTTCTAAAACAAATACAGCATAAATATTTTTTAAAAGTCGCTGGTGCACAAAAGTGACCGCTCCGTCCGAAACCGACGGAATGCCACTTTCCACCAGCTTTGGAATACCCGGTATACGTTACAACCAGATCCAGGCGTTGGGAAAACACAAACAGTCTGTTCCGGAAAGTAGCCTTGGTCATTTTGGAACTGCTCAGGCTTAGTGCTTAGGTGCACGCAGCTTGGTTGTTACGATGGGGCGCCTAACTTTTGAGATAGGTAGCCTAACCTCCAATATTGAATCCTAGTGGTTTGTATGGTTATAAATATCACTGGTTGAATATGGCAGTCCGTCGGATAAGGACATGTACAAAAAAGTGACACATTCCCTTCTTAATAGTTTTAGGCTTAGTCCAATCCGCTGTTCAGTAAATGCGCAGCGTACTGAGAAAGTATGCTTTCCAGTTTAACAATAGCCAGACTGCTAAAAATATTATTTGTTCTTGTTCTATATCGAAATAAAAAAAGTTAAGGTCATTCTTGAACAATACGAGGGAGAACAGTGAATAATGAAGACTCAGCGAAAATCGATTTGAGATTGTGATCAACACTTTTGGAATAGGATGATATTGATGTTCTTAGGAAATGGCCAAGTTTCGGCATCTTTACTCGAAAAATAGCCGTTTAAAATGCACAGGCGCACTTTGGCCACGTCCGTCGGATAATAATCCAACGGACTTGGCCACTTTGCACCCGGTGGAGTTTGGCCGCGTCCGTCGGATAAGGACACGTCTGGAAGCAGGCTTGCTCTGACGGTTAAAGTAATCCGGATATGTGATTTAATAAATATAAATGTAAATACCAACCTTAAGAACGTCATAATCGGTTCGATGCTTTGAGGTGTCCTCTTTGAAATACTTCTCACTCGCCCCTTCGTAACAGAGACAGTACAGATTGATCATCTCCTGGAAATTTCACAAATTTGAATGCATTATTTTATTAATATTCTCATCAGCGTTTACAGGGAAAGGGATTGTTATGAGGTAACATGGCTTTAGATCATGAAATTTAAACGGGGTGTGCTTCTGCGACAGTTTCCGTGTTAACATTTGATATGAGAGGTGGATTACTACATGAGCTTCCGTCCAGGAAAAGGTTCGTTTATACCCAAAGGCATCAACAGATGCCATTTAATGTTCGTAATGCGGCTACTTTATATCTCTGGAAGACATTCAATTACATCAGCTTCCCCATGTTCCGATGAAGTCTTCCATGCTCATCTTGGAACCAGTGTTTCGAGTTTGCTCGTTTCTGCTTCTCCGGAACGCCTACAAGATAAATGCTTAGCTTTGATTCACTTCACTTAATGAGGCTAACGAATACATATTTTGTTTATTGGCCAAGCATGCTAACATTGCTGAAATACAGCCTACAATCGATAGCCAAACGTAAGTCGAAATACATATAAACCCCTAGGATAATGGTAGATCACGTCCACTAATACATTAAAGAAAATAATACCGGGATACTCCTTCTGTGTTAGGTCGCCTCCTCCTCTCTTCTTAGCTCGCTTCCTCTCCGCTTCGCTTTCGTAATCAAACTCAGATGCGAGGTCATCCAGGCCGACGTCAGGGATACGACGAGCCATATGCACTGAAAATAAGGTAAATCGCGTTGTTCTGCATGTAGGGAGCAAGAAACAGGTGAGAAAGCACATAAAAGTAAAAGAGGCTGAGAGGGGTCTCTTGCGGGTGATGGGACGTTTAGGAACTCGCGTTTAGGAACTCTCAATCGGTGACGTTTAGGAACCTTTTCAAGGCGGTTTAATACGACGGAAAAGCGGTTTAGAACCTTCATTTGAATACAGGAGACATTTTAAACCTCTTCTTTGCTGAATTGGTACTGAATTGGTAATAGGTACTCAAATAAGGGTTCTAAACCGTCTTCTCTATCTTTTGAAAGGGTTCCTAAACGTCACCGATTGAGAGTTCCTAAACGCGAGTTCCTAAACGTCCCATCACCCTCTTGCGAAGTGGCCTTGTAAATGTGACACATTTTTCGAGTACTCAGGATTTTTCGCGCAAGTGTGCCGCAAGGCCCTTTAATTTGCGGTGACTACCACAGCAAGTGCACTCGATCCTTGCGACAAACTGGTGCCACAAACCCAGTGTAAGTGAAACCCATTTCAGAAGGAATAAAAGAAGAAAAGGAACAGTAATGGCAAAACTTCATTGTACGCACTTTTAGGAAGCCGATGGATGCTCAATGAGGGGAAGAACACGTGAACAAACGACTGAGACGAGTAATGGGAGAGGAGGTGAGTGGAAATGACACGAAAGAACATGGAAAATATCGATAAACACAACACAAAACGGAGAAGAAGCCCTTGAATTCACGAAACTCCGACAAATTCGTACGACGAACCACGACAATTACCGTACTCCTACCATATTCCTCGAGTATTGTCACATTTCTGAATTAATTTCATTTTTATTTATTGGCTTTTTTCCATGCAAATTGAACAAATTAAAATGTTATGAAAACAACAGCGCGAACTTGAAATATAGGCTGAATACGAGGGCAATTGATTCGAATCGTTGATTCCTCAAAAACCATCATAACTAGAGAAATGTGGTTGAGGTATATTTTTTTAAAGCTCATATCAAGTTGTAGCAGAAGTAATGGAATTTACGATGGTGATGAAACTCATCACAAAACCATTTTCCCCACAATCTATTTCGCATTCTCCCCTTCTCTTTTTCGAAATTGATGTAACTTGCAAAAACTGATTACCCTTAAGTAATCAGATTTGCATTCAATTAATCGATATTCTCTCTCCCTCTCTCCCCTCATTCCCACCCCTCGCCCTTCCCATGATCGGTTTCTCCTCTCTCCTTCTCTCCCTCCTTCTCGTCTCGCTCCTCAGCCCCGGACTCGCCGTCACTCCGCAGAGCGGTAGACCGATTATGTGGGTGATTTCAGAAAGTATACTCGCTCAAGATCAAAGATCAGATAGTCTAGATGAGTTCATAGTTCATACGCTACCGATGAGAGATCATACAGTATCGGAACAAAGTCTACGTCCAAAAATTAAAAGTTATGTAACTATGGAATCAGATGAGATTTCTTTTTGATATTTTGGCAGGTGGTAGTGCAAGTACTCATACATATGCTACATGTGTTGCAGCTCGATCTGATTTCGCAATGTTGCATAGTGATGACGCAACATTTACATATTATTTCATCGCGTACTTTAAGCTGTGACAATTATTTCTCAGCCTTCTATTTTTCTATAGTGATACATACATGATACCTCTCAGATAAAAGTAAGTACTCCCTTGAGGTTGCCGTGCAGCATCCCTGGACTCGTGCAAAGTAGGGACCCGAAAAAATAGATTTTCGTTTGCCGAAGTGCTAGAAACTCGTTCAAGAGCTCAAAATGATCCTTACCACAATTCATGATGATCCCAAAAGTATGATAAGGATTGCTCTTAATTTGCCCTCAGGTCACGAATTTTTCTCTTTTTTTACATTATTTTTTTCTCTCTATTTTGGATGTTCACAGTTCCAAGATCGATTTTTGTTCAAGGGTATTTCCTGGACAGGTTAGTTGCAAATACATGGAATATACGATTCCCAACTTTTTAGAGCATTTGGATACCTTTCCTTGCCGTGGTAGCCGAAACTCCGAGGTCATTATGTCGAAAACATAACCGATTTTGAAAATTGTTGAATTTTAACTTTTTTCGTTCATGATATCATGGGCTCTCATATCGAAATTCGGATTCAGCACACAAAGATATACAAGAAAAAAATTTAGTCAGGAAGTTCTGAAAGAAAAATTGTTTCAACTAATTAATGATGGGGATATCATGGTCATTTTTTTGGATTGAAAATCGATTGACCTCGGATGGAAAAAAAAGGAACTGTGAACATCCAAAATATGGAGAAAAAATGTGAAAAAGTGAAAAATTCGTGCCCAGAGGGCAAATTAAGAGCTAGCCTCATCAATCTTTGAATATCATCAGGATTTGTGGTACGGATCATTTTGAGCTTTTGAACGAGTTTCTAGCACTTCGACAAACGAAATTCTTTTTTTTTCGGGTCTCTACTTTGAGCAACTCCAGGGTTGGTGCACGGCAACCTCAAGGGAGTACTTACTTTTATCTGAGAGGTATCAAGGTCATCTATCACTATAGAAAAATTGAAGGTTGAGAAATAATTGTCAGAGCTTAAAGTACGCGATGAAATATTATGTAAATGTTGCATCATCACTATGCAACATTGCGAAATCAGATCGAGCTGCAACACATGTAGTATGAGTACTTGCACTACCACCAGCCAAAATATCTAAAATAAATCTCATCTGGTTTCAAAGTTACATAACTTTAAATTTTTGGACGTAGACTTAGTTCCGATACTGTAGATCAAAGATCACTCCAATCCCAGGCGTATCATCGAACGTCCATTCCAAGACGTCACACTGTCCGCGGTGCCCCTCGAGTACACCACCATCCAAGTGCCGTGCGGGGAATCGTGGACTGCCAAGTGGTGGGTGATAGCGATGAGAAATCGGAACCAGACTCTCCTTGATCTCGTTTCTCGTGTTTTCCCACTTTTGTTTTGAGGAGAGTGAAATAAAGATGAAAGACCATGTGAAATTGAGACGGAAGAACGAGATCTCGAACAGTGAGAACGTTTTATCGAGACGTGCCTGTCTAGGAAGCGCTGCTACCACTTGAATTCGCTCTAAATGACCATTCTGAGGTGCCTCCGCTGCCACAATTCGTACTGCCGCAAGCACTGCGAGGACTGCGGACTGGAGTGGGGCACGCGGACCCTGAGATGCAACCAGTTCGGATACCGACCGTGAGTTACCGTAATCCGAAGCCCCGCCCTTTTATTGATCGAGGTTATGGTAGTATCTCAAACTCGATTAATGGGTGGGGCTAAGTAGTTGGAGAAAGGCGCGCGGATGGTTTTTTTATACCGAGAGTAATCCGAACCCATAGCCCCTACCAAATATCGACCGAGGGATACGGTAGTGATAGAAGTTCGTTCTTAGTGCACACAGAAACCTTCATAATTAAGTTCCATCCATTTGCTATGCCCTCAACTGGATGGTGTTTTGCGTATTCATTGAACCTTATCGCAGCTCAATCCTAATCAATGAGGCCAAAATATGTGATCTTTGAACTCTAAACTCCGCTTTAAATACTCCAATAATTGAGGGCGGACGTCCGTCACACGTGTCTCCTCCTCGAGAGCAAAGCGACGGAGCGAATGATGGGAGATGAGAAGGGATCCACGTGGTGGGTGGAGAGATTGGGATAGGAAGGATGAGCTTGGTCATGTTACAAATGGGATTTTGTGTGGATTGTTAGGAAGAGAAACGTCTCTACAACAAATTCAGCAGCAATGTGCAAATTCTTTACATAAATATAGACAACTTGCTTGCGATCAAGGGAAATAGTGAATAATTCTGTAAACACAGGGCGTCGATGGCATTCGAATGTCGCGTGTGTGAGGAGCGAATCCTTGAGTATTCTCACTCGGCGAATCCCAATCTGATCAACACTCTGCCCGATCCCATCCGGCAATGGTTAGAGAAAATATTAACATAATTAATTAATTACATTATATTGATTATTCAGGTCGAACGAGGAGGGCACGAGAACGCACATCATGTATTGATCGCGAAGCTTTCGACCCTCGATTAACGAATAAACATCTTCTAAAATTACCTGTAGTCATTTCTGATTGAGTTTGTGGATGCGCTGTGGATTAGATATACTAAATATGAGGAGTATGAATTGTTTGTCATGCTATGTTCCGAGTAGGGTCATCATAAATTCGAGTCTCCAACAACGATCAATTATCGCGATCAAATTTTTTTTATAGATATTAGTGCAATAATAAAGACACTGAAAAAAACATCTCTCATGCTGCCAGACCAGATTTTGACAAAAAAATACACACAAAGCGTGAGAACGAAGTAATTAAGGTACACAGTATTCCAAAGCAATAGAAAACGGAATTCGAGAAAAAAACACCATCTCTATTTTTTAAGATAAGATATCGTGCGGAATAAGGATACGCAAGTTACATTCCTGACCATTGCGGGTTGATTCAGCAGAGTTTTTTTTACACGGATGAGCGACTAGTTAAAAATCCTGTAGAATATTGTCGCTCATCGAAGTTATGTTTTATGGTACCTGTGAAACTTATTGAGCTGTGTCAAAACGGTTAAATAATTCTCACATTTGATCGGACAATGCAAAAATATTTGCCGCCAGCAAGGGTCGAGCCTGCGACCTTGGGCTTATTAGACCTACGCTCTAACCGACTGAGCTATGGCGGCTGAGCTTCCTCCCGAGTAGTGCTTGTGATTGGAATGGATTGATTGGGATGAACCCCCTTCTCTCTCCATTCCATTCCATTCCTCATTCGTGCTCCTTTCACGGATGACGAGAGGTCGCTCCTTTCCTTTCCTCTCTCTCCTCTTCCACCGAATCTTCTCTAAATGTAAGATCGCCTTCGACTATTCATAAGTCTTTGATCTCTGAGATGATCGTTGTTATCTTCTAGAAGATCTTTGATCTCTGACCTTTACAATTTTTGTCTTTGATCTCTTATCTCTCGCAGATGACCGACCCGGACGCTTCTCTCGAATGCCTTCCTAATCAGAAATGCGAATGGTGCGAAAGGAACAGTTCGAGACGAGTTAGTGAGGAGGTAATGACAGGACGGGGAAGCTCATTTCCATGTTGTTGTTGTTGTTGTGTGAAATCTCACGAAACAGCGTAATCCGTTGCAACGGGTGTTCCAGAAGGAGCAGAGCCCGACCGACCCTTTACATCAGTAAATATCTAAATGTTTTCGAAAATTAGTTGCTCACGAGATCTATCGCCCAAAAAAAAACGGAGTCTGATACGACGCGCACTATTAATATGCACAGGAACATTTTTTAAATTTGTAATAATTGTAAGTGTATTGTAGGTGTCGAGTCAGTTGGAGGAGATGAAGGAAATTGTGATTGAGATGGACTCATCTGTTCACGAGCACAGGTATCATCCACCGACTCCTATAAATGAAGGACGCGATGTCGTAATTTTTTTGATTAAATTATCATTTCTTTCAGAGATTCGTGTCTGATGAAGTATGAAGAAATCGCCGTAGATCAGAAGGCGGATCTCCTCTATCAAATGTTCAACTCTTCTGCAGTCGAGGTATTTTTTTAAATTCCAAATAGTACAAAATAATAACTTGAAGCTGCGATCTCAAGTCCTCGATCTACTCTATCATCTGATCAAACGGAAAAGGAATACAATCTCGAACACATGGAAAACTCAACACCTCAATGACTTGAGTGCTGATTTGCTGAAGGTATGCTTTGAAATTATTCGTGTTTATATCAGTGCTTACTTCAGGCATTTCAATACGAGATCGATACAATCTTCAAATATAAAATATAAAAGTTATTGGAGCCATTAATAAGAAGAAATTCGGAGAAACTCGTACGTCGCAAGTTCCCGGAATCTGCCCAGATCATGATGTTATAGAGGAGAACTGGAGGGAACTGGAGAAATGTGTTTAAAATTGGGCGCATTCGGACTCTATTCTCGACCAGGAGAATGCTCTCATCATTGCAGCGTAAGACTATTGTTTTTAAAAAAAATGTTTATTAAGAGACCATCCAGGAGATTTCGTAGCTTTTGAGGGGGGGGGGGGGTCGACGGATGACTTTTTTGCAACCCATGCCAATAAGTTGTGGGTGAAGTCCCCATACCGAATGCTTATATTTGGCCCAATATGAACCGATATAGAGCACACTCCGAGAAATGCCAGACTAAGCCCAAAAAATTCGAAAATTTCAATCATGAAAAAAGTACGTTCTTATAGGTGTTTCGGATGTATTTTGCCACGAAAAGAACGAAAAACATAGTTTGGAAGCGAAAGGACATCGACAAATGATTGAAAAATTCGGTTTTTTGTCGTTTTATGAGCACCCTGAAAAATTTTTGGCCAGGATGACGTTTCGAAACTTTAATTTTCAGATTTAGCCTGAAAAACCACCCCTAGTGTGTTAGTTGCACCATTCAGAACCCCGTTTCTAAGCATTTCTGTTGATATTATGGGGATGCGATAGCGATCTGGCCCCGGAAAACTGAAAAGTCGAAAAATTACTTTTTCGAAAACTCAAAATTTCAAAAATTCATAAGTCAAGTATCTGAGCTTCAAGCAGTGCATTTTCAACGTAAAATCACTCCAATATGAGATATGATCAATAACTGATCCTTTGGCACGGTTTCTAGAGAAAAAGTTTTGGTCGGAAATTTTCTCGATCATCCAATTTTCTCGATCAGCCCATCCAAAAATCATAATTTCAAAAAAGTTCGCTATTCGGCTATAATTTTCAGATATTGTTCATAACTTATATCTGAATTATTTTACGTTGGAAATACACTACTTGAAGCTCAGATACATCACTTATGAATTTTTGAAATTTTGAGATTTCGAGAAAGTGATTTTTCGACTTTTCACTTTTTCGTGTTTTAGCGATACCACAACACCATAACATTAACAGAAATGCTAAGAAACGGTAAATAAAATATTTATATGACACATTAGTGACTGTAACGCTCCGAAATGGCGAAATATCTCGGCATCGTTCTCTCACCAGCCTCCGAGCGACCCTCAGGCGGCAAGCTGCGGCGTCCGACGCGACTGTTTCCGAATCGTGGAAAGAAGAAGCTTGCGGTAGTTTTGCATGCTGAATCTTAAAATCTTGGTTTCGTAACGTCATCCTGGCCAAAAACTTTTCAGGGTGCTCATAAAACTACGATAATCGAAGTTTTCGACCTTTTATCGATGTCTTTTGGCTTCTAAACGATGTTTTTCTTTATTTTCATGGCAAAATACACCCGGAACACCTATAAGAACGTACTTCTTTCAGGGTTTAATTTTTCGACTTTTTTTGGGCTTGGTGGCTTGGGCATTTCTCGGAGTGTGTACCATATCGGTTCACATTGGGCCAAATATCAGCATTCGGTATGGGGACTTCACCCAAAACTTATTGGCATGGGTTGCAAAAAAGTCGTCCGTAGCATAGGTGCTGAATCTCATGGAAGGTCTCTTAATGAGTTCCCAAGCCTCCTTTATTAAGATGTTGCTCAACTTTCGTAATATTCAGGAATACAACACCAACGTTCTTCTGCAATCTGGTCTCGGGTCTGATAGAGAAGCATCTACTCAACCCCGATCCTAACTTCCCCAAGAAGCCTTCTCTCAGTGCACTACTCAATGATCTGAAAAGGAGATTCAAACATGAAAAGACGATGGAGTCCCTTCCCAAGCTGATTCCCTCTCTCATTCAGGTATATACCACTCTCCACAAGTGGTGACGAATCGGAACAGACGCTCCTCAATTCACGAGAGAGTACGCGAATTGAGGAGAGTAGGTTCCGATTTGTCAACACTACTCTCCACCACCGATCTCATCTGACAAATTATGATCATTTTTCCATTCCAGATAGTGCAAGAGAAATTTTCATCTGAGGAAGTTTGTATTGCATTCAATTGCCTCTACGTGATATCTGAATCATTCACTTATCAACCGGCATTGCTGGAATTCGTACGACCTCATCTTGACGTCATCGTCGCGCTGTTCTTACGCGTATGTTCGTACGCCACCACTCCAGAGTCGTAGTCTATACCTTGAACGGTTTTTGAAACTTATTACAATGTTTCCAAATTGAATCGCTTGAAAAGAACTCTCTCTCTCTCTCGTTTCCCCCTTCCTGTATTCCGGCATGCGCTGCATGCCTGAATGCTGCATGCTCCAGATATTTCCATTTTTCAATCATTTTCAGACGCTTCGTGTGCTGTGCCCATCTCACGAATGTGAACACACAGTAGCTGCCAAATTTGCCATCCTCAAGTTATGCGAGCCTTCAACGACTCCATCCCATCCCATCTCATCCCGGGCATACGTGAGTTTTGATGGTTTCTGCCTAAAAACAATTCTATGTATTCCTTGTTTCATAATTTCATTTCACTCTTTCTTTCCAGTCGTTGTTGTAAACAATTCCTCACATTTCAGTCTCTAGCTTCGTGGTCACCATAGCCATTGTCTTGGATGAGGAGACGGAGTGGATGGACGATCACGATGACAACGAATGGGTGTAAGCACCACAAATCGGAATCTGACCCTCTTCATTTTTTGTTCTCTCTTGTTGCTCTGACCAGCGAGAGATCACGCGAATTGAGGAGAGTTCCTTCCGATTAGCCATCACTACTAAGGACTCATTACACTGTCACAGTCGGACACATAGTACACGGACACATAGTTAGGGGCCACAATGTGGTTAGCAGACTTTGCGGAATGTGGTCAAAAGTAGGCTCAACGTGACCGTCATGGTTTCAATATCATTTTTGCTTTTGGACGCATGTCGATAACTCTTCTCTTACGCCCGGCAGAACGTTAAAAGCGCGCGCGACTGCCCCAGCCAGAGAGGGAATCGTTGAATCCTCAAAATTTCTATCAGAACTGGAGAGAGATGGTTATCTGTTTCTCAATATTTCTTGAAGCTCATACTAAGTTGAAATAGAAGCTGAACAGATGTTGGTTCAATGCATTAATCATTGCTGTTTGAGGTACCGTATCATCATTGCAGTTCTCGATAGTCGTCGCGAGCTGTTCGTCTTCATTATTTTCTCTGATAAAGAATGGAAAAGGGGCCATCCCTCTAGTTCCCCTCATCTATTCGACCAACTCAAAAAGATGACAATTTGCATGTGAGATATGAGAAAAACAAGAGTAAAGTTCCTCATTTTTCACTTCATTTCTACTCGTTTTCCCCACGCGCCGCGGTCGCCTCTCGCAATGGCTGTGAGTTAGCCGCTCCATCTGCCTTCTTTTCGCCACAACCTAATACCGTAACCTTATTCCTATCACCGATCGCTCCAGGACCAGCCAGAGGAGACCGAATCGATTGATTTGAGTGAATCGCCACTCTTCGACTGGTTTCTGTTGCCTCTTCTCTCGCTGAGCAGTTGTCGTATTGACGAACAGGTCGCTCACGTAAGCTTTGAAGATACAGTAACCTTGGGAGATACCGTAACTTCATGACTCGGACGGGTCGATCGATGATCAGCCAGAGGGTAGATCACTGATGGAAAGATCGAAAAGATCAGAGATCATCGAGTCCAACAGCAACGCCAACTACGTGTGTTTTAATAAATTTTTTCTTATCTTTCGCAATTATAAAAAAGTAAAAGTTGGTGAGATTTGCTTCACAGCTTCAATAATTTTCTCAGACGTAAAATAATGACGTTTATCGATGGCAACAATTCCGACAAACCTCGATACTGTTCAGGACTCTCCGGTTCAATCAATCGATAATGAGGATTCTTCATCGATCGGCCAGCTCAGAATTACTGACCTACCCCTGCTGATTCTGTTGAATATCTGCGCGTATCTGAGGCCTGCGAACTATCGGAACGACGAGGGACCATGCAAGAATCTCTACAATTTCCGCAACGTTGGTGACTCAGAGCGATTATTTTGAACTATAATTAGAAGAAATTAAACGAAGAATTACAGACGTGCCGACGCTTCGCAAGCGCAGTGGGAAAATTCTTCGAGAATTGCAACAACTTGCCTGTAATTGACACCGTTACGATTAGTCTGTTTGTAAGTTATTCTTTAAAGAATAAGAATAATAAGAATAAGAATAAATTATGCATGATTTCACATTTTTATGAGACTCTTTTAGCGTGACTACATTGAAGTAGACGTGGACGTTCAATGGATCAACTACTACATGCATCCTTTGAGAGAAGATCAGGTAACGTTCAATGGAAGCGCCTACCCAAAGAGCGGAACGAGCATTTGGGTGGCATATGCAAACCGATTCGCCACTTGGGTAAGTTCACGTAAATTGTACACTAGAGATGTCTATTCGGGTTTGGCTCTCTTCATTCTACAAACTGTCTCGAAAAGTGTGCAGAATGAAGGAAGTCAAAACCGCAAATACATCACTATTGTAGACCATTTAATCTTGAACTAAAAATAATAATAGTAATACAAGATAATAACAAGTAATTGCAGAGCACACGCGACATCCGGTTCGATGCCGATGCTAGCGATGCAATCGATAGAGCGGCGCAGGTCAAGTTGTTGTAATAAAACTGATTTGAATAACTGAAAATCCACAATTCCATCTCTCATTTGCAGTCGCTGCGCGGCTCAGTGAGTGAGCTGACAGTGAATGTCAACGATTCACCCCAACACTTCGCCATTGTGCTCAAACTGCTGCAGAACGTCATTTTCGATGGAGAGATCCGGTTCGAATACGGCACTCTGTCGGATGCAATGGAGTATGTGTCGAACATGTACATCGTTTTGCCTTCAACGTTTAATTTTTTATGATGCTTGCTCTACAGTATTCAGCATTCACAATCCAGCATCCACTTTTAGATCCTTCATTCTCGACTTCACTCGTTCGTCGTGCACGTCCGTACTTCTCGCTCCCACGTCATGTGATATGACCGACCTACGTGAGAGAAAAATATCCTTTTTTGACTGCTATTCAAGTATTTCTAACTATATTTAATGGCTGCAGCGTCGTTTCTCACACGTCTCGAGGCGTCCTCGTTGTGTGCCAGTCTCCGCTGGTACACTGACGAGTCTGGAGGTGAGACAAACGAGAAATTCGCAATGAGAAAAAAATGCGCAATAGGATGTTTGGGAAACGTTTTCTGGAAATACATGTGTTTTGTTGTGATTGCGCAATTAATGAAAAAGAACAATAAAACAAATTATCATTTATCTAAATGATGTGATCAGCGGTAAAAGTTTCCAAACGTCCGTTTGCAAAGTGATATTTCACTAATTCCTTTCCACCCAGAGGAAAGCCTTCGGCCAGTCGACCGCTTTCTGGAACCAGTGGCTGCTGCAGCTGCTGCAGAAAGGCCGCTGTGTCAGCTGCCATGTCGGGTACGCTCGAGATTGTTGAAATTCGTGCTATACCATCTTGAGTGTTACAGTAGAAAATAGTGACAAATAATCACAGTAGAAAAAGTGACTGTATACTTAAGGTCACTAATGTATCTCAAAGACGTTGCCGAAGAGGATCGCACGAGAATGATGGAGTATTTCTTGCAACAATGCGATTCCGACGATGAAGATCTCAATCAAATCGACTGGTGAAATTGCAATGGTCACACTGCGAAGCCGAAAATTCCTCTAATATCCCTGCGATAAAGAACACAAAATAACTCTGTGCGTGTGTTAACTTACTAGTTTTTTTTAAAACTAAGCGCTGCTTCCATTCAATAAAATGAATAAACAGATCTTGAAACATATCCGATTATCTTTTTTATTTTCATCATTTTAAAGGGAGTTGGCGGGCGAAAATTTATATTTTTCAAATTAAATTATTTTATTTTCATCCATTTTGTAGCGTTTGTGAAAAAAAAATAATTAAAGAATTAAAAATAATAATAATATTTGAAGCAGGTGGTGAAAAAGTATTTTTTGCGGTATACGGTATGAGCCGTACCGCATACTTTTCGTATTTTAGTGAAAGTGCTGCAAAATTTTAAACGCGCAGGCTCGCGCTCGTCTTGACTCGGCCCCTTCTCTGGCGTCCTTCAATTTCCTTTGTTTCGAGCTTCTTTTGTTGAGTTTTGGCCTACTTTTGTAATAATTGGAAAGCTTGTTCTCTCAGAAAACCACTCTGTTGCATGGCGCGTATGTAAATTACTTCTCCGGACCTCTTTTACTCGCGAAATATCCATTTTCACTGTCATTTTCACTGTCGTCGGCCGTTTACGTTTTACTCGACTGATAACTCTCTTTATGTACTCCATTCAACTGCTATGACTATCCTTCTTGCATGTATATCTGTTTATTTCCGGAAATGCATAAGACTGATCGCTGGTTGAGCTGGGGCAAGCTGTGCGCTGACTCGACGAATCGAGGTAAGAAACTGGGACCATTCGAGTACAAGCACGACCTCAACAGGTTACTTTACTTATTTTATTGCAATGTCATCCATTGAAACATGAAACAACGATGTGGCATTCCTTTCTTATTTTGAAAACCTCGAGTGATTAATTTTTCTCACGAGCGATTTATTTGAATTCAATCTCACCATCTTTCAGATTTGACTGGCGTCCCTTCGCCCATGAAGTCGGTGCCCTTTCCTGACACCTCAATTTAGCCACTCCAGGTAATATTATCGCTCCCAATGATTAAATGAATTTATTTTGAACTTAATTGTTAGCATACTCCGCTTTTTTCACCAATGCGCGCCACTCGCGAAGATGCTTTTGCGCGGCTGCGTGATCAGCTTCGTAGAAGTGGTGCGATCGGTAAACCCGGAGTAATAAACAACACTAAGCAACGCGCTTCTTTTTGTTAATTATGCCTCGAGTATGACTTTGGAAGCGTAGCGTTTGTTTTATGCTGATCGCTCTTCTCTACAAACTGATTTTTAATAAATATCACGTGCTTGAAGCACCAATATGCGTATTACTTTTTGTAGTTTATTATTGTAGTAGTAACGATACTCATCCGCACATAGTGAAATATTTACCAAGCAATCGTGTGGTGTGCCTACCGTAACCCTGCTCCAGGCCAGAGCGGAATCGCGTCCGTCCCGCGTCGGCCTAGCTCAACACCACACCACTTCGCACCATGGACCCCAGCATGCAGCAGCAACCCCAGGTTGGTAAACGTCGCCCAGGCTCACGCAGTGTGAAAATGGCTAGATTTCGAAGTGATTAGTAAACGTCGCCCTGCTTACAGTACTACTACGCCTTGCGCGCCTGCCGGTGGCGCCGCACCGCCGCCGCCCGGCTACTACTCGACGGGCGCCGGAGACTCCGCTCCCTCCGGCCACGTGTCTCCGATGTCGCAGCCGCAGCAGATGATGTACTACGCGGTGAGTGGTGGTGGTGTAGTCGGAGACGTCGCCTATACTCACTCTGTTGTTGATGTAGTGCGGTGACTAATACCGTAGTCGATCTTCCTCTATGAATGAGTTGTCAGTTCGGCTCTCTCTTTCTTGCATATCCGGTCTGACAAGCCAGGGAGTATTGGAGAGATTTGAAAAGGGAACGGACAATAGTGGTCACGGAGTATGGTAGCTTTCAATGACAGTGGTCAATGTTGAGGTTCGAGTGTACCATCCTCGCAACAACTCGACCGATTGGGACGGCGCCATCATCTTCATCCACGGCGGCGGATTCGTGCTGGGCAACACGAACATGTAAGTGGGGGGGGGGGGGAACGAAACTAGTGAAACCTAAGGTAAGACCCCATCATCCTTAGTGAAACCTAAGGTAAGACTCCATCAGTGGATACTGTAGTCAGAGGTCATGACATGGCGCAGATATTTTATATTCAATATTAGCTTCTACATTTGAGTCCTTTATTTAAATTGTAAATTATATTAAATTCCAACTCACGTCCATCACATTCCGCACTGTGCTCTGCACATCCCTCATGTGATTGACGTAGACATGATCAACAGAGGGTAGAACGAGATTGACCAGTAGATCGTGGACGGTTCTCTGGGCAGGTACAGCCAATCCCATAACATCCGCAAAGTCGGCCACTCTCTACAATCGAATTTATTATGATTTAAAATGTAAATATAGTCCAAATTCAGAAGCTAATAATGAGTCCAAATATCTGTCCAATCAGTCATGTCATGACTTCTTACTATAGTAACCATTGATAGGGCAGTACCGTAGTGAAACTATTTTCGTTCGCTCCTCTCACTTCTAGAAATAGATTATATATAGTCACAAACTGCTAAGGGCAATCCTGTCGTGTGCGCCGCACTTACGAACTTCGCATTTCCTTCCCAGTATCTCCCACTCAAACGGGGCTGTGAACTCCAAGATTGCTCCTGGCACATTTCACATTCCCATTTGAGGGTGAGAGCCGATCCATTCAGATGCGACGTCATGGACACGATCGATCCAGTGCCACACGCGGGACAACGAAGGAAGAGATCGAGCAGGGAAGAAGAAGAGACTAGCAAGTAGTCAGGGAGAGAAGGAGTACGGTAGCCGTCGATCGATACCATTGTGTCTTGTGAACAGGGTCCACTTCTATCCTGTATAGGTCATCATTATTGTTCCCTAGGGATCTTGCTTCGGTTTTAACTCTCTCCATTCACACAATCTGCTAGACAGGACCAGCGGTCGAACTAAAAATGCACAAATGGAATGGTAAAACAGAAACAGCATCCCTATTGTTGTTTTCTCACTAACCGTTCGGAATGTGATGTCAGTTTTCCGTGAATCATCTCGAGTTACGCTGATCGTAGACTGTATAAACTGATTAATGAATCGATATTTGTAAATAATACCATTGAAATGATACGTGATGGACCAGGCAAGGATGGAGAAGCCATGCGAGATATCGGTGGTGGTGGCGAGCCATCAGGAGGATCATTCAGTGATAACTGAATGCACATTGCTATCGTACGACAGTTGTTTTCATTCCGTTGTGTTGTGTTCAATTCCTTCGAAATGCTTTCCCTCGGCATATTTCCCATTCAAATACATAAGCAAAAGATTACTTGAGAGTCTAAGTCAGGTAAGGATGGGTGCACGAGGGGTGGTGCCACGACGCTGGAAATTAGTGTAAAGATGACAAGTCGTATCAGCGAGGGCAACATCAACTATTCTAGAATATCTTACATCGATTGGCTTTCCGTGAGCGTTGAAATGGACGCTGCACCACATCACTCTCGTTCTCGCTCTCTCCTCCCTTAGCACTCTCAGCATATGCTGTTTTCTCTCGTCAGTGAGATTCAGGCATGCAACCCAATACTGCTGCAGCTCCAGTTTCGAATTGGCAGGGAATGAATGCATGTGGTATTCACTGCTGGAGTTGTTACAAAGGGCGCAATTCGCAACCATCGTCTAAAATAGTCCCATATCCAAATGAATACAAATAAATGAATGTCTGGAGTGCGGAAACAGGGAGTAATAAGCTAATATGCATAAATGGCGAGGAACTCCGAGGACCATCGTATACAACGCGAAGCTAAGTGACCAAAAATAGTATATTTGACCGGTAAACGAGTGCCAACACTAACAAATACGATCACCATGGAGAGATTAGCCGAGCAATCGTGCAGAACTTGAAATTAGTCACCGATAAAATAAATAAAACACAGGAGAAACGGGCGAAAAATGCTCGAAGCGAGCGAAAACAATCAAAAAGGGGAAGCTACCGTAGTTTTGAATACCGTAATTGTACTTTGGTGAATCGCGCCTGACAAGGCACACCGGGCACACCCAGTCTTTACACTCGGTACCGGAGCTACAGTATTCCTCGCTTATTTTTCATTTTACTCCTTAAATATTAAAATATAATTTTTAATATTTTTTTCTCTTTTTGAGTGAGTGAAACTCTATTATATGAGACATATTCATTTTTAGCTGCCGACTCCCTTTAAAGGATTATTTGCGCCGCAAACACATGGTTCCAAATTACGACGTTATTGAGCTGTAATAAAACGGTTAAATAATTCTCGCATTGAATCAGACAATGCAAAATATGTGCCGCCAGCAGGGGTCGAACCTGCGACCTTGGGCTTATTAGACCCACGCTCTAACCGACTGAGCTATGGCGGCTGATGTTCCTGTCTCCATCCGAGTAGCTAATGCACGGACTGTTCGGAGATGATTACCAGTATAATGCGATATTTTAACATCCTACATCTTGGGAATGAGGGAGGAGTGAAGATTGTATTGAACTGTTCTGTGTGTTTCAGCCACTCTTCATGCACTTATGTATTCATTGATGGTACACACAATTTGGAACTTCTTCGGCTTCTGGCCCAGATTGCGATCGACCGAGCAGATTGAAATGAGAGGGGTGGAATGGAAATCGAGATAGGGTAGGATGGGAATGCAATCACAGAATTTTCTGGGCCAGAAACCGAAGAAGTGCCCACAATTTTACTATGCTCCAGTCTTGGTGATGTGAACCCATCCACTGTCGTCCGTGCCCATGAAGGTCCAGTCAAAGATGCCCACGTCTCCGACAGAAGCTCGGGCCGAGATCTTCCACATTCCCTCAAGAGATCAAAGATTACAATCTGCCAATCGAGTTCAATGTTTTCATACTAATCACTAGTGACCTACCGTCATCAGATTTCCAAGATCGTAAGGGAAGGGCTTCAAGATGAAGGAGATCAGGAAGGGCGTCTGCTCTGAATTTAATGTTTCTGATTATGTTCTATTGGCTTCCACTGAATTTGAGGAATGGCTTGAAAAAATGAATCTCTCTAGTCCTATGCTATTCTTCTGAATTATCATAAAATTTCGACATGCCTACTATTATACAGCAAAAAAAACTATTTCACATGCAAATAAAATTTTTTTTTTAAAAACAAAAAAAATATGATAAAAAAGTAAGTATTCACCATCCAATTTGTACACTCCAGGCTGCGTGAGTGCATCACAGACGGGCTTAGCGTCGATCAGCGGTGGTTGAGGAGCATTGTTGCTGTCGCAGAAGTAGATGCTGAAATTGTCAAGTAAATTAACAAAAGATTATTATGATATAATGTTATTTAGCACCGTCATCGTACATATGACGCCGTTTGCCTTATTTTCGAGCAAAATTGGGCAGATCTGGCACAGCTCAAAAAATCGATTTTCTGAAACTGTGTGTTTTGGGGTTTTCAAGGGTGGCGAAGACGATGGGCACATCCATTTTGCCTGCACACTTTATATATATATATGGCAATTCAGAGGGTGCATTAAGCGGGAGAGCCATTGCGCTTACCAGAATGTATTGTCCACGTGTCTGTTCTGCGAGACTCCATCGATGCACACCCATCCCACATCCGTGTCATTCTTTCTCAACGTCAGTTTTACCACGACGAAGTAAGGGTCGAATTTCTGGGTCACGGTCATCGTGCCTGAAAAATACTACAATTAGAGAAGTCAGAGTGAAGAATCGGTCTTTTCATTCTGCGCACTCTCTCGATCTTTCTTTATAGTACGCATAGGGATGAGACCACTCTTGTCAGGCTCTAGTGCTGACCAATTGGGATGCCTTTCGCTCTCACTCTATTTTTTCTGGAAACAATGTCGATGTCGCATTTCACTCGCCTTGATTGACACTAGATACTCCGGGGATGGTAATATCTCCTCCGTTTGTGTTGCAGGTCGGCTGGAAATTGGAATCGTACGTCGTCATCGACGCGCCGTTTAGTTGCACCGGCACTGGAATGTGTGCCAACCCAATACTTTTGTCTTTATATCTCGACACAATGACTAGGCGGTATTCTTCCCAAGGTATTGGGTTCCTTTTTCTGAAGAAAAGCTGCACCAGCACCGGGACATCACTAGGCCAGAAATCGGTGATAAATGCACTGACACTGTTTTCTTTTTCATTGTGAATTGTATTTTACTGCTATGTATTTCAGACAACGCTCGTCTGACAAAAAACAAGTGAGTAGTCGAAAGAAGGAAATGTACTTGAATTGTCAACTTCACTAACACGTTTGTGAGCCAGGAGAGTTGAAGATGCGCACCACGTTGTCCGACTTGTCATTGCACTTCGCCTGAAATTGATCGAGTGAACCTGATCATTGATATTCAGTATCGACCAGTCTCTTCTTGTAGAATCAATGTGATTTTCTTTACATGATATATTACCTATGATAGAATATTATTCAATTTTTAAAATTATATATTACCTGAGCCAACGCCAACGCCGGTAGAACGATCACGATTAGAGGGAGAATGATGAGCGACGAGGAGTGATTAGAGGCTGATGAGGTGATAGCTATGTATATATAACACGGAGGTGATGATAAGGAGTGATGACCATCTCAGAAGATAGAGTGAAGTCCGGAATGATCAACGAAAGTCGAAGGGAGTGGCTGAAATTTCTCAGGCTCCTCCCAGTTCGTATTTGCTATTTCACTCAGAACACTTATGTAGCGAACTAAGAATACCGAGAATGATAATGAGGATGCATCCACTATGAGTATAACATCACTGTGCTTGCGCCTCACACTTCATTCGTGCAAAGTGTAATACAAGTGATTTATTTTATTTATATTTATATATTTATAAGCCGGTCTCATTAGAATGAGTTCCAACGTTTTTGACCAAGATCAGTGACACGATAACAATCAAAGCTGTGCTTCCCTCACGTACTCTGGTAGACTTGGACTCTATGATCTCTCGATTCCGCGCCCTGGGTGGGGCTCGGGATGATAATGCATACACTCGAGCAGATAGTGATGACTATCCCTCAATTCCCCCAGTTCTTTCACCGGTCAGAGCAACGAGAGACCAGATGAAATTAGGAGAGTTACGATTTGTCGTCACTACTCCTCGTTCTATGACTGCTCAGATAATGTACAGCGAAACATCATTGCTGCTTACGAAACTAATCTACGCGGAAACATGAAGATCTATTTGTCATCTCGAAAGTATCCCCTCCGTGGCGCTTTTGTTAGATATTTGCCAGCTATATCATTGTCATAATCATGGTCCAGCACACTTACTCTACGGTAATGCTTTCTCTACCTCTTGCAAAACATCACCTGCGGGCGGGAGTCGAACCTGCCTGCCGACGCAGGCAGGTTCGACTCCCGCCCAAGAGAAGCTTGAGAGTGATAGGGCGGCCGTAGGTCGAGCCCTCGCTTCTCTGATGGTCGAGGCAACTCCTCAGATGGTTTATCGCATGGGAAAGCCGTCCAGTATCCATCCCCGTTTACTCAAAGTAGTCCTCCCTTCTCGATCTCACCTCCTCACAGCTCTCAAAAATGCCCATGTTCTCCGCAAGAACGAGGATTGCAAGGGTATTTACATTCGCAAATCTCAGACTGTCGAGGAGAGAGAGAGGTAAGACACTTAGAGCTAGACTCAAGTCGATGCGTGAGTCGGATTCTAACTGTACATTTGTGATCTATCGAGATGACTTGTGGCACAGGGATGACATTCGTACTCATAAGCGCACTCGACTCCCCCCTCAGGGAAACTAAGTTGTCGTACATCACACCCTGACCCCTCTCACTCTGTGAACAGTATTGATTCGTCTCTTGTTGTTGCCACGACCTCTCCTCTTACTCTCTCCCCATTCCCCTCTTCCCCTGCCCCTCTCTCGTCTCTCTCATTTTCACACCCTCTCTCGCCCTCTCTTGCCCCTCCCCTCTCCCCTCTCTCGTTTTCCCATGCTCTCTCGCCTTCCGTTCCCAATTCACCTGTCTCGCCTGTCACCCCCACCCCTTCTCTCCTTCCCCAAGCACCAACTAAGTTCTCATGTGCCATGTTTTTCGTTTCCCCTCTCTCATCCCATTTTAGTGCATACTTTTGATTTCCGCAAAACTGATTTCTCTGGATTGGACAATGCACTTTATGGGACTGTTTGGGAAGCGATTCTCTCTGATTTCATCGATGTATCGGATTTGTATGATCGTTTTGTGTCCTACCTCACTGCTCTTTTTAGTCGTTTTGTCCCCCTCAGAAAGTGTTCTCTTCCTTCCGACCCTCCCCACATTAAATCGCTTCTCTCACATAAACGTTCTGTGTTTGATAATATTAGCCTCCGACCAGTACACGCCCAGTTTATTCGTGTCTCGCGTAAACTAGATTACGAAATTCGAAAGTATGTTCGTTCCTATGAGAACCGATTGCTCGCCGGTAATCATAGTCGCTCATTTTATCGTTATGTTTCCACTCGTTTCAAGTCTAAAGGTCTAGTAATACCCGCTATTATTGCCCCTGACGGTTCCGTAGTCACTTGTCCTTCTAAGAAAGCGGAATCTCTCGCTGATTACTTCTCCTCAGTTTATACTAGTGACGACGGAACTGTCCCGACCTGCCCTTCTCTTGTTTCCCAATCCATTCCTGTCTCTATTATCCTCCCTCACGAGGTCGCCTCTCACCTCAGTCGTGTCTCTTCCTCCTGTTCCCTTCCCTCTGACAACATCCCATCCATTATCTTCAAGAAGTGCTTTGCTTCCCTATCCACACCACTTGCTAATATTTTCAATTACAGTCTCATGCTTGGTACTATTCCATCTCTCTGGAAATCATCTATTGTGGTCCCCATTCCTAAAGTAGCCTCGCCCTCATCTGTTTCTGACTTCCGCCCAATTAGTCTAACTCCCATCCCAGCTAAAATTATGGAACGACTGCTTAAGCCCTCGATTATCGATTGGTGTACCTCCCACAATGTAATTCCCCCCGAGCAGCATGGTTTTCTCTCCAGGCGTTCTACCGTAACCCAACTGCTTGATTGCACCCAATCTTGGCGTGATGCGATCGATCGCGACTATTGTGTTGACGTTGCCTATATTGACTTAGCTAAGGCTTTTGATAAGGTCTCTCATAATAAGTTATTGCTCAAATTAGAATCGATTGGAATTCGTGGTTGCTTGCTAAATTGGATCTCAGGTTACCTCTCCGAAAGGAGTTTCAGAGTGCGAATAGGCAATGTTCTCTCTTCTGAGAAAGCTGTTGTCTCAGGCGTCCCCCAAGGGACAGTATTGGGTCCTATCCTCTTTCTGCTTTATACTTTCGATCTCCCTAAGGTTTTTTCCCCCTACCCTAAACTTTCATGTCGGCTCTTTGCTGACGATATCAAGCTCTTCACTACTTTCGATCCACTCTCTCCATCCGACGCCCCCACTCAACTTCAGCCCGGGATTTTGGGTTTCACGGAATACTGCAAAACATGGCAGTTAGAAGTTGCTGAGAAAAAGTGCAACATAGTTCACATAGGACGAAATAATCCCCGAACCGTCTACTCTCTTCTCTCTACAAATCTCGCGATCTCTGACTCTATTCGTGACTTAGGTGTCCATATCGATCCCCTCTTGAACTTTGATTCTCATATAAAGATTGTTTGCCATAAATCAACTTCACTTGTCTATCTCCTATTTCGTAGTAGCAGTTGTACTATTCCTTCCCCTTACATCTCAGCCTTCAAGTCATTCATTATTCCTGTATTAGAATATGCATCCCCTGTCTGGTCCCCATCATCCAAAGGTCTTGTTCGGAAATTAGAGAAAGTACAACACTTGTTTACTAGACTCTTACATTTTCGTTGCTCCAGAGTAGAACCTATCATTCCATGCTACTTACACATATCGTGCAATTAGTAGACGTAATGGTTCGTTTGTCCTTCATCTACCCCCGTTTTTCTCAAAGTATCTTTTTCTCACAGAACCGCTCGATTATTAAATAAATTGCATTTGATTTGTAACCCCAAAATTTCAATCCCCGTTATTAAGGTTCACTTATTCAAACACCCTGACTTACCTCGTGTTTTAGGAATAGAAGTTTCGAATCTTTGAGCTGCCCTCCAATCCATCCCCATCCATTCCCGTCTCCTTTTCCCTTCCATCTTTCGATCTACCTCGTCAAGTCATACACCTATATCCATTCAGACATACACTGGATAAGCGGACTCCTCCATCCGTTTACGAGGCTCCCTCTCCTCGATACTCGAATTGTGTGACTCCATGAGAAGATCGACTTGTTGAAGCACCTTCAGTGGTCTACGATAAATAAATAAATAAATAGAAGTCATCCCGGCCATTGCTCTGCCGAAATCAGTCCCAATATTGCAGATAATTGTCTACGGGAATGAACAGTAACCAGGCGTGGTAGTGATGGTGACGAGGAGGGAGTACAAGGTACGGTGGTCAGTAGAATCATCGAGATGAATGTTCTAGCCTCATCATAGCTTCTTCTCCTTCCCTCCCCAACCTTTCCATTATTCAGTAACTCGTGCGGCAACTCTTCACCCTCTGTGGTGCATCGAGTATCTCTGTCGAATGCTCATGGCTGACTCCTCCCATCTCAAGGCCAGACTTGGAGCCAGTTGAGCTTACATTACATGGTTATGCTATAGCGAGAGAGTCTGTGAAAGCGATAGTAGTCCATGTCCTTTCACACTCTTTCGCTTTCCTAAAGCCATTTTTTTGCTTTACTTAGAATGATTATCTATATCAATTGGTACGACGGGATTGTGCGATGCACACTTGATAAATCGGATAAGAAGAGGAGATGAGAAGAAAAAAACAGGAATGGGAGAGGAGGAGGTAGGCTCATCCCCATAGTGATCACCGATGATGTATCACATTGAGGTTTGTCATAGTGAGTACAGAAGCAGTTTATACATGATTATATATTTATTGTGGTGCAATGCGACAAATATGATGGTGGGTAGAAAGTTGTTCTTGTAATTTACTGAATAACTGGATGAAGCGATTTAGGTGTTATGTCTAGAAGCAAGATGCTGCAGAAAATTCGATTGCCACGTAATATGCGTCTACATAGAGGCGTATCCACGATCTGGAAAGAATTCACTAATCGAATATCAGTGACAGGAGCTAGTGATACCCATTAGTGATCAACTCTTCTCAATTTGCATGCTATCTCGCCGGTTTGAGAAATGAAACTATCAGGAACTCGCCCATATATGCAGTAAGCTTCGTTAGGCTTCATGACGCCTTCAACGCTCTTAATTTTGGGAGAATCATTCCAGTCTTCAGATGCCAGTCTACAGATTGTGGGCTTGTCGACTGGACAAGGCTGGATCTTGCTGAAGTCCGGAACCACTGAGTGGCTCTTCTGCATCATATAGATCTTAGTTTCATTAGAAGTATCATCTCAGAGCAATCAGAGTGCATTACTACCGAGGCAAGGCGGGAGGAGCGGGCATACAGAGATGTTGGTGGCGGCTGGATCAGAGAGGGGAGGATCAATGCAGATGGCGCCTGAGTGTTTTTTCCGTAACTTCGCGCCGTCGACTACTGACTGCACTCTTTTTCGAATTAACTCGGAACCTCGAATGTAGACGACCGTCAATTTGTTCCATTTGTACATCCAACTACCCAGATAGTCGTTCCACGTAATGTTAACGGCTGAGAAAAATCAGTTTCTGATAAGTTTATAGGCTGTTCTTACTGTAACCGTACGTTGCCATGCGATGCGTTCCGTTCGGGAGATAGAGATCGAGCACCTGCGCGAGAATTCAGTTCAATGCCACTAGAGATTCATTCCTTCGCACTTTATAGCTGGTTCCGTTCCCGCAAGGCTGGCTCCGCCTATTGGTCGAGAAAGAGTTGATCTTGGGCGGGCCGGTAGTCACATTCGCCGGGATTCGAGGGTTCTGGACGTATCCGATTTCACTCGGTTGAGTGTACTTCCGAGGACACATATCAGGCTTCTCCTGCCGAACGAACTCCAGCTTGGGCGGGGCGCAGCGCGGGCTCTTATCAATATCGGCCAGGAGGACGCAGACACGGCCCTGCAATGCAGTGGTGACGTTTATGTTTTCGGATCTCTTCATTCCACACATTCTCTCGTTCCTGTCACCGACGAGATGTGTGAAGAATGGAGTGAGCCAAAATCGAGTTTTCATCCATACTTCAATGCATATATGGTTCGTTGTCAACTGCTATACGAATATGGAGGGACTCATGTGGCAAAATGTATGCAAGGAAGATCAAATTGAAGAATGACATTGTTCGACAGGCCCAGACTTCATTGCTTGCTGACTTCCCACCTTATCTTGGTAGAAGAATGCCTGGCATGTTAGGCCTAGCACTGCGCAGTCAATCCGACATTCGTATTCGTCCATGACCGGCTTGGCCTCGCGCAGAATAACACGTCTGCCTGAAGGGATAGTGTGTTTATCCATTTCAGAACCAACGAGCAGCGCTGTTCAGATACAGATACAGATTTATCAGAGGTCGCAAAGTTGCGCTGATCATGGGGTAAAGCTTTTTTTCTTCATTTGCTTTTTTTTCTTCATTGGCTGGAGCGCTGTACTACTGATCGGCATTCGATTCTCCTCATTTCGCAAGCCCTTTCCCCGGACAGCAGAACGAGAGAGCACGCGAAATGAGAGTGTCGGGTGACGATTTGTCATCACTAGTAGTTTTTTTTTTTAAAGTTTAACACTTGCCTGTGGCCGTTTGCTGTATGAAGCAGAGTGAGCAGACAGAAGGGGGCAAGAAGGAGAGCAGCCACACCACTCGCATCCTCACTGTGAGAGTGACTGCAATGGAAGGGAAGTGTGCCCGCCCGCCGCCGCCGATCTCCCTAGATACGTTTAACCCCCCGTGACAGGGCTTCTTCACGCCTCATCCATTTCCCGGAGCTAGACTGCCTTCTTGATCTTCTCGCATCGATGCTTGGACTCTTGTCTGCTATTCTTGCAAAGAACCCTGTGAGTCATAGCATAAAGACTTAGAGGACGAAGAAACTCTTCTATAAGAATATTTAAATATTTGAGAGGAGGAGCAGATTGAACAGATGGTAGGGTAATGATAGCAAAGCCGCGCATCTTGTATTGAGTTGTTTTCGTTCAATTCTGATTGGGAAAATATTTTATATGCCTACATTCGATCGGTTGATCATTCCTAGAACAATATCAAGCGTAGATAGTTTTTTTCATTTTAGTCTTTCCAGCGAGGGAGTTACTGAATAACTGGAAGGAGCGATTTAGTAAACGTTTCTTGTAGCATGATTGGTAAATTATAATGATCTCGTAAGTTTAGAAAAAAAAACAAATTTGTAGGCCTGGCTAGCTTTACATGGATCACAATTTTTTTATTTAATAAAAAAAGCAAAACACTTGCCGCCAGCAGGGGTCGAACCTGCGACCTTGGGCTTATTAGACCCACGCTCTAACCGACTGAGCTATGGCGGCTGATGATAGTGGCTCCATTCTAGTAGCTAATGTACGGCCATGCTTTTCTCTGCATTACGATCTAATTTTTTTTAATCATGCAATTGGTCGTGGGGAAGGGCCCTCAGTTATTTTTTCTAAGTTTGATTTAAATCGAGATATTTTTCCGCATCGATACTTTCCACATCGATACTTTCTTTGAAAGCTTATCTCAACTTTGCAATGTCTTTCAACCATTCATGATGCAATAACTTATTTATCGATATACACAATTTACTGTACTCCAGTCTTGGTGATGTGCACCCATCCACTGTCATCCGTACCCATGAAGGTCCAGTCAAAGATGACGACATCTCCGAGAGAAGCTCGAGCCGAGATCTTCCACATTCCCTGAGGAGATCAAAGATCACAATCTGCCAAACGAGTATTTTTTGACATTATTTGTAATTATGCGAACTAGCGATACCACGATACTCTGGGTAGAGCAGGATAAAGCTTAGAAAGCTGGGGGAAGTGGGTTGAGATAGGAGGCTAGGATAGAAGAGACAGAGAGATAGGAAGGGAAGACAGTAAGGGAGAGGAGGCTAGGTATACGGTAGAGGCTAGGTGTACTGTAGCGATAGTTGCACTGTGGATGGGACGGTGCTTAAATACTAATCATTTATTAATTCAGTAGGAAAGAAGAGAGGGGAAGGTAGGGTTACGGTGATGGAAGTGGAAGGAGAAGACTAGAGTGGGTGGAATGGAAGGAAGGGACCTAATGGATTGGATGGGATCCGTGGTTTGATCAGCGAAGTGGAGGGGTCTGAGACCCTTGGATGGATACTGTAGAGGACTGGTGTCCTGGAGATTGGATGGGATCCTAGATCGGATCGGAGGTGGAAGGGCGAGTGCCCTGAATTGGGCTCACAACCGAGTGAGGAGAGAAGACGGCGTTGCTCTGGGTAGAATGGGATCTCTAGGAGATCACTGGTTTGGATTGGATTGGAGGGACATGTGCCCAGACGATGGAGACTCGCGTCACCCAGTTGGGACTGCGCGCAAGGAGAAAAGAGGCGTCGATTCTGGCGAGAGAAGGGACGAGAGGCCCTTTTATACCCCCCGTGTGCTGACGTGTCGTGAGAGGAACCATACTCGATTGGCATGTAAATCGTCTCTCACGAGGGAACACCAGACGGGATTAGGGCGGGGCGTATGCAAAAGCAAGGGAGAATGGGACTGGAGACGTGAGGAATGAGAAGTTCGTATGCTAATGGGATGGAGTGCGTGTGGAATTGAAGAGGGATGGGAATGATGACGTGTATTATTGGATTGGGGAAAGAAACTATGGAATGGATTGCGTAAGAATGACGACAGAAAGAGTAGTGACTGTGATAGTCGCTACAGTAATGTTTCTGTGCTAATCATACGACAAAAAATGCTTGATCAGGTGACCTACCGTCATTAGGTTCCTGTCCTCGTAGGGGATGGGATTGAAGAAGAAGTAGATCGGGAAGGGCGTTTTCTCTGGAAAAAAAAATGTTCTGAATTCCCTCCTTCTGCCACCCGTTTCATCTATCATAATCTCGCGTGAAAAGTTCGTCAGTTTCTGTCCACCTTTTCTCTCTTTCATTTTCACGTCTTACTCACTTTCTTTTATTAGTTTTTTTATATGTTCGAGCAATCGAATAAACTATTTTTACAAAATTTAAGACAAAAATAAAACTCGTTAATAATACGAGAAAATAGTTTTGAAATAATAGTTGCGTGAAAAGCTCGCGAAAAAAGTTGGCAAGATTTTTCATGAAAACTCGTGAGATATAAATAAACCTCGCGAGAAAGTGCGAGAGAGCATGCAAAAATGAGAGAATTCAAAATAACTACGATTTCCTATGGAAACAACACCTCTCAAGAATGTCTTATTTTCACACACACTCTCGCCCTTTCTCGCGAGATTCTAGTTTCTCGTGAGCTTTCAGACAAAATCTTGCCAATTTTTCTCGCGAGCTTTTCAAGCGACTATTATTTCAAAAGTGTTTTCTCGTATTAATAACGAGTTTGATTTTTGTTTTAAATTTTCTAAAAATAGGTTATCCGATTGCTCGATCATATATTCACAAACTAATAAAAGAAAGTCAGTAAAACGTGAAAATGAAAGCGAGAAAAGGTGGACAGAAACTGACGAACTTTTCTCGCGAGATTATGATAGATTAAACAGGTTGCTGGCTATTATTTATTATTTTAACGTCTGATGCATGAGCTAGTCCTATGCTATCCTATATAATAACTCGGTTAGTTTCAATCTCATCGATCACTCATCAAAGTGTTCACCATCAAGTTTGTACACTCCAGGCTGCGTGAGCGCATCACAGATAGGCATAGCGTAGATCACTGATTGATAGCTGTCGCAGAAGTCAAAGGTGCTGCAATTGTCGAGAGTTTTAAGATATTGTAGTGCTTGGTGTTTTGCGCTTAAGTGCGCGGTGTGAAACTCGTCCAATCGTTCCACATGTTCACTGCGCGGAAAGTGACACAGACGCACAATTACATCTGTGTTTTAGTGGTGCGTTTTTACAAAGATCATCACGCTCAATATGGTCCACTTGGCTTTCATTTACCTACTTCTCGAATTTATTTTTCTTGCACGAGAGCGAAACGAACTTAAACTTTATAAGTACCAGAATGTGTTGTCCACCAGTCCATTCTGCGCCACTCCATCGATGCACATCCATCCGATCTCCGTGTCGTTCTTCTTCATCGTCAGTCGCATCGTGACGAAGCGCGCGTCGAATTTTTGGGTGACCGTCATAGTACCTGAGATATTAAACAATCTCACGCAACGTTAATTATCGTACGCATCGCATGTTAGAAAGCAAGTGCGAGGTCAAATTTCCGACAGGAGATACGGAAACACCTTAGTTTCCTCTAAAATTTCGGTATTCTTGAGACGAATGTGGTCTCTTAGTTGGGGGGATTTCCTTCTTTTCACTCACCCTGATCGACACTAGCCTCTCCAGGTTACTCGTGATCATCATCCTACAGTTGCTAATGAGTGTCTTTTCAGCGACTTCATTTATACCTTTTCTACGTACGTAATCGCTTAATTACTATTCTATTTACTGTTTGTATTCCTATGTTCACTCACCCTGATTGACACTGGCCTCTCCGGGAAAGGTGATGTCTCCTCCGGTAGTATTGCAGGCGGGCTGGAAGTTGGCGTCGTACGTCGTCATCGACGCGCCGTTGAGTTGCACCGGCACTGAAAGTCAAACGCATGGTTACATCCCATCACTGAGTCTGGCCTCGAGTGCCAACACTAGTAGTTTGGAGATTGAGTGTTTAATTTTTGTTTCAATTGTAGGCAAATCTGAAGACTAAAAGGAAAAAAGTATGGATGCGATTTGACAAAAAAGAACGAGCGCCTCCCGCTCATGAATGTACGATATAAAATGTACGAATCACTGATTTGTCAACCTCACTCACGCTGTTGTGAGCCAGGCGAGTTGAAGATGCGCACGACGTTGTCCGACTTGTCATCGCACTTCGGCCACTCGACCTGAAATTGATCGAGTGAACCTGATCACTGATATGCCCTAATCGACCAGTATTGCAAACACGCCGATGATTGCACAAGTTTCCTAACCCTTTTCAGAATTTTGTGAATTATTTTTCACCTTTTTGTGTTTACATAACTGCCTTTAGTTCATTAAAATACCTGAGCCGAGGCCAGAGCCGGGAGAATGATCACGAGGAGAGAGACAAGCATGAGAGACGGCGAGTGGGAACTGACGAGCTGATAGCTATATATCAACGAAGGGATGATAAGGAGTGATGACACTCTCAAAGAACCAGGATAGAATGAAGTCATCAAGAACGATCACTTAGGTTGCTGATTCAAGGATGGCTCTCCTCATTTCCCGTTGTCCCTCGTCTCTCTGACCGATGAGAAAGCCTGTGAAATTAAGAGCATTATTCCGTGGAATGAATGAATTGTTGAATCGTCTGAACTGTCACCCAGAAAGATCACCGAAAGGTGAGCGAGGTGCCCCGTGAGTGGACTCTGTTACGATGGTCTCGATGAAAATGACAAACGACCAGGCTACATATGCCATTGCCTCTCTGGCCGACGAGAAAGTCAGCTGAATGAGGAGAGTCTTCATTCGAAACCCTAATCAGCCAGAGCTTTTATTGCAGAGCGTGGCATCTGTAACTGTGCCTCGCTGCCAAAGACCAGGCTAGAGATGACTTCCGGTAACACTTTTGCTCTCTTTGAAGTAACGATGTTCCAACATATTCCATATTCGTACTCGGCCCCAGATTCTCTTTCTCTCCTCCGTCCTCTCAATCGATGTAATTGTCCCTTCTCTCTCAGACGCTTCCTGTATCCTTTTCTCCTCCTCCTCCTCCACCCATTCCTCCCTCCAGAATACCCCCCTATCATCCACCTCTCTTTCTCAGTTTATCCACCCTCTTTCGTCTTCCTCCCTACTTCAGCCGCGGCTATTATTGTTCCTTCCCTCTACTTCTCTCGCCGCCCCGCGATTCAAGACCCATTTCGACGCTTTCGGCTGTTTCCGGAGACCGGCTTGTACTTTAGTTGGTATCCTCGCATGCTCGCTGTCTGCCTCTCTATTCTTCATTCATTTTGTAGAGATCTGACAGTTTCTATATTATTCTGATCAGATGAGCGACACCGTGACCATCGACGCTGCTCCTCCCGCTCATTCACTGGTCGACTTCAACTTTCGGCCGATCAAGGTCTCTTGATGACATTGTGATCTCTCGGTTTCATCTGGGTGTCGTCGGCGATGAGATACACAGACTCGAGCACAGAACTCAATAGACTCTCCATGGCTAGAGAATAGAGAGGCTAGAGGCTAGAGTGAAACATCTTTCCTGCTAACAAAAGTAATGTTAGGAGGGAAACAAGGAGTCATCATGAACTTTGTCCAGTCCAAATCAGTCTAACCCTTGCAGATCATCGTCTACCGTAACGGGGAGGAGCTGGACCCGGGCACGGTGGTGATGGTGACGAGGAGGGAGTATAAGGTGCGCTACCTAAGGCCCAACGAATGCGAGATCTATTTTTACACCTAAAATGTATATTTGATAGATACGTATAGGGATTGAAAAAAATCTACTACTAGAATGTAGTCAGTCCAAATCAGTCCAACTCTCGATTCATCGTTGTCGGTTTCACGCGGACGGTAGGAGAAAGCCATGAGCCGAAAGCAAAAAATATCGAATGCCTCGTTGATTCATGCGTGAATGTTTTTTGGACCTTCGATTGCCTAGAACTGCCACGAAGACGTATTGAGAAACTCGCCGCTGTAGGAAGCAAACATTTAAAAAAAATATTTTTTAAACAACGATTTTCAAGCACTGGATCGTCTTCCTGGATGGGTTGACGAAGAAGTTGAAGACGACGACGGCCGTGCATCGAGTCTTCGACACCAATGGAGTTCGCATCGAGAGCGTGAGCATTATTGGCGAAACAACCATCGCGTGCTCTGTCGATGCTCAAAGAGACGAAAGGTCACGCGAAATGAAGAGAATCTCATAACTTTTGCGAACTTTTGTATTAATTTCCGAGTGATTGCAATCATTGAATCCGTTGACTCAACTGAACCTTCCTGCATTCGAGCTGATCAAAATATGCTGAATCCTCTGCAGTTCGACGAGCTCCGCCACGGCGGGGAGTACGTGGCGGTGGAGAAGATGCCCTTCATCCCATGCCTGTACGGATCGAGGAGAATAGTGCCCATCTCTGCAAGGGTGAGTGATGCTAGACAAAATTGCTGGAGTGAGTTTGTTAGATATTGTAATTGTATGTATGAGAAAGCAATGAGAGATGCATCATCGAACAAAACGAAGAGCCGTTGCAGGTGTTCCACGTGCCGTGGAACGTTGATGAGACGCATCCCTCCTTCCTCGACGGTGCAGAGAGCATGGATATCTACATGAAGAAACAGGCAAGACTTTGTGTGATGTTACAATAATGGGCACACTACCTTCACGTTATTTTCTAGATCAAAATTTTTGGGTTGTTCCGGAAGTCGCTCCTGCATATTGTCTCGAGAGCTCTGTTTTTGTTGCAATTATATTCCTCGAATTGCAGGGATATGGCAGCTTCACCGGCCTTCCTTACCCACTTGATGGTATCGTGCTCAAGTCGCCCCGGTACTCGTCGTTCAACCCAGATCTGAGTGGGCACGGGCACGATGATGAGAGGTTCGAGCGACCCCCAGTACCAATTCTTGTCGATCCCTTCTATATTATTCCAGAAATATCATAGGGAATTGAAAGAGCACCCAGGTGCGGTTGTTATCCTTGAATGCCTTCATAAATCCGTCAACGAGAAAGGGTAACTGACAGTATAGAAAACAACACAATCGTTACTACTAGGAACAGAGATCCATGGCATATCTCCTCAAGCTAAGGACCAAATTATTTTATAATGCATGTTCGTGATAACGAGAGAAGGTGCATAATGAAGAGATAAGCCAGACGTCATCCCTAGTGGTACATGAGCATCGCTAAAGACATCATCTCAACACATCTCTATACTTTGTTGTTGCTTCTCACATTTACCTTCAGTGGTTCTCGACATTTCCTTCACTCTTTCTGAGAAAGGACCACAATAGGTTTCTCCTCTCCCCCCTATTCACATCTCCTGTGAATGGGATTTGTGTATGCACATTGAGGCGTTGACTTCCGTTCGAAATCTACAATAACAATCACTGGGAGAACGTCTGGAGAGAAAGAAAAGGGGACGAAAATGGCTGACATCAAAGGAAGTAATGCGACCCGCTATTACCCCTGCCCCAGTTTCCTGCCGGTCCCTTATTTCCCTTCAGTAGTATTGTCCCAGATAGGTACCCTTGTTGCCATAAGTCCTTTTGATCGAAATACTACAATGAAAATATTTGTCTGTGAGAGTACACATAGTTAGTGCGTACAATAATTTATTCGTTCGTGCGAATGGACAGTACGATATGGATGTTTTGAGCTTCAAAACATAAGGACAACGATAAGATTTTCATTATTTTAAAATATTTATATTATTTGTAGGTTGAACCAGAACCCGTCCTTCATGGCTCGGCAAATTGTTGACCAGGTTCGTTAGCTGTCCATACGTCCATAAAGCCGTCAACGAGAATACGAAGACTGCCTAGAAAACTACACAATAATTATTACTACGAACAGAGATCAGCATGTTCTTGAACGAACACATATCCTAGGTGCATAGTGATCTATCATCTTCAGATTTTCTGTAATTTTCTCGTTCATGCTTGTTCCCACATCATAAATTAAATCAGTGCGAATTTTTCTGCATCTTTTTGATGTTGTATAGTGAACCCGTAATCAACAACCTAGTAGTAGACTTGGCCCAACAGAATCAAATTAGTGTGGGGAAGCCAATCTTCCTTTTTCACCCTCGTTTGAGTATGGGAAAGTCGATCTACCCCTTTGGCGAAAATTATTAGGATTTGTGCACATTTTGAAATTCAATCCTCCCGCTGGCAGGTCGTCTCCACCATCCAGAAGGACATCAAGGAGTCGGACAACAAGGAGAACGAGCACCGAACGCAGACGACGATCACGGAACAGACGATCATCACGAGGATTGAGGGATCGCCCACGAAGAAGGCCAAGTGCGAACAGGAGAAGCAGAAGGAGAAGGAGCAGGTGAAGCTCAAAGATTTATCAAATGAAAAAAATTGATTTAATTGTTGATCGATGCTTCAAGGTAATAGTAGTCTCTGAATTGGCTTTCACATTCTATAGCTTTCTGAATCCATGATTATTGTCATTTCAGGACAAGAAACATGCCGGTGATACTGAAGTGGAAATCCCTATCGAGACGCTCCCCCCTCGGCCAGATGCTGCGATCGTTCCGGAGATGGTGGAGGAGAAGAAGGAGGACGATCGGTTTGTTGAGCACTAGGTCGGATGAGAACATTCGGGTGATGGCTTAATGGGTTAGCACTGTTTCGCGCTGCCGTCTCTTACATATCATCACTCAACTATTCTCATCCAATCCGCTACCGTTTGTTGTCGGGCTCATCGTCCTGCTTGGTCCCCACAGCATTCCTCTCAGTGGCGTGTGAGGAGAAAACGTAATTTTCTGCCTTTTCCTAATCGGGCTGAGTTCTTAGGTCTTCACAATTCAATATTTATCATGTCAAGCGATTGACGCTAGATGAGGATATTCTTCGGTCGTCGCGGACCACCAATGTGCGCCAATTGATCTTGTCAAGTCATCGCGCCATCGGGTTCTTGGCTGGCCCTGGGAGCGCTTTCTGCTGGTATCCACACAGTAGTCGCCCTGCTCCATTGCTCAAGGTCCATTCTCCTTATCTTCAGAGCCCATTGAGCCTTCCTTTTGACCGCTTCTTGGTTCCAGTCTCGTAATTTGGTGGCATCTCGAACGTTCTCATTCCTCCATCGATCTCGTAACGTAATACAGCATTTTTCGCTCCATCTGCCGTTGAGTGACATTCAACCGCTCTTTTTGACTTGCCCGCAGCGCCCAAACTTCGCTCCCATAGAGTACGGTAGAGGAGATGCAGCTGTGGAAGAGACGCCTTCTTGTCTTCATGGGGAGGATGCGAGAGGAGAGAAGAGGGGCAAGCTTGCTCCAGGCTAGCCATCCCAATCGAATCCTGTGTTCTATTTCGTCGAAGTGATCAAGGGGGAGGGAGATCTTCCCGCCAAGATAGGTGGCTGATTCGACAAAGTTGAACGTGAGGTTGCCGATAGTGAGGGGTGCGCGAAAACGCATGATTGTTAGACGGAGATTACGGTAGTTTCACCATCCCCGGAAGCCTGGTGAGCACGAGCGGTGCCCTGGAAATGGGTAGCCGCTATCTATGGTTGGACCACATGGCCTTGATCTCTACATCTCTACAAAGGTAAGTTTCTAAGTTGGTTTCCGGAGGTCGGGGGTTCGATCCCAGGCCTATGCCGTTTGTATTGCCGGACTTCGAGTAAGCGTGGTGTGAGCGCACACTCAATCAATCAATCAATCATTTATTCAAGCGTCAGGGTCAAGGCCTGTTGAATGATGCATGTTCGCCAGGCATCGGGGTATCTTCGGCACGTGTTTGCCCAATTCATTCCCACTCGGTTTGTAATTTCGTCGCGCCATCTCGTTTTAGGCCTTCCATTGGGTCTCTCCTTGTTCCAGGGGGTCCAGTTAACAATCTTCTCAGTCCATCTATTGTCATTCATTAGAGCAACTCGTTTTGCCCAACTCCATTTAAGTTGCATAGCTCTTACTCGCACGTCTTGGAGAGGGCAATCAATCGTTGTCTGAGTTTCTTTGTTGTACTCCAAAGTTCGCATCCGTAAAGCAGTACTGGCTCGATACACATTCTATAGACTCTTGTTTTTAATGACATCTCTACTGTTCGATTAGTGAGAAATTCGTGAAACCTGAATGCTCGCCATGAACTCCCGATTCTTCTGTTCAGTTAAAGCGCTAGATTTTGATCGAAAGATAGTCGGACGCCAAGATAAATGAAGTTGTCTACATAGGTCAGATGTTCTCGTTCCACTTGTAGAGGTACTTGTCTTCGATTGGTCATGGCGACCGTTTTCTTTCGATTGAGCGTTAGACCAACTTTTTTGCTTGCTTCCATCAATTCCTTCAACATTCGCGTAATTTCAGTTGGACTATGTGATATAAGGACTACATCATCTGCATATCTTAGATGGTTCAGCTTTTCTCCATTTATGCGTATTCCGTATTCGTCCCACTTCATTTCGCGAAAGACCTCTTCTATCACAGAATTAAACAGGTGAGGGGAAATAGGGTCTCCTTGGCGCACGCCTCTTCCTACTTCGATGGGCACCTTGTCTATTCCCACTCGTACGAAGACTTTTGCACGGTTATACACATCACTCATCGTGTTTACAATCTTCGAGTGAACGCCTTGATTGTACAGTGAACTCCACACTGCGCTGAATTCCACTGAATCAAAGGCCTTGGCAAAATCAATGAAGACGAAGTATAATGGGAAATCGTATTCCGTAGATCGACTTATCAGCTCACACAGAGTGAAGGAATGGTCGGTTGTAGTGTAATCCTTTCGGAAGCCTGCTTGTTCGCGAGGTTGGTTTTCGGATAATGTTCTTTCTATTCTGGAGTTCATAGTCGATGTGAATGTTTTATAAACCAGATTCAAGAGAGCAATTGGTCGATAGTTTCCGATGTCGAGTTGACTGCCCTTCTTGTAAATTAGCGATATGATCGAGTTTGGAAGTTCATCAGGAACGGACTCTTCGTTGATCCATTTATTGAATAGAGCACATAGTGGTTTGATTAGGACATCGCTACCGCACTTGAGCATCTCCGCTGTTATCTTGTCAGGACCGGGTGACTTTCCGTTCTTTAATCTCCAGATCGCTTTTTTCACTTCGCAGGGTTAGGTAGGAAAGGCTCGACTGTCTTATAGTGTATTCTTCGCGGTCTCCTGGTTCTTTCAAACAGCGTATCATAGAATGTTTTCACAACGGCATTCAGCTCTAACTTCGTACTTGCTATACTCCCATCCATTTTCTCCAGTTGATACAGCTTTGTATGGCCTATTTGTGAGGCTTGGAGTGCCTTTTTCGTACTATAACCGTATTGTACCGCACGTTTAACAGTTTCGAGATGCCCTTTTCGAATGTCTTCTTGGATGGAGTAACGTAAAGCTTTGCTTGTTAGTGAGAATTCAATTCGATTGAAGGGCGTAGGCGTGTTATCTCTTAGTCGTCGCCGTTCTTTGTATAACTGTTTCGTTCGGTCAGAGAATCTTTCTCGAGTTGCAATTGGGACCATCGAATCAACAGCTATTTTTGTCATTGTCGAAGCTATTGTTTCATATTTCCTCCCTTCAACAGCTGTTATCTTGTTGATCTCAGCCGTAAATTTCTCGTGATTGAGTTGTACACGTAGTCTTGGTTTGTGGTATCGGTTTTTCACGTTTGATGTTATTTGAACTTTTGCAATGATCAGTGGTCGGTGGTAAAGTCGAAGCTGCCCACTACTGATACATCGTACACTATAGATCTCTCTTCACTCATGATATAATCGATCGTATTCAACGTTTTCATGTTCGGGCTTTCCCAGGTCCATTTCCGTGAATCTCTTTTGCAAAAGCGAGTGTTGTGAACTACGAGCTTTGTTTGCATGCAAAAATCGACAAGGGTTTGCCCTCGTTCGTTTCTCTTTCCATGTCCGTTTCTTCCTATGAACACTTCTTCAATGGACTGCCGTGAACCCACTTTCGCATTGAAGTCTCCGAGTACCATTACATGACCCTTTCCACCCCCCGGTAGGCGTACTCGACGGGCAGAAGTGGTTAGTAGGTTGCTCAAATCATCCAGAAACTTTTCGTAGATTGGGTCAGGATGTGCCGAGGTAGGCGCGTAGGCATTTATCACGCACAATCCTAGTTGAGGGATCTCGAGATAGGAAAGGCGGTCATTGACCGAGTGGAAGGCGCATGAGGCAGCCCATTGACGGGCAATCAGAAAACCGGTACCATTTGCTGATCGGGTACCATAACTCACTAGCAGATGTTGAGATTTGGCTAGGGTTAGAGACGTGCGACCGATTCGTCTCGTTTCCTGAAGCCCGATGATGTCAAACGGGCATTTACTCACGGCCTCCCCGCCTCTCAGCGGTGCACGAATGGAGAATGGAGAATGGAGAAAGAGAATGGAGAAAGCGCACACTATGGGTGCATTTTCTTGAATTCCGTTTTCTATTGCTTTAGAATACTGTGTCCCGAAGATACCATAGAAAAAAATGTACAGACATCATTGGAAGCATTTCGAAATCCATTCCTGATACGGAAAAAGATTTTCTGAATATGGGATTTGATGAAGCGGATGACCATGATATCACATAGCCAGTTCTTTTTTCAATAGCTTCATCGCCGAGTTGTTTTTTCCCAGAAAATGGTCTAGAAAATTGCACATGTGGTCTTTGCTCACTTAGAACGTGCGACAACGATTGGTTCTGTGTCTTTCTTCAATGACAATTACCGAACAAAGGTGGAAAAACTGAAAGCTTAGTTGATAATAGTGTTGCTCGAGCGTCATTCGATAAGTGACTCTCAGGCAGACTGCGGAACCTAACAACTAGGAAATGTAATATGAGAGGGGAACAAAATATCGTCAAATTGATGTGAGTGTCACGCGATGACCTTTCATTAATGTTTCAGAGCATCCAACGCCAGCAACCAATCGAAGCGTCGAAGGTGGGATGAGGAGGAGAAGAAGGGAGAGGAGGTCGACATTGCAATCGAAGTGGAGAGCCCATCTCATGCTGATGAATCACCTAAGGAAACTCCCAAGGACTCCGCTAGAAAGCTGAAAGAAAGCGTAAAAGAGGCTAATAAAGCAACCACGGAGGACAAGATGGTGGCGGTTGTGGAAGCAGCGAAACAAGAGACACAGGTTCGTGACTATTGATGAGATTATTCAAAGAAGAATAAAAGTTCCCGGTTACAAATAGCACACAAAACATACACTTGCGAAAAACCCGTATCATACACTTAAGAAAAGATATCTAAGTGCAACCACATCACCTGTGTCAGAGTTATGTTCTTGATACTCAATGTTTCCTGCATCCCACCACGTTGCAGAAAGACGCTCAACCAGAGGCCAATGCGGTCGACAGAAAGGCCGGAGACCGTCAGAAGAAGGTCACGAGCATTCCTCGCATGGTCAAGACCACGGCCAGAGAGGAGAAGAGAACGACCAGACTGCCGGCCATCGGAGCAGGAGGGCAGGTGTCGAGCAGAGTGGAGAGGAGCACGTACCAGAGTTTGTTGCTATTTGAAGTTCACTCGTTATTCCCTCAAACAGCTTCATGGCATTCGTTGAATGATTTATCTAGAATCGATTGCTCGTGGAAAACGTGAAAATATTGATGACTACGAAGCTGTGCACTCTGCCACTAATAATGATGAGAGAATCTCATGGAATCTCGATGCTTCCCTAATCCCTCCATATTGCAGAGAAGAAAGTGACAACTGAGCCCCTGACTCTTCCTCCCATCGAGAAGACTACCGTCATCGTGGAGAAGCGGGTGAAGATCACCACGCCTCAAGTACGCCTTTCCTTGTTCTTGGTCTGGATTAGTAATGTCGTTTCAGGTAATGCCTCGGTGTTCCTAGGTAATGCCTAGGTAATGCCAAGCTCTCTCCTATCCGCATGCTCTCTCGTCTCTATGGCTAGTGAGAGAGCGCGCGAATAAGGAGAGACATTAGCCGAATCGAGAACAGTAGTCTCACGTATTTGCCTGTCAAAGAGTGACAGGATAAGCATAAGCTGGTGCAATTATCATTACAATGTCTCTCAGGTCTCCGCCCGATCCTCGAGGGAGGCAGAGGACGCCGACCTGGGCTGTCTCTCCGGCAGGAAGATCAAGGACATCACTGGTGAGATTTCTTGCGTTTCCGTTAAACGTGAACCCCTCAACTGGAAACAATTGTCGATTTTTCGGGTAATTGGTTGTTTATTTGATACCCGAGATCCGTGATACGATGTGACGAGGCTTTTTTTGTTCAATTAATTGTTTATTGAGTCGCTCGAATCCTGCCCGGAAATCGAGAGGCTTGTAATTCTATTCTCTCCCGAGACAGGGATGGCAATAACAGGGAGGATTCTGATAATGAGCGCAGGCGATTGGCTGTGCTTTCCAATCAACGGAATTTAGTCCGATTCTGAAAAGGTGAAGGCGCACAAACTATCGTTGTGCAATAGTACACAGTCTTCAGAGTTAGTGTCAAAGTGCACTAGACATCAAGTCATTACTCCCACTAGTTGTCCCACGAGGCATCTATCTCGTGTGTGCCTAGTGGACAAAATGTGTGCGATAAATTGTGTGCCTCTCCTTCCGTGTCTTTCATGTAGGGCACGGCCGCTAGCTGCTGCGTAAACACACTACCAATAAGACAAAACGATAAATTGGCTTTCCCTGCTACGATCTGAGAAAAAATAATGTGCCTTGAAGCCTCGAGCACAGAATGTTGTCGCGGTATGCACAGACCCATAACTCAGAAGGCGCTAAGAAAGCAAAGCCTAATATTGGCAACTCCTGACGCTCTGAAATGATGAAATGGTGCTGCCGCTGTTGCGGTCTACATAGACTACACCGTACTTCTTGAGTTCCACATTCAGTGCGAAATGATTGAAATGTCATCAGAAATAGCGTTGGAGCGGTCAGAAATAGCTGTGTGTTAGACAAAATAGAAAGTTGCATATCCTGAATAGCAACCAAGCCCCATGTTATATCTTGTGAAATCGCGGATACTTCCCTTCATCAATAAGTTCTTTCAGGCGGCTGGGGTGGGTCCGAGCGGCATCTGGAGCTGTACAACGATGACGACATCCCTGCTCGTTACGCGTTGCCGAGAACAGTGACGCTGCCCCATCGACTGGTGAGTAATAGAGGTGGTCGTTAGAAAATGAGCAAAATACCAGAGTAAAGGATGCACTTTGTATATTTTGTCGGGATCCCCTAGTGAGTGTTATCATTACAATCCTCTTCGGGGTTGTTACAATGGCTTCATGACTCATGTTAGCTGGTACCGTTACAGATACAGATGACTCACTGGAGTGGAGAAAGCATCCAAACTAGCTTTCCGTAGATTGAAGCCTACATCTAATTCATATTCTTTGCTGCAGCATTACCTGATACAATCACGCACAGTAACAACAAACATTATTCTGCTGAGTGGGGTAAAAGGCGAGAATGAAAACGGGTTCTTTCTTTTTCACAATCTCCAAGATATCAATCAGCCCTAAGTACATTGCTGTTAATCCTATTCGGTTCACTGCCCGTGCGAACTGAGTACAAAACGCTGATTATATACTAACAAGGAAGGATCGGTTCACGGATGAACAACCCTCTATCCCTCGCTCCCATCAACCTCCCCGTTATTATGATGCCATCCATAAGGCAATCAGACTCGTTCTATTATGCATGCACCTAGTTCTTAGAGTTCACACACTGATTGAACACCTGCCTTGTCCCCCGATGGTGTTCTTCGAAGAAACAGGTGTTATTCCTATCTTCTATCCATTCTCATTAACAAGCCCGCTTGATTCTGCCTATTGGAATGCCACGGACAGGCGGTTATTTCCCTGATGGCATCGACGACGTCGTGTTTACGTTTCGACGAATGGGCGAAGATCATTCCCCAGGGGATGACTTTACCCCGGGTATTCTGGGATCGGAGGCATCTCTGAAGTGTTGGCGTCGCTTGTCTGGCCTCAGCTGAGCTACCACTCGACCAATTATGCACCACTCGACCAATTAACTACATACTTGTAAACGCTTTGGCCAAAAACGTTCAAACTCAGCACACTTTGGCATAATGTCCAAACGAAAAACTTCCGGGCAGTTTAATTGGTCGGAGAGAGCACCTCTTCTCATCATTAGCTAGGCTAATGGAGCAAAGCTCTTGACTAATCAACGAAAATTGTGCAAGTCGGCACGCTTCCGATCAAAAAGTCAGCTGAACCACTTCCAGAGTAGTCTCATTGGTCAGATGGTGGGGAGCGGTCAATAATCAGTCCTGTGACAACAGCATCTTTGATGCCCAAGTGTACAGTCTGCAGCTGCATCCCATGCTCAATCTCTGTTATTGTGTATCGCAGCTTCTTCGCTTGCCTTTGTGTACGAATCGTATCGTGAGATAAGAGAATACAGCAGGAAATATGGGGAAGCGGAAACGTAAAGTCTGTCATGTAGCCATGGTAGACTGAGGTGATCGATGGTCGGTGAAACGGTACAGTACACGGAATTAGAAGTGTACAGTTCAGATTGGTGATCACTACCGCCAGTAGAATATGTCATCTACAGTGCTCAGAACAGTGCATTGTTCTCGTGAATGACGCAGCCAGACTAACCAGACAGAGAAAAATAGCCACCTTCGGGCGACGATTAGTACAGCTGCCGCACAAGTATCCGTTCGCCTGAACTTGAGAGCAAAATGTGAGCGAAATCCGATTACGGACAAGTCTTTTGAAAAAAAAAATGATTAGCAGAATTCGTGTTCTGGATTACTAGAAGTCAATCATGATTGCTTCTGGAATGTAATTTCATTTTACAGAGCAATTTGACAAAGAACTTCGTATATTTCAGACTGATCGACGTCTCTACTCGCTGGCTCGTCGATTCGAGCGGATTCACAGCTTCCAACGATATCCCCGTGACATCTACTACTACGAGAGATACGGATTGGATCCCGACTTCTCGGATATATGATTTATACTAATTCATGCGCTTTTTCGCTTCATAGGAAGACCCTCCTCATTCTGCCGGATTTCTCCTTTTCTAATAGAGATAACTTGTAAAATGAGGAGAGTCTCTCGTCCTTGATCTCTAGGGTTGCTGATTCAATGCAATCTCTCCTCATTGCGTGTGATCCCCCACAGGCCTGAGAAGCGGGAAGCCGTGTGAAATGAGGAGAGTCTCCCCTTCAATTACCTACCCTTCAGGATCTCCACATTCATGATCAACCGCTGCTTCAATAGGTGTCCTTCTCGTCTTTCCCCTGCTTTCCCATGTCTTTCACACATTGCAAAAGTTCGTCGTTCGTGCCATAAACTGGTATTTATATCTTGGAGAAGGCACATTCAATCGACTCGTTAGATGTAAAGAAGGGTACTGTAGCCATCCCGTGGTTAGTTAGCTGTAGACTCTACAGTATGAATGCGCTGGATGACCGCAAGAAGGCAGTTCCTTCGAATTAAGGTTGATAGATCCCTCCACAATGAGGAGGAACGTGCATTCCTGTGCAATCTTCATTCGCCATCCCTCGCTAATGTCAGCACACATGCAAAATAAGCCAATGTGTGCGAAACTTGTGGTTTATGACTTGTGCTCGAATGAGGCTTGCGCAATACTTGGGCGATATTGAGTCACGAAGTTTTATGGGACCACCGCAGTTAAGAGGTGAAGTCACGAGAAACAAACTTCCCAGAGACTAAACATCCAAGGTACACAAGTCTATTTCACATGTTACTGGCACATGGAAGTCAAGAGATGAAGTCACAAGTGCATCCAGAGATTCGAAAGCTAAGCATTCAAGGGATCTGCACGGCTTTCTGATGACCACTGAAGTCATCCCTCTCGAGACTAAACGTCCAAAGTTGACAACATTCAAAGGCGCCTTTTATTGGCTCGGAAGTCAAACGAGAATCTCGTGAGATTCAGTCCTTCCTGAAACCAAAAGACTAATCATCAAAGGCACACAAATTGCACTCCTCCATTCGCTTTGTAGTCGTAATGCAAGTGATACCTCCCTTTCATCCCCAGATCTTTCAATTCACGAGGAGAGACACGAGGCATACTAAAGTGAGGGAGTGAGACTAATATGTAGCGTGGGAGCGTAACGCCCGTGCGAACACTAGTACGAAGGTGCAATCTAAAGATAGACGAGAGCTACCGAAGGTGATTACTCATTCAGTGCATGTTGTCGCTACTTGACGTCTTAGAATCTGCAAGACGCCGCATTCGCAATCGGGGCGACATCCTCGAGCTCAAAGTTGCCAACTTCAGGCACGTATTATTCTCTTCCATCAATGTAGTAGGTTGCTTGATGTTAGTTTCGATGGGATATGCAGTGGTTCACGCGCCATCACATGGGGTTCATGAGAAATGATAAAGCGCTTTCATAATGTGATGTTCCGGATAGGCAAGTGCACTTCTCAGCTGCCTATGATAGTCTGTGCACTAATCATCTCGTCCTTCTAATCCGTCTCAACTTCCCATCGCACGTTGCCTGATCTTCAAGTTCACATCTATCTATCGCTTAGTTGTAGTGTCCTTTACAGTTCCCATCAGTTTCACCTTCTTCTCTCTTCTCGGGAAGGCAAGGGGCGGAGTCTCCTACTGCTTAGTATAAAGCGGAGGGGAGGAGGAGTCGACACCTATTTTCCACAGCCACACACACCGCTCCGGTTCGCTAATGACCACTTCCCTTCATCGACCAAACTCGGCTCACTTCGCGAGAAGAGCGCACATCCCGGTGAGCATCTTCATCCAGTTCATTTTTAATGTCTTCTCACCGCATTCACTCCCCATTTGTGCCAAGTTTCCTATAATTCTGACATTAATTCATTTATTTATCCACATTCTTGAACGTCGGGGCAATCAGTGTTCGACGCGGAACTAATCAGACCTATTAGCTCTCTCGATGAATAGGTTTTGGAGGCGCAAAACAGTTCTGTGAGCGATTTCTCGGTTCTCGTATAGCGTTCGATGGTAGGAACGAAGTAGTAACGCATACTCAGCAGTGAGAAGCCCCCGAAGCTGTTCGCGCTGATCGCACCTTGCACTGCAGATGTTACATCAAACTAGATGCTGGCGCAAATTGCCGATTTCGGTTGCTTTCTCGTGTTCTTTTCTTGGCTCTTTCTTGATGATGTTCCGGCTCTCATTTCATCAGTATTGTACACATTCTTTCGCAATCCGTTACTGGATGTATCAGCCATGTGAGCGGCGGGCCAAATAGGGAACTCTTTTCCCTTTCTTTCACCTGGCCACTACAAACCAGAGCTCTCGGGGCAACCGAATCTAACGAGAAAATCCGAGGAGAGGGGGGGGGGGGGGGTGGGGAACTAGGGGAGAGGGAGGAAGGCACTTGACACGAACCACCGCTGCCCTCTCAGTAGCCATTGGCGACTAGGCGGCTAGGCAAACAACCCCCTTCATCTGCCGGGCAAGAAAATTTACTACTTGTTTTGATTGGGAAAGTGTACCGTATCCTGAGTGTGGAAGTGCTACCGTATCCTGAGTGTGGAAATGCTACCGTATTCTGAGTGTGGAAGTGCTACCGTATGCTAAGTGCTGATGTTTGCAGAGTCCGCTCGAGATGAATCTGCCCGGCATGCCGCTTCCCTCATCCTCTTCCTCCTCTGCTCCCTACTCGCCCTCGATCCCGTCGGCCTCGCACTCGCCCAACAGCACGAGCGCCTCCTCCACGCACTCGCTGGGCCCAGTGAGGGTGTCGCCTATCGCGAAGACTTCCTCCTTCACCCCGCCGGTAAGTCTTTGATCTTTGATCTTTATCATCCCGACTCTAGGAAGTAGTGTGGAGGGTGACAAAACGGGGAGTGACTTTATAAATCCCCCATGAGGAAGCACAGAATCTGCCCGCTCTCACATGTTTGTGCGAAAATAATCTGAATTCTTGCGTCGAATTCTTGTCGATTTGGTCACGAGCGAATGCGGTGAACCGAGAGAGCTCGTGCGAACGAGCAGGAAACAATTTCTCCCCCTTGCCTGTTCTGAAAAACACCCGGAAAGCATATGGGGGAAGTGTCCAGCTCAGGCCTCCCGGCATCCAGTTACACACTAATAGCCCCGAGCTATTTACTCCGAGTCGTTGCCTTGAAAGAATGTCACGATGTGTATAGCTATAGATAGAGACAGAGAAAAGCACAGGGAAAACACAACGATAGCTACGGAATCGGGGATTGTTTTGGAGGAACGAGTAAAGATATAAGGCATTTTGCAGAATCGAAATCGCTGCGCTTCTCTGGATTTCGGACCAGGAAGCAGAACGCTGCTGAACGCCGCTCGCGCCGGACCTCAGCCGACCAGGTAAATTATTGGAATTGATTAACTAATGTTCATATATCTGGTTCTCTTGAATATGACCTGGCTGTTGACGGTCATGGGAAAATATCTATTATTGAGGAACTGGTGATGGTATGAAAAACAGTGACAAAGATGTTTGTTGATGGCAGGATTATCTGCTTTCCATGAATCACATAAAAGTCAATGATATCGTACATCTTCGTTCGTCCCGGACGTAAATAGGCTATTTTTCTGTATTTGGACTAGAGCTTGAGCTTGAGATGGGGAGAGGAAAAAGCAGAAAAGTATCTAGATATGTTGCTTCAGAATGCCACTGGGCGCTCGCCACTCGGACACGACACAAACGCCGACGAGAAGGAGACGAGTCTCGATCGACGAGAACTACGAGACTACCGCTCAGTTCATAGAAAAGATGAGACAGGAATTGATCAAACAGCTTTGAGCTGCCCCTAATAGGAAGATTCACTCAAGAAACAGCAACGATTGTATGACGTAATCACTTGATATTGGGCTGAACATTAGGGTTGACAATTCAAGGATAGATCTCCTCATTTGCGCATTTTGGTGATATTATTGTTCAGTAGGGTTGGTAATTGAAGGAGTGACTCTATTCATTTCGCACGCACTCTCGGTTCTTTCGCAAATGAGATCTATCCTTGAATTATCAACCCTAAAGTTGAGCCCAATATCTAGTTATACCGTCATCCAATCGTTGATGTTTCTTGAGCGATTCTTAGTCAATGTTCTGGGCATTTCTCATTTCAAAGCCTGACCCCTCACAACCCCAGCCCTGTGATCTTTCAGTCCGTGTAGCGTCGATCTGCAGGACGATTTCCCCTCCCCTCATGTTGTACATATTATATGCCCAGTGTTGAATGTATCATAGCGTGAGAGAATGATTCGAATGATTAAAATGTCGAACGATTCGTCGAGATAAAAGAGCCTTTCAATTTCCAATTTCTATAATTACCGGTCATAATTACGGAAAAGAATTTGAGTTTGGGGGTAGACGGGATCATTGAACACATGAAAAGTATAACATTGGGCAATCCACAAAGAGCAATTTTGGGATACAAAGAGAAAGAAAGAGGAAGAGGATCGAAAGGAAGAAGATGACCTCATTAAAATGTTTATTTATTTATATTTTTTTCTTGGAAAGTGATGCGAAATGTTCATATCTTAAGTTTCAGGTGAATAATGTTATACGAATTTTGAAAAATAGATAAAATTCACCCAATTTAGACCTGCCAGGGTCTATCTAGATCACAAATGGAATTGCATCAGAAAACGCTATAGCACGTATTTTTCCAATCTCTTCTCTAGTACGGTACTGCCCGTTTTCTGCATTTTTCATTATCTTTTCCGGATTCTATTTTCGTGAACAATTAGATCTGAAGGAATCCCCAGAGAATGGATGCAAGGGATTCTTATTGTTTTTGAACTACTGTAATACTCAAATAATTAGGAAGGCTCCTCGGTGAGGCTGCTCCCTCGGCCGGAGTATGGATCTTCTTTATTTTCTTTTCAAATATTTACATTATAATTGCCGGTCTGAAATGGAAATAATAAGTCTCAAAAGGAAGATGTGGAACGAGGAAGACCTGTAGAGTTGGACTTGGTGTAGTGGTATCCGGCGCCCTTCAACGCTTGCGGGATACGGTAGGATTGTAAAATTGGTTTGAAAGTTGAAATTGTGGTGCAATCTATATATCTCCATAGTATGTCACTGACAAGTGTGATATTTTTTTTATCTCGGAAAGCGTACTAGCACTATCATCAGAGATCCGTATGGATGATATTTGCGATCGCTTTCGATGTGGAGAGATGGCCGAGCGAAGGCGCTGGTTTAAGGCACCAGTCTCTTCGGAGGCGTGGGTTCGAATCCCACTCTCTTCAGAACCTTTTGCAAGTTTTTTTGTCATCGTTAATTTTTATCTTGAAAGACGTCGATCACCCTAGATGCAAATTAGTTATGAATCAGCCCTATAGATTCCTCAAGCAATAAAGCGCTATGCCTCTACCGTATCCTATCAACTACCCAAAGTCATCATGATATATTGTAGATACAGTAACCACCCTGCTACAGTAATCGAGCTTTCCCATAATTTGGAATACTGCCTTCTCGTTTCTCCCTACAGTATTCACACGAGGCACCAAGCATACAGATCTAGATTTTTTTAAATGTTTTCCGATTTCTGTGCAGAGGAAAAGGTAGAAAAGTCTGATGAATACTACTCGTCACAGGGTAGGGAAGATTCTACTGTCTCCTGGAAACATTCTCATTCGGCAGACTGCGGCCAATTGAAATTCGTGATGTTGAATTGTTGCTTCATTCATTCTGCACACTTTTTGTTGCTCCAACAGGAATTAGAGTCTATAAATTTAATACTATTCGGTCTCGCATCACTAATTGAGAGATCGGAATTCCCCTGCCAGAGGGTATGCCAGAGGGTCCAGAGGGTCCCTTCTCTTCCCCCTTCCGAACATAAATGAAAAATATGTCATAAATGGAATTTTTTCTTCTTTTTAAATTTGTTATTTATTTTCCCCGAAGGGAAGGGCCGATCCTGGAGGCAGTGCAATACCAGGCCGACCCGTGATCGGCGAGGAGCAAGCCCCTGCAAACCGATCCGGTTTCAAAAATCATTTAATCTCGATGTTACCAATAGGTAACGTACCGGAGATTAAGCCGATAAGAACAGATTAGGTTTTATCGTACAAAGAACTTCCTCTTGATAGAGGTGTATAACACAACGAATAACAACAGTCAGTGAATAGCGATTAGAGATCAAAGACCAGAGATCATGATACCACTGCACGACCTCCCCGGGAGCGCCAACAAGGAAGAGCAAGTGGGTGGTGATTGGTCAAAGGGAGGGGATGGGAGATTAGTTAGTAGAGATGACATTGATGTCATTGACAACGGAAGGCAAATGAGTGAAAATGGGGGGACGAATCCTACTGTGTCTCACTGCCTGCAGGGGTGGGAATCGACACTTGGGACATTGCTGGGGACACGAGGGAAGGTGAATCTAGTGTCTAGCCCACGCGCCACAGTGAAGTTCAAGAGGAGAACACTTGGGGTAAATTGAATGGTTACGAAACGGAACCTCAGCCGGAAACTGTTTTGACGATTGTCTACAGGGGAGGGGATGATGAGTCAGCTTTTCCGGGTACTACATAGCCTTGGGAAAAATAAACGTCGGCCGCTTGCACTCGTCGATCACCGCCGCTCAGGGTCCCTCGTCCTTGAGTGAGAGTCGCCGGACGAGGGTTGGCACCTGAGTGGGGGAAAGATTAGTGAAGCAGCGAACCCGTCCCGTCCCAGCTACATTCACCTTATATCGTCGTGTCCAGGGGGTGCTCCTTCCTTCCCGGGAGTGGTTGGCAGAGTCCAATCGCCGACCCGGTCCATCGCGATAGCCGCCTCCAGAGGGGGGTAGGGAGGAGGGACTAAAGGGGTGGGCGGGCCTGCAGGCAAGGTAATTCGGCGTCTAACGATGGTCGAGCTTCTCCACTCGACCAGGGGATGGGAAGGGGCAGGGGGGATGGGTGACCGTCTCGAGAGTAGTCGGCGGAGGGGACAATCGCCGATTAGTCTATGCCAGGGTGCCTCCTGGGGAACAGGGTGGAGGATGAGCCTGGGTGGGTTCTAACCTGCAGGCAAGGTAATTCGGCATCTCACGATGTCCGCGCTTACCTACTCAATCGATAGGGTCTAGCCAATAAATCGATGCCACTTTAGTAGGCGGGAAGCACTAATGGACATGGGTTGGGAACCGGTGGTTCTACACAACCAAATGCCGACGCGTCCTTCGACAGGGGGTACGGCAAATGGGGTAAACACCTTGGGTTAGTGGGGGTGCGGACGTGACAAACAGGAGGGCAAGAGAGAGGGGACAGTCCCAGGTCCCAGGTGGCTGTCAAGACCCTAGCCAGATGGCCGAGAAGGGGGAAGGGTGAGGGGAAGGGGTCCGGCGGCGGCGCGTGACGGTCAAAGGGAGGGGATGGGAGATTAGTTAGTAGAGATGACATTGATGTCATTGACAACGGAAGGCAAATGAGTGAAAATGGGGGGACGAATCCTACTGTGTCTCACTGCCTGCAGGGGTGGGAATCGACACTGGGGGCATTGCTGGGGACACGAGGGAAGGTGAATCTAGTGACTAGCCCACGCCCGACTGCATGTTTTGCTTGCAGAAGGGGCGGTCCTATCCCATCACATGACAAGGCCAGTCATATGATGAGTGTAAATATCTCTCGATAATTTGATTGCATCGGATACGATCAGTTTAAGAAGGAGCCGGGAGTAGTGAGGAGAGATCCGGAGTGCTCTAAGCGCATCCTCGCTCCCTCTCCACACTCTTCCCAGTGCCGAGACAACTAGAGAGTGAAACTCAACTCTGTATCCTACCCTCTCGTAGTGGCTGACGATCGGCTCGTATTTGTTGCACTTGGTCTCGTGTGCTCGCTCGATCGCCCCCGTCCCGTTGTCGAATGGGCAATGGACATCTACAATGACAACAGATTTGGTTCCCTTGTCAACTCTCACTATATCTGGTCGGAGGGGGCCACACCCGGGGACGGTGTTATTGTGGGAGACTACCGTATTGGGGGAGGGACGGATGGCCTTCTTCATTCGCTCGTGGATGGCATCATGTCGCTTGGTCATCTCGGGGAGTCCGACCTTGCAGACATTGAGGACATGGGCCAGTGTCTCATTCGCTGCTCCACACTGTCGGCACTTCTTGTCTGAGTTCGTGTCCCATCTCCTCGCGCCATTCACAGGGAGTAGATTGAGGCGGGTCCTGTGAATGAAACGCCAGTCGCAGAACCTCAGGAAGTTTCCGTCCTTCACCCAGTAGTTGGAAGGAGTGGGAAGGTGGGAGGTACGGTAGGTGTTACCCTGGTCTCTCTTGGCGATGAGGGTGGAGTAGAAGTGGTCTCGGATGGCATTGGTGAGAGTGGCTTGGACTCGGGAGGGGGAGAGAGGGGATCCATTGAGGGAGGGGAAGGGGATTCCGGAAGGGTGGGGGGATGTCCAGGTGATGGGGATAGTGGGAGAGAGACGACGAGTGGCTATGCGGGCGGTCGTCCATATGCTGGGGATATCGATGGTAGGAGTACGGTAGGTGTGCTCGGTGTCTCCCGACAGGTACTCGGCTAGCTCGGGGGCAGTGATCCTTCTCTTGGCTCTCTTGGTGGCGACTTCTCTGGCGGTTCTGAGGGAAAGGTCAGCTACTGCGGGGTCTCTGGAGTGAAGGAGAGAGACAGTGACCTGACCGACGTCAGCGAGGAGGGAGAGGGGGAGAAGGGATTGGCCGCCTCGAATGTGGTCGATCCATAGGACCTCGTTCGATGCTCGCTGGGGGGAGAAACAGCCATCGCTTCGCTGCCTTCTTGATTTTCTTGTCCAGTGCAATAAGCGGGGCCTTGGGGACGGTACCGTGGGTGAGATGGAAAGTGAGCTGGGGGTATATGAATGCGCGCAGTCCATCGAACTTCTGCCATGGAGTGAGAGAGGACTCGTCGATTTTCTTCAGCTCAGCAGTCATTCTCTCGATGGCTTCTCCTCAAGCGATACAGAACGAAGAAAATTCGTGACTTTGAAGACTTTGTGCGCGCTTGCAGCGACGAGTAAGTGTCCCGGCTGTCCCTTTCTGTGTAATGGTCGCTCGATTTGCCCAAATCTTCACATAAAAGGCTCCATTTAATCCCTGATTTATTATAATAGCTAGTGAAACAATATTCTACAAGATTTAAGCACAATACAACAATTAAAAATGAAAAGGGAAAAAAATAAATTTTCGAAAAATCATATTTTTGACCCAACCACAGTTCACCGAACTCGCTTTGAAACTCGAATTCACCCGCTTTCACGCTTTCTCGTTTGTTTATTTATTTAATTAGTTATTAATTTATTTGTTTGCTTCTAGATGTCCGTATTCACGTGCGAGACCGATCGGAGCGAGTGCTGGTCGGGGTTCGCCGAGGGCGCGCCCTGTGTGTTGGGCATTGACGAGGCCGGAAGAGGTTAGTCAGCTTGCTTTTACACGTGGCATTACCTTTCCCACTCGCTCATACCCATCCGCAATAAATAAAGTTTGGTAGACGATGCGCACGCTTAATTGACTGTACCCAGTACAACGAAACACATTTTTGCTGGTAGACCATTCATTTTGCCTGTACTGTTCGATAGAATGCTTCTACAAGTTAAGCTTCGATAGTAGCACCGATAATTTATGTTAGGGGATCAATATCTCTTCCGTTCCAGGCCCGGTTCTGGGCGCGATGGTGTACGGCTGCGCTGTCTCGCCCGTATCTGCGGCTGATGACCTCAAGGCCCTTGGTTAGTTGTCTTATATTTTAAAAATTGAAACTGAAATCGACATTGACGAAACCGCCACACTTAGGACTGCTGATTTATCTCACATCTAATTTTTCTATTTGGATATTAGGTTTTCTTTAAAAGACCTTCTTACACGTGGACTAGTGGGAAAACGATTATGAACTCTTCTATAATAGTGTGGGATATTTGGGTGATTCATACGCTCACTGTGAATTGGCCGGAGATGAATGTATCGTCGTTGGAGGAAAGAGATTGTTTATTGTTTAAAATAATATTTAAATATTATTTCTAGGCGTTGCCGACTCGAAAGCGCTCACTGAGGAGAAGCGAGATCAGATCTTCGAGAAGATGAACAACGATGAGAAGACCAAGAAGGTGAATCCTATCTACTTTTCTAATTTTTTAAATGTAGCACTTAGCCAATTAGCTTGATTCGGCAGGCCTTGACGCACTGACTTTTCTTCGTTCAAATGTGTCCCAGAGGCTAGAGGTTCCTCGAATAGGTTTAATAAAGCCATACCGCTCATGTCCTCTCTTTCTACGGCGTCTCATCATATCAATTATTTTCGTGAAACAACCTTTTTTAAACGAAAAACATTCTAATTTAAATTCCCCACTTCCAGACTGTCGCATACGCCCTCCGTTCGCTGTCTCCGCAGCTGATCTCAGCAGCGATGCTCCAGAGGTGACCATTAATTTTGTATATATTTTTAAAAATTAATTTAAATCTTGATTTATATTATTTACTTTAGCCACTACATAAATTGTCATTTCTCAGGTCAAACTAGTGTGTTCTTGTGTTTTTTTTTTGAAATATACTTTTATAATGCTCATAATTTTAGGGCGAAGTGCTCGCTCAACCAGCTGAGTCACGACGCGGCGATCGCCCTGATCAGGGACGCCCTCGACTGCGAGATCAATGTCGTCCAGGTACGGTATCTAGCTGGTTACGGTAATCTATGGCTACGGTAATTCGGTATGACCTATGCTTTTGGGTAGAGTGGAAGGGTAGCTGGTTTCAGTAGACTGATGTCCAGATCGATAAATTGAAACGGTAGTTGGTGAGATGCTACGATTCCCTCATGCACAGATGGTCGCGGTACTCTAGTTGATCATAAGATGTGGCAGTGATCGTTAAGGGTCATGAGGTTTAGTTTTTAGATTTTTTTTACTCCTGTCTACGTTCAACTCATTGTGGTTGTCCCATTCCTAGTGCCTATAATGACACTGTGAAACATAAATCTCGCCACAGTTTTTTTCCTGACTCAAGTGAGTTATTTGTTTCGGCTAATGGATTGTGAGAAACAATAGACGATCACGTTCTTTCCTATATATTTGAAATTGTATTAATATTTTATTATATTTCGATGGATTCTTCAGATCTACGTGGACACAGTGGGTCCGAAGGCGACGTACCAGTCGAAGTTGGAGGCCATCTTTCCCGGCATCGCGATTACGGTAACCGAGAAGGCGGACGCGCTCTTCCCCGTCGTCTCCGCCGCATCGATCGCCGCTAAGGTACGGTAGGGATGCGGTATTGACTGATTTGATCAGTGCTAACAAGGTACGTAAGGTTGTAAGGTACGGTAGTCTGGTGTGATACGGGACCTCGATTTACACTCTAGGCATATTTTTTTGGATTTATCATATTTGTCTCGCGGAAGAGTACTCATAATTGTTCATAGCTTCGCTTTGTAAATATGAATGCGTCTTGAAACTCAAAGTGCCAGCCGAAAGTTGTATAATTTTTTTTAATTTTTTCGATTCGTTATTCGTTTATACCCGGCGAATGACTGCAATTGATCCTAGCTATGGGTCCTATTTTTGGATTGCTCTTGAAACCTGAAAGAGACAGGGGCTAATTAATTTATATTTTAATAATTATTAATTAATTACAAAATCCAGGTAACGCGCGACACGCAGCTGCGCGAGTGGCAGTTCGCGGAGCGCGCGCCGAAGGTGGAGGGCGTCAAGTTCGGCAGTGGATATCCTAGTGGTGAGGGAGTATTTCATTTTGGACAATTTAAAGGTCGGTATAAAAAGACAGTGTAAAACACGGGGTTGGCAGGCTGTATTGTTATCTTTGAGCGGTACTGCGGAGACATGTATTCGGTGGCTCTATGGCATTACTGACGAATTTGATAATAGTGTGAAACATGAGTCTGACAGGAATCATTGGTTGTGGACATTGCAGCGGTCAGTATATTGCAGCGTTCAGTCCGATTAGAGCGATTCATTGCTGCAAGATGTAGTTTGAGATTATAAAGACTGTGTGCAACATAGTATTGGCAGGAACCCGTGAAATTCATGGATATACCAGGGGTATTTGGAATATTTAATCTCGAACGCATCTTGAGCGAATTAATGAATCTCTAGAGTAATGAGGATAGTGTGAAACACATGGTTGACAGACACTATATATATATATTAATGTTTGCGCGAACGAGAATCCCCGATATGATGACAGTATGAAACCTCATATGATGACAGTATGAAACATGAGTTTAGCGGGAACTCTTGTGACATTTTCAGGTATTCCCATGTGAAATGAGAACGTTTTGGGAAGTTGGTGCTGCTGTATTATTGTCCCAATGGCGTCTCTGGAGCCTATAATGACAGTGTGAAACATGAGGTCGACTGGCTCTTTGGAACATTTGGTTTTAGGCTTCTCATTGGTTAGTCTATAGGTATTTAAAAGAAGAGAGAATCCGGGTCCAGTGTCTCCATAGCTTCTGGGAGCATTTCGGAATAATACGGAATATAAACCTGGCAGGAACTCTCGAAGCGTTTTCCCTATCATTTAAACGCCCTGTGTTGAGGGGAATATCTTTTTTTTGGGCAAAGAAATAAAGAACTAATCGCTCCTCGTGTCCATAAGTCATGATATTTGAGTTGAAAGTTTCTGCATGAGTTGAAACACAAGGCTGACCGTTATAGATTCTGCGCAAAGTGTTGAGCGGCGAGGGTACACGTGATCAAAGGCGTTTTTTTTTTACAAACGATTAGATAACGACGCATTATCTAATAGTCTAATCGCACTGTCTTTTTTTCTCTGTCTTTACGGTATTCCTCATCATCGCCTACCGTACCCCTCCCCTCTCTCAGATCCCACGACGAAGGCGTTCCTGGCCAAGACGGTGGACGGCGTCTTCGGCTATCCCGGCCTCATCCGATTCTCCTGGAAGACCGTGGACACGATCCTCGACAAGAAGGGAGTGCAGATGAAGTGGTGGGTTACTGTAGGAGTAGATCGATAAATGAAATAAGGCTGTCTAGATGGAATATGATAGATCATTCGTCCGATCGATAAATGAATGTTGAAGAGGAAGTGGTGGTTACTGTAGGCGAGGATACGATAATCGCTTTTGGTGATGTCGTTTCGATATTCGGCTCTCTCCACTCTGCACACTCTTTCATCACTCTGGCTGGCAGAGAGTGTGCAGAATGGAGAAAGTCTAAGCCAAAATGGAACCCCTACTAGGTACTAGTGGATTAATAATTGAGAACTAATCAGAGCAAGGATAGTTGTCGATATGATTTGTGTCGATTGAATTACTGTAGAAGTAGATTACGATAAACTCGGTATTCAGCCAATCGATAATTGCAGGGAGGCGGATGAGGATGACGATTCGTCGTCGGGCAAGAAGAACTCGCTCAATAGGTGAGAGCTTCACAATAATCGATAGAATGGATCTAACGTAGCCATAATATCGATTGATTTTTATCTCCAAATCATGACTAATGCATTAGTCATGATTTGGAGATAAAAATCAAACATCTAAGATCCCATATTGTAAAATGTATTAATACTATTTATTATTTTTTGCAAGCATTCCTCATATGTCTGTGTCGACTCTGCGACCCTTTTACTCGGCGATTCAAAATTTAGTGCGAAATCGAGAAGGGTTCGATTCATGTTTCACCTATCTCTCATATACTCCACAGATGCACCTGGCGCAATCGTTTGGGCCTGTCCTATGCACAATAGAATAAACAATCTACTGATGGCACTCGTACGAAATTTCTTTTTAAAAAAAAACACTCCTTGAAAATTTCAAATATTTATTAAATTGCAATATTTATTTTAATATTATTTATAGATGGACGACTGCGAAGGGCGAAGCGCCGAAGGAGCAACGTCACTCTTACTTCACCCAGAGGAAGCTCCAGAACGTTACCACCTTCTGATCTACCGATTATCGATTGACTGGCCTACCGTAAATGATTGTTTCATGGTCGTTTTCCCTACCGTAATCCTAATTATCGATTGATTGTATTCCTCCTTGATTGTTACATGCTATTTGACACGTTGATAGTTTGTACTACGCTCTAATTGTTTGTCCGATCTCGATCCCCTCTCATCTCATTTCCCACTTCTTCACGATCAGATCTCACATTTCACCACCCCGTTTTGTATGTACATATCGATTGATAAATGACGAGTTTGACCTGGATACTGTGCTTTGACCTACTATCCCGAGACTGGTTTTCGACCCAACAAGCGATATCTACAACGGGTTAATCGGTGTATCGCCACAATGATAAGAATTTCAATGATAATGGAATCTCCAGTTTTCCTTGTTTTTAAGTGATCAGAGAGGGCGAGAGAGTGTGTGAAATCGAGTGAGTTCTTGCCTGCAGTGATTTCTCGGTTGTGACGCAGTTGCTTATCTTTGATGACGAGCCATAGGGGGCTATTCTTGTCGTTAGTTCACGGTTTCAAATCGGGGATACCTATTGGATCTATCAGGGATATTCACCAATCCGAATCAAATAGTGTTTCCCTTGCCGATTCCAGGTTTCAAACTTGAGTTACATACTACCCTTTTCCGGATTTATGATTCGTTGGCGATAGCTATTTCAAGTCAAACAACTTGCTTCGATCAACTAGCTAGTACTTATTCTGGTCGTCGGGTTTCTGGTTTCAAACTGGGGATACCTATTGGATTATCCCGGATTTACGATTAATCTCGAGAATTGTTGGCACTCTACTCAAACTAGCTATCAATGCACATTTCCGTCTTTCCCTGGTTTCAAAATGGAGACATCTTCCGGGTTTCTCTGATTTACGATAAAATGATTGTTGCTGAACTCCTACTACTGTAAGTGTAACCATGTGTTTTTCCTGTTCTTGTTAATTCTTGGTTTCACATCGGGTTTACGTTCCGGATATTTCTGCGATTGCATTTTAGTTGCCATCTCATGCTTAGAATTCCTACATCTTTCTTCGCTCACTAGCATCCGGTTATTATTCTTCTCGTCGGTTTCTGGTTTCAAACTGGGAATACCTTCTGAATATTCACGGATTTACGATTCATTCCTCATCCGGGTTTCTAAGTCCCAAAATCTACTTTGATCAGTGATGACCTACTTTAGTATAAATTATTGTCGCTTTAATGTTTCACATTAGGGCGATCAATCTTTGCTTCACGACTTTCCAATTTATTCTTGTATCCTGCGTTGCGAACGTCATAAAAATCATGATCAGCTTTGAAGAATGAACATGCAGTCTCGCCCGTGTCTGGAAAAATCATGATCAGCTTTGAAGAATGAGCATGCAGTCTCGCCCGTGTCTGGTTTCTCTCAGCATTGATCTGTCCTTGATGTCATATGCATTAATGTATACGTCGCGTGTTGTTCAATTACACCAACAAGGCAGCCATTATTAATCAATACTATACCGTAATCCTCCTTTCCGCTCAGGACCCAGAGATGGGGTGGTTCTCGCTGGCGACGCTCACCGGGATGGGCTTCCTGCTGTACGCCGGCCACACCCTCTCCTACTTCTACACGCTCTTCCACCCGCCCCTATGCGGAGCCGATGGAGATACGCGGTGCATCGAGGTACGGTAATTTATTCCTCGTACAGCGTATCCCAAGGGCTGTCACCCGGTGCATCGAGGTACGGTAGATCAGAAAGGGTACGGGGCACTTTTCTAGTTCCGCACTATGCCCCGCCCCTCCTGCCTGTCCCCACCCCCTCCCCCGCCCCTTCGCTCTAGCCTCGCCCTCTCCGACCCCAGCCCTTCCCGTACTGTCTCGGGCCAATAACTTTTAATGAATTAATGAAACCTACTCAAGGGCTTAGGCTTAGGCAATATTTCAAATTTCGGATGACATGCTGGAGAAATAGCTAAAAAATGACGGGAAGCATGGGAAAAGGAAGGGAAGAGGCGAGACGGTTAGACAAAAATCTCTCGCCTCGCTCTCCTACACCTCTCTCCCGCTCTCCCTAGCGTTTCCACCCCGACCGCTCGCCTTCCTCATTACCCTCAGGGGTCACTACACTCGTTTGGGGAAACCACTGGAGCAATTTTTGGAGGGAGTCCGCTCTGCCCTATTTGGTGGGGATTCACCCCCCTCCCTCCCCTTTCGTAGGGGGGTGGAGTCAGGGGGGCGGGGCCTAGTGCGGAACTGGAAAAGTCCCGGGACAGTAGGTCTCTGTAGAAATAAGGGAACGATAAAATATTGATCGCTATTTGAAGTACGGTAATACGTTGAAAGATACCGTAATGTCGAACGCTTGAAGTGTAGTAGATGAGTACTGTAGCGAAAATTGGAAGACTGTATGCCGCGATGGCATGGAGAGGATTGTTGATTTGTTGAAATGTCCTGGCGTCCTCATATCGATGCCGTGATATTATCTTCCCTGGTATAATCACTCTGAAACTCATCTCCGCCTTCTCATCATTACCTCATCCGAAACATTACTAGATAGATAAAGCGAGTGATTCGGTGTGTTTCTAGCGCATTCCCATTACTCGTAGGGCCTTATGTAGTCAGTCTGAAACTCAACTTCGCATCTTCTTTGTTTTTTTTTATTCTGGGATTTTATTTTTATTCAAAGATGAAATTAACGGACGAAAAGTCTTCAACGAAGACCCATTGAGGTGTATTCAGACAATGCTAATAGCCATGCTGCCCTCTTACTCTCAAAGATATCCTCGTTCCAGCCCCTGATCTCTCCCTCCTTCTCCTCTTCTTCTCCCCAATGGCCTCTCCTCCAATTGCGAGTGTACACCGGAGTGAGCGCGCTCTCGCTGAAGCTAGTGCACACGTTCCGCCACTTTGACGTCGCCAAGGAGTTTGAGAAGGAGGTACGGTAGGGTGGGTCGGTGGCGAGAGAGTGTGCAGAACGGAGAGAGCTCAAACCGACTACTCGCTGAATTCTGTCACGAAATAGAGCTGATAGGGCGGTTGTGTAAAAAAATGTATCTTGGAAGTTACTTTTGATTTATCTCACTGTAAGGATATGAGTTTTGATTTTACGGCCAGCTGAATTTCGCTGTCGATGGATATCCGCTGTGAAACTCAAAAGGAGACACATGATAACTATCATTCATTAATTCTTTATTCCGCAGAAACCTTTGCAAGAAATTGGGTTATGACGAAACAAACTTTGATCCACTTCTGATCTTGGTCTCTGGTCAGGTGACGTTTGACCTACCGAAGACGACGCGCGCCAACGGGACGCTGATGGCCAAGGTGTTCCTCCTGCCCGGCGATTACACCGAGGAGAAACCGTCCATGGTACGGTAGTTATTGATTTGTTGAGCTTATGGTAGTTATCGATCCATACTGGATATGGCACCTTGAGGTTATTGATTAAGAGTTCGGCAGTTGCTGGTTTATTGTAAAAGTAAGATTCGGCTAACACTTGAGCAACATGTGAAACCGAGAAGTGATGAACTTCAATTGTTATTCAAATGCGATCCCGACGTCCTCCGTAGCGGTCCCTGTTTTCGACCTCCGATTACTGTAGCCTATGATTATCGACTGATCAGGCATACGGTAATTATCGATCCTGATTCAGGCGCCCTGGTTCGTCGAGGATACGGTATCGCTGTCGGCGTGGAAGGTACCGGCGGCGGAGTCCTTCAACTTGATGGGAGAGGAGAAGGGAGCGGGCAAGAAGAGGAGTGGGGAGGTACGATAATTCTGAGCGGTATTGATTTTTGACTGTCTCCATTCTGCATACTCACAAGGCAGACGATAGAGTGTGCTGAATGGAGAGCGCTGAAAATAGGCATCCCTAGTAAGTGCACTGCTCGAACTCCCGTTGAACTACTTGGTGGGTTCGGTAGATCAAGGGACGATAATCGATTTATTGAGCAAAAATAAATAAGCCTGCCGCGTAGCTCGCCCAGTGCGTGAAAGGACAGCGGGCGAGCGCTTGCGCACGGCGACACGATTATCGATTTTTCGGGGGTTACGGTGATTTGATCTTTGATCTCTTCAGAAGCCCGTGACGCACATCAAGAGCGTACTGCCGATCCGGATCTGCGACGAGGCGGTCGCGTTCGCTGTGAAGACGATCCCGATTGAGGTGAGGGTAGAAGTTGCTCTCTCCATTCTGCACACTCTCTCGCCGGTCAGACAGTTGAGAGAGTGTGTGCAGAATGGAGAGGATTGAAATTCTATATGTCATTCCTGCATGTGGGAAAAAGAGAAACGTGAACGATCGTGAAACCAAAGTCATAAGGGGGTTAATCCAGTGGGTGAAACGAGGAAGTTGCGGGGAAAATTTAAATTTTAAAAAAATGTCCTGTTGGTGTGAATATTCATTGTTCCAGCTCATGCGTTCTGTGTGAGATAACATTAGGTTGACTATGCAAATTTTCCGGTGCGGGATTACGGTAGTTTTATCGTCAACTAACTTATTTCCAGTTCCGTCACATGATCCAGACGCAGCAGACACGTGGAGGGACGCACGCGTATCTGCCCCTGATGAGGGTGGAGCATCTATCCATGAGGAGCAAACACCTCAATCAGGTGAGCAGTTGGAGGTTACGGTATGCGATTATCGATCAATCGATGGAAGATAATGAAGGAGGCAGGTAGTCGCGTTAGAAGTGTAGAAGTAGCAGTGATTTGTTGAGAAACGAGTTTAGTTGCAAAATGTAAAATATAGATGCGTCTTGAACTTGAGCACAATGTGAATCCGCAAAGAGTTGGGGTGTTTCGATTATTAAATCTGCCTATGAGAAGCATGTACCTCAATCAGTATAGAAAGTCATGGTTGTATGAGAGTCTATCCACGATTGATCAAGTGGATAGAATTAGGCAGGCTAAATAAACGGAGGAAACTATGCTCCAAGTAGGTATGTCAAAGATAATTTTGTGTGGAACCAATCCGGCAAGAACATCATTCCAGTGAGATCCCACGTGTAGTAAAGCAGGGATTGAAACGGGGAAGTAACGGGTGCTGAAACACGGGAAAAGACTACAATCGCTAGAGCAGTTTGCATAGAGCTATTGATGAAACAGTGCACCATGAAACCGCGAGGTGGTTTTTCTTAAAACTGAGATGCGCTGTGGGTACGGGCATTTTTGAATTTATGCCTTGAAGATAGAAAAAAGAGTAGTGAATGATTACAAGTTTCTACAGTAAACACATCATACAAGTGAGATCTCGCGTGTACTAGAGTAGTGACTGAAACCGGGAAAGATGGCGCTCAAATAATTTTTTTCTGATGATTCGAAGCGAAAGCGTTGTAGCAACTTGCCTAGAACATATGTGGAGACGGTGCAAGATAAATCTGCGGGGTGAGCATATTTCAAGCTCGATCTAGATCTTGCGATTTGACTGCTATTTTGATCAATGAAAATTGTCTACCGACCGTCGCGCAGATTAACAAAAGTAGGTCAGTATGAATTAGAGCAGAATGTGAAACTGGGATGTCGCGAGCTGTTTTATTTTTCAATTTTGCATGAGCTCTTTGCCAACGGTCGGTAAGATCTTATCGTCCCGGCCGCCTCTCTGACGCATTTCAATGTACGATGAAGCACAAATCTTCGTGCATCTCATTATTGGAGCTGATTGTAAGCTCTTTCCATTCTACACACTCTCGTCTGAAGAGTGTGCACAATGGAGAGACCCAGATCTTTATTTTTCAATTTAGAGGATATCCCACCTCCATAAAAATTTCATTCGTCGATCAGACTACCGTGATCCTCAATCGATATTTTTTGCAGGTCAAGCCAACGAATGAGACGACGTCTCTGCTCGTCTCGTACGCTCCCTCCTCCATCGGAAAGATGCGCCTCTTCATCTCCACCGAGGTTTGGGGTTTTAAAAAAAAAATATAATGATATTTTTGTTTTTATTTTATTTATAATATTCGCCGTATGGAACGAGGATTTTGTACAAGTTATTGGGAAATGAGGGTTGGGCCAGGCGAGTTTGGGTTGCGATAGTAGTAGTACTGTGATGAAAAAAAGGATACAATGCATAGCGTGTATTGAGTCGTCGAAAATCGGTAACCCTGTTCAAATCCACCAGAGGGCTATTGTTTAGAATACGTTATCATTTGTTAAACATAAGCGTTATTATCCCCAGAGCTACCGTAACGAGTCGCCGCTTCTCTTGACCTACCGTAATCGGCTACTTCTCAGGTCTCCCTCAACAGCTTGCTGCAGCTGCATCTCACGGAGGACGATCTGGACGAGGTACGGTGGTTTCATTAATCGATTGTTTGCTGTTATGAGAAAATTAAGCATACCGCACACTTCTACGTTTCACTTGCAGTACAAGAGCGCGGGTTACGAAGCTTTGATATTTGGGCTTATTCTGATACTTTATCTGAGGAACCGCGCTCGCTATAAAACTCACATCACTGAGCGCCAAAGCGTGAAATTAATTATGGTTTATCAGACCACGCGCGGCTATGGTCCCTTCTCAAAACAAGAACCGCATTGACTGTTTTGTTGTGCGCTCTAGAATCCCCAGGCCACTGTAAAAACTAACTCAGCAGAGAACCAAAGCGCGCAGCTAGCTACGGTAGTATGCCTACCGTTCTCCTCCGTGAACGCCTTCTTCGTGTTCATCAATCTGCTCATTTTCTTCACGAATGCTGTCGACTGGTTGACTGATTTTGAATGGCATAATTCATCCATTTGATTTCCCGATGTTAACATCATTTTAACAGTCCTCGCACTTCTACGTTTCACTCACAGTGCAAAAGCGCGAGTTACCTAACTTTGATAATATTGATTCAGCCCACATCATTTTTAGCAACTCAATAAAGCAACTACAATATTCTGTAAGCTTTGAAAAACATTTTGGTCTTCGTGAGCATTTTGACCCTGCTGCTCCTCGTGACGGCCCTATTCTTCTGGCCTAATTTTGCATGTTAGAACCCCTCCATCCGTATTTTTGCAGTTCTGAGATAGTTGAGCAGAACGCGCGCGTCCGTGTTTCACTCCAAGTTCAAGGGCGCGGAGAGCGTGACTTTGATGCTGAATAGATAGCTGATTCGCTATGAAAGTTTAAAAAAAAAAAGTTTACTCATAGTTTTGAATGCAAACATCTTTAAAATATTCAATTCTAGGTGAAGGGTATCTTCGTGGACACTAACCCTCTCCTTCTCTTCGTGACCATCCTCGTCTCTGCCCTCCATCTCTGCTTCGATTTCCTGGCCTTCAAGAATGACATTTCCTTCTGGAGGAACAAGAAGACCATGGAGGGATTGAGCACCAAGTGAGGCTCTCCATTTTGCACACTGACCCACCGGATATTGTGTGCTAAATGGAGAGCATTGCAAACAGAAACCTGGTCGCAGAATTGTTATGGTGGCACCTAGTTTAGTGGTTTTAGTGGCAGTATTCACAATTTTCGAAATGAAAAAAAACATAGCAATCCATGTTGAAATATACAAGGCACGTCGGGGTTTTATGATTGGCAGTAGTAGTGCAAACAAGAAGATCATGGATGGGCCGAGCGCCAAGTCATTAGCTCTCTCCATTCGGCACACTAGTTCGCCGATCAAGATGACTAGAGTGTGCAGATTGGAGAGAGATTACACGACATGTCAATTACTATACCGGTTATAATGAGAATTTGATACGCTCAGAAGTTGTATGAAAAACAAAATAAGTCGAGCAGGTGAGTCTGGGTGCCGGCAGTGGTGGTTAATGGGGGGAAAATGCCTTGAATAATGAAAAAAAAAATTTTCGACATTGTTTTCGTCCATTTTCTTTCCGGGGAATCAGAGGGGGATCTGCTAGGTTTATCTAAGTTTCAGAAGTATCATTAGTGAAGTACAAATTCCGCTGGACAATGTCACACTGATACCGTTTTAAAATTATCGTAGCCCCTATCTTCCATGACATTATCGCAGATTTACAGTAGCCCTTCTCTTCCCATCAGGATCATCATCACTCAATCAATTACTGTAATCCCTCTCTTCCACTCAGGACGCTAATCTGGCGCGCCATCTCCTCTACGATCGTCTTCTTCTATCTGGCCGAGCACAAGACCTCGCTGCTGGTGCTCGTGCCCTCAGGGCTCACCGTCCTCATCGAATACTGGAAGGTCGCCAAGGCGCTCAAGGTACGGTAGTGAGGAGGAGTGGTACGGTAGATTGGTGATCGAGAACTGTAAGATGCTCGAGTTCGTAAGGTGTAGATTTAAAAAAAAGAGTATTAGGAAGGGCATGTTTATGGGTGCAAGATCTTTGTTCGGTGACTTTCGGCTTCAGAAGTTGTAGTATACGCGGAAGAAGTGGCGCAGATAGTATTGCGAATGATCATGTCAAAAGCTCATAAGAGTGACTTTCTGACATAGTGAAGATTGCCTTGGCAAAGTGAAAAAAATGGATTTCGCCCAGAATGTGTTAGATGATAGTACTCAACGAGTGTAGCTCAGCCGCCACTGGTTTAGTGTTCCAGATCATTCTCCGGTAAATGGCGGATGTTTCAAAAAACTACCGTAACCCAACCGACTTTGCTATTTCGCAATCGTTTCAATCGAGTGATATCTCAAAAATTACACATACCAAGTTTCATCCCGATCGGATTGAAATTTATCAACTAAGAATGATTTTTTCAAAAATATTTTCAAACTTTACCTTGTCGCTCTTTTGGCAGGTACCCGAGGTTCTGTTTTTATTTGATCATTTAGAAGAGCAAACACACAGCTCACCATAGTGCACAAATGAAACAAAATAAAAAAATAAGTTTTAGAGAACTTCATCAAAAACCGCGGTCAACTCATTGAAAAGTCAGTTCGTGATTGAGAAACAGAAAACAACCTAATTGTATTTTTTTGGTAAAAATCATAGACAACTTTCACAATTTTTTTTCAGTCTCTTCGTACTATTTGCTTTTTGACATTGTGCCAATAACGTTGCAAGAGAAATATTGAAATAATAAAAAATTTGGACCAAAAAATACAACCAGGTTGTTTTTTGTTTCGCAATCACGAACTGACTTTTCAATGAGTTGACCGCGGTCTTTGATGAAGTTCTCTAAAACTTATTTTTTTTATTTTGTTTCATTTGTGCACTATGGTGAGCTGTGTGTTTGCTCTTCTTAATGATCAAATAAAAACAGTACCTCGGGTACCTGCCAAAGGAGCGACAAAGTAAAGTTTGAAAATATTTTTGAAAAAATCGTTCTCAGTTGATGAATTTTAATCCGATCGGGATGAAACTTAGGGTGTGTAATCACATGAATAATGTGTAATTTTTGAGATATCACTCGATTGAAACGATTGCGAAATAGCAAAGTCGGTTGGGTTACGGTAGTTTTTTGAAACTTCCGCCATTTAGCAGAGAACGATCTAGAACACTAAACCCGTGGCCCATGAGCTACACTCGCCGAGTACTACCATCTCACACATTTATAGCGATTTCGATTTTTTTTCACTTTGCCAAGCATCTGCACAAATATGTTCACTGGCTCAGAAAGTTACTCATAATGTGATAGCGTTCTCCTCTGAAATCCTTCCAGATTTTGGTTCCAGACAGTATTCAAGACTATGCGATATGATGCCGTTCGCCTTATTTTCGAGCAAGGGCTGGCACAGCTCAAAAAGGTCGATTTCCTGAAACTCTCTGTTTTGGGGTTTTCAAGGGTGCTGAAGACGATGGGCATATTCATTTTTCCGTAAGACCCCGTTGGCTCCAGAAGGCGTCACGTCGAAATCACATTTTGACGTGTTTCTCGAATCTCGAGAAGGCTAATTTTAGGTCAAAATTGATTCTGGGGTAGAATTACATGGCGAACAAGCCTGTCTGGTTTATTTTTCATGATTTTCAAAAATGATTTTTAAAAATACAAGTTTTCGCAGAGTCAATTGAGGGCTTAGCAACCTACATACATCGATCCGGCGTGACGAGAGGATTAAGAATCTATAATTTCGTTCAAAACAAGCCGGGCATTTCGAGATATCCGACTTTTGAGAGTGCAAGGAAAAGACTCTTTCCTCCCCTTCCTCTCCCTCATCCGGCGTGCGCTCTCTCCTTTCCCCACGCTCTCTCGTCGCGCGGGGTCAGGGAAGCGATCGAGGGGAGATAGGAAGAGACAAGGGAGCCCATTTTCCCTGCACTCTCAAAACACTGTAAGTCGATTATCTCGAAATGCCCGGCTTCGTTTTTAATGAAATTATAGATTCTTAATCCTCTCGTCACGCCGGATCGATCTACAGTATCGGACATATGTCACCGTCCAAAATTTCAAAGTGTTGTAACTTTTGAACCAGATAAGCAATCGGTTTGATGTTTTGGCAGGATACATTAGACCTATTGATGCATTGCCACCGATAGTGACGTCATGCTACGATTTCGCAATATTGCATAGTGATGATACAATCATATATATGTTCTTCACTTGTGATTTTAAGGTCATTGGGATTTTTTTCTAAGTCTTCTCTCTTTTTGTGATGATAGAAGACCTCAGCATCTACCGATTAAAAAATAGTACTCATGGGGCGTTGTCGTACAGAAGCAGAACACAGGTTCAAAATAGGGTCCCGAAAAAAATAATTTCCATTCATTGACGTGCTAGAGACTCGTTCAAAGGCTCAAAATGACCCTTACAATAATTCCTGATTACCCACCAAGTTCGATATTGATATCTCTTAATTTGACCTCAGGGCAAGAATTTTTCACTTTTTCAAATAATTGTTTTCTTCCTATTTTGGATGATCATAGTTCCAAGGCCGATTTTTGTTCAAATGTATTTTCTAGACAGGGTAGTTGCAAATCCATGGAATATCCGATTCCCAACTTTTTAGAGCATTTGGATAACTTTCCCGCCCGCGGCAATCGAAAATCAGAGGTCAATCGATTTCGACCCAAAAAATGACCATGATACCGCCATCATTAGTCGAAAAAAAGTTTCTCTCAAAACTTCCTGACTAAATTTTTTCTGGGATATTTTTGTGAGCTGAGTACGAATTTCGGTATGAGAGTTCATGATATCATTAATGAAAAAAGTTAAAATTTATTATGTCGAAACATAGCCGATTTTAAAAATCTTTTGACCTCTGATTTTAGGTTGCCGCGGGTGAGAAAGTTATCCAAATGCTCTAAAAAGTTGGGAATCGTATATTCCATGGATTTGCAACTACCCTGTCTAGAAAATACATTTGAACAAAAATCGGCCTTGGAACTATGATCATCCAAAATAGGAAGAAAACAATTATTTGAAAAAGTGAAAAATTCGTGCCCTGAGGTCAAATTAAGAGATATCAATATCGAACTTTGTGGGTAATCAGGAATTATTGTAAGGGTCATTTTGAGCCTTTGAACGAGTCTCTAGCACGTCAATGAATGGAAATTATTTTTTTCGGGACCCAAAAAAAAATCCCAATGACCTTAAAATCACAAGTGAAGAACATATATATATGATTGCATCATCACTATGCAATATTGCGAAATCGTAGCATGACGTCACTATCGGTGGTAATGTATCAATAGGTCTAATGTATCCTGCCAAAACATCAAACCGATTGCTTATCTGGTTCAAAAGTTACAACACTTTGAAATTTTGGACGGTGACTTATGTCCGATACTGTATGTAGGTAGCTAAGCCCTCAATTGACTCTTCGAAAACTTGAATTTTAAAAAATCATGAAAAATAAACTAGACAGGCTTGTTCGCCATGTAATTCTACCCCAGAAACAATTTTGGCCTAAAATCAGCCCTCTCAGAATCAGAGTAGTACGTCAAAACGTGATTTCGACGTGACGCCATCTGGAGCCAACGAGGAGTATGTGGGCAAAATGAATATGCCCATCGTCTTCAGCACCCTCGATAACCCCGAAACACATAGTTTCAGAAAATCGACTTTTTTGAGCTGTGCCAGATCTGCTCAATTTTGCTCGAAAATAAGGCGAACGGCGTCATATGTAACAAATGCAATAATTTATTGAATGATTTTTTAAGACATAAAATATCTTCTCTTTTGGTCCAGTTCTCGTTAAACTTTAAAAAAATATTTTATCATTAATATTTATTTAATTAAGGTCTCATTCTCGTTCCGTGGCGGCTTCCGAATGGGCACGCAGTCGGCGGAGGAGGCCGAGACGGACTCGATCGACTCACAGGTAGGTCATCGAGCTTCCTTCTGGAGTACTGTAGATGAGGGGGCAGGTAGGCCATCGCCGCTTTCTTGGAGTAGAAACCTCTCCGTCTTAGTTTCAGTAGGTGAAGAGCGATACAAGGGTATTCGAGCGATACGAATGTAGTGCGTAGATGTGGAGAGTTTGGCTGAATTTCGATCATAGTAGAATTGTGTTTCACCATGCAATGAGACTCTGAAAACTGGTTGGTTCGATAATGCGGTAGCTCGTTTTCTTCGCAAACTCACCATCCCATTTGCCCCAACATCCGTGATTCGTTAACACGTTTTTCTTGAGATTACCGTAGATATATTCAGCTTGCAAAATCGATTTCTCAAAGATATGGGCTTGGGTTTGCGATGGAGCGATCATTTTCGATGCGTGAATGTTGTGTTTCAGCGTGTGGTGATAGACTGAATTTTTTTGGGGTTTCAATGGTAGGCTTGATTTGCTCGGGGAGAAACACTACATTTGCGCGAACCTTATACAAACCAATGTAGGGTGTCCTTCACGTTTGGGTAATTGATCGATAATTAACGGCATACTGTAGCTGAGATGTATGTGGTAATCCAATCAATCGATAATCTCCTCCTCCTCTAGGCGATGTACTACCTCTCGGCTCTCCTCGTTCCGTTGTGCATCGGAGGCGCCGGCTACTCGCTGTTGTACATGCCGCATCGGAGTTGGAAGTGAGCGAGGCTTGACCTACCTTTTTAGAAGGGATGCCGTTTCTTTTTTTAGCTCTCTCCATTCTGCACACTCTTTCGTCTGTCCAACCGGTGGCAGAGTGTGCTGATTGGAGAGTGTAATTTCGAAATAGCGTCATCATTTTTCAGTCTAGTAGCTGATAAATAGCATGACAAAAATTTTTTTTTCTTTTTAGAGAAAACTATGCAGAAAATGCTCTACAATAAGATTTAATTGGGACGTGATTGATTTGAGTTTCGCGAAGCAATCAAACATATGGGATTGGAAGCCTTCTTAATTGTTCCCTCGGTTCTAGTGTGAAAAAAAATATGAACATGGGAAAGACAAGGTGAAATGGGTGGTTTGTGTTTCACGAAGTCATGATATCAGGAACTTTTCCGCTTGTTCAATAATCCATGGCCTCACAATGCTATAAATTATAAAACTGTTAATATTAATTACTATTTAATTTTAGTTCTATTATCTTTATCATTCCAGATCCTGGGTTCTGGAGACGGCCGCTAACGGCGTCTACGCCTTCGGGTTTGTTTTATTTATTTAATTTTATAATTTAATTGTTTGTTTTTATTTAATTATTTATGTAATGTCAGGTTCCTCTTCATGCTGCCCCAGCTGTTCGTCAACTACAAGCTGAAGAGCGTCGCCCATCTGCCCTGGCGGGCATTCATGTACAAGGTACGGTATCTGACCCAGCGAACTTGATTACGGTATTCGATCTTATCTTCCGAACGGAATACCATTCACGGTATAGAAACAAAGATATTACGGTGAATATCTCACCCGCAAACTAGGTGGAAAAGCGAATCGATTTTGCTGTGAAATTCATCTGAGCGAGGCACGGTTGGTTTATGTTTCGCTAAGCAATGATACATTGAATGGTTGAATCAGAAACAATAGTTGGCGAGCTCTGCAGGAAAATAAATAAAATTGTGATCTGTATTTTCTTGAGTAGTAGAATTCGAAATACGAGTCGCGGTCTTTCCATTTCGCACAACCTTTGTCATAGTACTCCAGTCCGGTGAGTGTGCGAAATAGAGTTAGCGTGACCCCTATTTATATTAGGTATTGATGAGTAGCGAATTCGGCTACACCGCCCACTGAACTAGCCTACAATATACAATCTAGCTCTACGAACTAGAAAAGCTATTAAGGGGAAAAAACTAGACAACTTTGTGAAGCATAGCTGTTTCGTGTTTCATCAATCAGTCATGCCTTGAAAAATTCTAATCCCAACAATCATTCTTCTCTTCCCTCGGAATAATTAAACTTTCCAACCCGTAGCATGCGTGTAACATGGTTGGTTGGTGTTTCGCGAGTCATACAAGCAAGTTTATTCAATTTCACCAATGTAGCCTTGTTTATCGGGCAAAAACAATTGCATGGTAGATATGAGAGGAGTTTTTAAAAAAAAAATCTGACCCACTGAACTCTACCGTACCCAATCCCTACCGTATCCAGGCGTTCAACACCTTCATCGACGACCTCTTCGCCTTCATCATCACGATGCCAACGGCGCATCGTGTGGCCTGCTTCCGAGATGACATCGTATTCCTCGTCTACCTGTATCAGAGGTACGGTAGATTCAATGGTTACGGTAGAGTAAAGGGGTACGGTACTTGAGTTGGATACGGTATATCTATCGATCGATGACGGTAGATACTTACATTACCGGATCAAATAATAGTTCTCTCCATACTGCACACTCTACCATTGACCACCGCAATAATTCAAAACATGGAGACAGTATTATTTGATCTGGCATTTTTAGTAAATAAAGTGAACCGTTATCTAGAGGTTGCGGTAACAGGAAGGGACGGTAACTGAAAGGAATACGGTATAATGGTATATCAATAATGATAAGAGCCATGGTTGCAGATGGCTCTACCCCGTGGACAAGACGCGCGTCAACGAGTTTGGAGAGGATTTCGTGGAAGAGGTAGATCAATATCACGAGATTACGGTAGATTATCGATTGTCTTCTCAGGAGAAAACCGCTGAGAAGACTGTAGAGGAGAAGAAGAAGGACTAATGAGGGAAGAGACTAAAGCAGTAATGGAACCTCCTATTATAGAATATTATTTATTTTCGCTAATAATTGTAAAGCCAAAACATTCGAAATTGATTATCGATTGTACCGAGACCTAATATTTGTTTGTGATACCGATTGTAATAACTATCATGTGTAACTGTTGTGATGCTAACTGAAAGTATTTTAGGGCTATTTGTTTCCTCTTCAGGATTACGGTAGGTCCCGTCTTTGATCTACCACCTCTTTTTTTCTGGGTTGTTTGCCTTGTTTGTTGCTTGGGAGCGAGAGATATAGTTGCTTTCTGCCCCACTTGAGAAGCCAAATAAAGCGCACGAACCAGCCTTGAGGGTGCGCATTCGGGATTCCGTCTCGGTTTCAGCTCTCTCCATTCTGCACGCACTCTAGCCGGTTAGACAGACAAGGGAGTGTGCAGAATGGAGAGTTCTGAAAAGCGAAGAGGCACATTTCTAGGGCGCATTTCACCCAGTGGTCAGTTAGTTATTCGATCCCCATTGTCTCTGGGGGGAGAAGTTTGTGTGCACACTTGGTCACTCAGAAGTTCCTCGGTTCGGGAGATGCGGACCCTATTAGTTCTTCTGCTAATTGAACTAATTAGCGCCTCGTCTAGCAGTCATTGTGGTCGGCGAGCAGTTGGATACTTCACCTCCTGGGGGTCGAGAGACTTCACCGATGATCAGGTTGAGTCTGATCTTTGATCTTTCTTTCTCGAATGAAAATTTACACTATTAATGCTATGGATGATTCTTTCGCTTATCAGCTCTAGCCATCCACGTTTTCTTGTCTATCTGACAGGCGAGAAAGTGTACCAGACACCTGCTCTATTAGCTCTCTCCATTCTGCACACTCTTTCTTTTCTCTGACCTGCGAGGGAGTGTGCTGAATGGAGACAGTATTATTCAATCCGGTAACACTAATGAAGAAGGCGATACAAAATGTGCCTCCTCTATACTAGTCCTCCCAATCGATAACTGAAAAATTACGGTACTAGTAAATTGATAACTGAGTGGTTACGGTAGGCCTCTCGCCTCACGCACGTCATCTTCGCCTTCTTCCACACGTCCCCGAACGGCACCGTCTCACTGAAGGACGGACAGGCGCGCGCCCGTCTGACCCAACTCAAGCAGGTATACGGTAGTCTGATTTATCGATGGACTTGCCTATTGATACTGTAGCAAAACGGTGGCCAACTCATGCTGTCTATGCTCGCTCTCTATTCTGCACACCATCTTACCGGTCAGACAGGAGAGTGGAGTGTGCAGAATGGAGAGAGTGAGACTTCAAATGAGGTCCGTATCATCGTCAATCGATATGGTCAATCTGCGGATCTCTCGCAGATCGCCGCACGACACTCCCACCTCAAGATACTGTACGCGATCGGCGGCTGGGAGAACTCGGAGTACTTCTCGCTGCTGGCGGCGGATGAGATGAGAAGAGAGGTATACGGTAGCAGCAGATTATCGATTTTCAAAACTACAGTATCCTCAGATTATCGATTTCTCATACGAATACAGTACCTGGAGATTATCGTTTTTGCTACACTACCAGTATATTATTATCGAATTCTCCCTTAAGGTCCTGATCCGATCGATAGCGGGCGCTCTGGAGGAGTACGGTATGGACGGCGTGGATATCGATTGGGAGTACCCGGTGACGGGCGGCAGCCAGGAGGGAGACCCGGTGATCTACCCATTGATCTATATTCGTAGGGTTACGGTAGCTGTAACTTGCCGATCGATAATGACTGATCACTTTATCCAATTACCAAGCCGGTTTCCAGCTCTCTCCGTTTTGCACACACTCTGCTCTGTCAGATAGGGAAACTGTGCAGATTAGAGAGAGTCAAGCCCGAAATAACATGCCTACTGTAGACCATGAAGGTTGCACTTGCCGTGCTTTATGCTAACAAATGTGGATTGTGAGCGATTGATTGTTGGCTTGTGTTTCGCAGTGTTGTGATAGTCCTCAGATTGGTTAGATTATCAATAGACGGTCCAATCGTATTCCAAAGCATAATCAAAACATTTTATCTGGTCCTCACCGAATAGAGAGAGTGGAAACTCTTCGGAGTATCAATCGCTATCTGAGAAGTAATCGATAACGGTAGGGTTACGATAATCCCATGCAGGTCGACCGCAACAACTACGTTGACTTACTGAAGGAACTGAGGATTAGGCTGGATGAGCTTCAGAGGGAGAAGGGAAGGAAGGTCAGATTATTCGTTAAGAGCTGGAAATAACTCTCTCCATTCCGTACACCCTCGGCCCGACAAGAGTGTATGCAAAATGGAGAGAACGTATCTTGCGCATCCATCTCTACTAATTGTCCTTACCAAAAATCAATCTGGCATCCTATTGATTTGTGTACAACTAATTTTTCCATTTATTTATTTATTTATTTCAGGAGCGGTATCTCATCTCGTTCGCCGGAGCTGCTGGGCAGTGGGTGCTGAAGCCGGGTAAGAGTAGGTGTGATCTTTGATCTCTCTCAATATCGTCTTGCTTGTATCTCTTGAGCATGCTCTTTGATTTCTGGCCTACAGTTCTATTGATTGATATGCGAACTGCTCCTTTTCTTTAATTTTCAGAATTCGAATGATTTCGTCGATATCTGATCTTTGATCTCGTCCTCCTACAGGTTTTGACCTCATCAACCTGATGCGCCAAGCCGATTTTGTCAACATCATGTCTTACGGTATCACACTACTCCTTCAGGAAAATTGGATATGATCTCTGTTCATTCTGCACACTGTCTCTGGCTAGATAAACGGGGGAGTGTGCAGAATGGAGAGAGCTATTATTCGATCAGGCAAGGCTCTCCTACTTCCTCAGATTGATTTTTATGTTGCAGTAACCTACCGTATCCCTGAAGATCAAAGATCATAAATAATCTATATTTCACCCATTTTCAGACTACTTCGGAGCGTGGAAGTCTAAGTGGGGCGCATTCACTGGTCCGCCCGCGCCTCTTCATTTCGCCAGTCCTAAAGGGTGAGATACCTTAACTTGCAGTACTCCTGAATAGATCCATTCTCTCAACCCACAGTACCCCTTCCGTTTTATGGAGGATGTCCGGTAGAACTAAAGCCCTATTTATCGACAAGATACCTTGTAAGAGAACCTCGAAGAGTTACCGAGTAATACAGTACCGGTCCGAATCGGTCACGGACGGCGTTTTGCACGCGACGATCAAGAGAGGAGAGAGCGTTCAGGGGAATGGCGAGAGAGCATGCAAATGCGAGAGCGTGTGCAATGTTCTCACCACGAAAGCTCACTTGTCGTTTTGCCAGTAGAACGGCGTGGTCACGGACGTGATGCAACAACTGAAAACACTCTAAACATTATGTAGATTGGTTTCGATGGTCTGGCAGAATATTGATTTATTTTCGCCTCAATAGAACCGTGTTGAGCCCTGAATCCTCCATTCATTCCTTTTCATAGAATGCCTGAAACTCATGCGCTTTCCCATTCAAAAAAAAGATTTCGGTAAAATTTCCGCCAATGTGAGCTGCTCACAGTGTTCTGTTGAAGTCTTACTGTACCCTAACAACCGTAACCTCAGAGACCAAAGATCATTCTCAGATCCTCGGGCAAGATGAACGTGCACGCGACGATCAAGTACTACGCTTGTCAGCTGAAAAGCTCGGACAAGGTTGATCTGTTGATCTTCGATCTTTAATCCATGATCTCAGAGTGTCATCATGGTCTCACTACTGTTTTATCATATTATCTCTGACTGTGCTCGAACTCTGAAACTCGCTGCTTAAAACGAGCTAGTGTGAGCGCAATCGGTTGAGTTTCACGGAGGTTGTAAAACGAGTAATGTTTAGGGGCGTTTGATTGAGCTTGCAGCAATTCAAATCAAAGAAAATAAACTATTAATTTCGAAATGTTCTCTGATCTTTGATCTTCTTCCTCAGACGAACCTTTTTTGTCCATTCCCCACTATCTGCAAGCACTTCAACGGTCTACTGCTGGATCTTTGGTCTTTGATCTTTGATCTTTCTCTCTCAGATCAACATGGGCATTCCCTTCTACGGTCGCTTCTGGAAGCGCGTGAGCGAGAAGCCGATGGAGGGCGGTGAGGATTATCGATTTTTATGGCTCCGCTCTCTCCATTCTGCACACTCTCTCGCGGGGCAGACAGCCAAGGAAGTGTGCTAAAAGAAAAAAAAGTACTATCGATTTCTAGGAGATGAGATGTGGAGGAAGGCCGAGCCTATTGAGGACAAGGAGAACGAGTTCGAGGTATACGGTAGGGGGTACGGTAGCTGTTTATGAATACGGTAATCAGCAGGATTAGAAGAGCCACTTCGCTTTATGTCTGCATAAGCCCTTGTATCCTCTGACTGTGCATGTACTGAAATCTAAACTAAAATTAGCGCGCACGTTCGAGATCAGTTGAGTTTCAATGCTGTTGTAAAAGGAGTCAAATCTAGGAACGATCGATTGGTCAGGGCTTCATTGGAGCAAGAATATATCATTTCAATTCATTGTCAGGGCGGTCACGTCGAGTGGCGCTACCTCAACTCGACCTTCCCCGTCTCACAGCACCGGAAGTTCCACGAGGTACGGTAGCACCGGACTCTCTTCTGCGATGATTGTCGGAGTTACGGTAACAATTGAGGTGGCCAAGACGCCCTATCTCTGGCTCGCCGAGAACCGCACATTCGTCGGGTACGAGGACCCAGAATCGATTGGGAACAAGGTACCGTAACCTGATCGATATCCTACCTTAACCCTAATCGATAATTTGCGCAGATGGACTACAGTACCTCTAACGAGCTGGGCGGTGTGATGATCTGGGCGATCGATCAGGACGACGATCAGGATACGCTACTACGGTAATTGATCGATACCGTTCCTAAACCATCCCAAAACGGGCCTGACTCTCACCATTCTGCATACAACTCTTTCCTGCCACATGGACGAAATAGTGTGCAGAATAGATATAGCAGAAACCTCGGCCATAACTGACCCGCAGTAGAGAAAACCACTGCCGGACCGTGCAGACTGAAAATCGATACTGAATTCCTTCCGTATTCCAGATCAGTGGTCGATTCCTCGTTCTGTTCCGCACCTCGCAATCGCACACTGCAGTACAAGTGCGCGCCGATCACCAATCAAAGATGGTGGACGTTCGATGATGGGGAGGTACTGTAGGTCATCAGTTATCGATCCATTGATACGTCAAGGATTATTGTGGTGTGTGCGATCGGTTGAGTTTCAGAGAGGTAGTAAATCCAGTGAAGTTGAGGGGCGATCAATAGTCGAATTAGGGATAGCTGCTGCATTTTAAGAAACAAAAACACTATTTGCTCAATCAATTTTGATTAATCGACATCTGCAATCAATCGATTATCTCGATTGATCTACCGTATACCTCCGATTATCGATCAATCTACCGTACTCCAGCACGTCGCCGGTATGTGCGGTCGGTCGGCGCCGCTCTACCAGGGCTACTACCCGGTGTGCGACCCCGACGACCCCGCTCATTCATGCTGCGGGCCATTTGGGTACGGTACACAATTACAGTATCTCCATCAATCGATAATTGGTTTCATTATCCCTTTATTTTTTTTCAATTGCAACCATGCACTGAGAAGAATGTTTCTACCGAGTTCTCGGATTAGAAAAATAACTAGATAACGGAATTATCGATTTTCACCCACATCTCTCATTCGCATACTTGTATCTCGCATATAGGATATATCCTTCAGAAGAACCAACCCTGAAACTCATCCCGAATTCCCTGAGTTCTCAGGATAAAAAAATCACAAATCGATAACCGTCAGGTACTGTGGTTCGGGCGCGGCCTACTGTGAGTGTCCGACCTGCGTGGATTACGGTAACCATCCAGAATTGATCCTGCAAGAGCCAATCAAGCCCACCAAACCGGTCACTTGGTAAGTATCTATCTCGATTCCGCACACTCTCAGACCTGTCAGATTGTTTGCAGATTGGAGAGAAGGTGATCAATCGATAATCGGCTTAGCTACCGTAACCTACCGTATCCTATGCAGGTACACGCTAGATGCGCCAGACGGAAAGCGCGGCCGCTGCGGACCGCTCGCGGCGCCTATCAGGGTAGGTTCCCTGATTTATCATTGATCTCTACGGAATTCTACCGTAATCTTTGATCTCATACGTTGTCTGATCAACCGTAATCTACCATGGATCCTATTCTACTCAACCGTATACCGTCATCGGGGTGGACTGATTTTTGATCTACACAGTACCCTGATCTACCGTAATCCAGGGTCAGCAGCCCACGTGCAACGGCGACGACCCGACCGCCAAGTGCTGCTCCAATGGCGGATATTGTGGCGCCACCAAAGTATTGATTTCTCGATTTTCCGAGCTACAGTAATCACCGGAAATTCCGTACAGGACCACTGCGAGTGCACGGGCTGCATCGATTTCTCGAAGAAGAAGGAGTTCGTGTTCAAGCCGGTCGAGTGGTGGACGTACGCCAATGGCCCCGAGAACATCGGTAATCGACAAATGGGATGGGTACCGTAATCCAAATCAATAATTGGACTGTACTTGATTATTTTATTCTTCTCATTCCATTCACACTCTTTCTCTTAAAAGGATGACGAAAAAGAAGTGCAGAATGGTGAAGCAAAAACAATCACTGAAGATCTTGTTTTGGAATGGATAATTGCATGCTATTGGCATGAGTTTCAGACATTTTAAGAAAAAATTGAAACGTAAATGCATGGTTACGTTCATCTCATCGTGGTGATAAAAAACTATAATCTAAGCGAGCCCAAAACTCCCAATCGAGAAAAATCCGAATACAGTAATCCCACCGTAACCCCTCTCAGGCAAGTGCGGCCCTCTCGCGCCTCTTCTTCCCGAGGGCGGCTCACCCAAGTGCGACCCCGATTCAGGTTTGCGACATACTTTAGTTTCCCGATTATCGATCGATTCTCCAGCCGGGCCGTGCTGCTCGCGCGCCGGATACTGTGGCGTCGGCGAGGCGTACTGCAGCTGCGCCGGCTGCGTCGACTACCGTACCAAACCATGATTGACGACTGACTTTATTTATTTATTCCTTTTGTAACAATAATTTATTCTCCGCGATAAACATGTGGAATCACAGTATGAGCTTCTATGGAATGGCTAAAATTATCGATCCTGGGGAGAGGTAGATCAACGGTGCTAGATCGGATGATCACCGTCGGATGAAAACCTTGTTTTTTTTATCAGCGAGTTCTCTAGCTGGATCGAACAGTAGCTCTATCCATTCTGCGCGCTCTTATTAGAATAACAACAAAAGAGTGTGCAGTAGAGTTCGAATCACGGGTCACCGTCTCTTCATTTCATACACTCTCTAACCGGTCAGAGTGACGAGAGAAAGCGTGTGAAATGAAGAGACGGCGACCCGTATTTCGAACTCTAGTGTGCAGATTGTAGCGAGGACTATTCGATCCGGTAAGAATCGCTTCCATAGCCACAAATTCTCATTCGGCCCTGATCATCCGACCTAGCACTAGATCACAATTTAGTTCAAATCAATCAGTGGCGGATGATGCCGCCGAGTTGGCGCCGGCAGCGGCGCCACACTTGCGCCAACTTGGCCAAAGTGCGGTAACACTCGCGGGAAGGTCAACTGCTGGCTGACTGGAGCCAGTGGCCGCCTCTTTCTAGAATGACGTGACGTGGAGGGAAGTGGTACCGAGTGAGCCGGCGGGTCCGGAGACACCAGAGGCGCTCGAGTTTGGAGAGGGAGACGATGAGTTGTTGTCCCGGCCGTCCTAAGTGGAAGGAGAGGTTGAAGTGAGGGGAGTGAGGGGGATATTCATTACCCCCACGCTAGAGGGGATGTCAAACACGGGGGGATGGAGAAGCACTTTGGTGGGAGACACTACGTGACCTATCTAGAAGATCCGTCTTTTCAAATCTCTCCATTCTGCGCACTTTCTGAGCGATAGAGTGCGCAAAATAGAGAGAAATGCCTTACTTGATAGTGTGTCAGAACGAAACATCTCCACATTACACTAGCTTTGGAATCGAGAAGAAAATCGATAAAATCACTCCTACAGTATCCCTACCGTATACCTGGGAGTGCGTGTGGACATTGCGCGCGCAGCCTTTAGCGTTAGCGGTGGTCGCATGTATCTGGAACGATTACTGTAGGACAACGATCGATTACTGTACTTGAGATTATCGATTGACTACCGTATACCTGCCATCGCTCAGTCGTATTCGCGGCATCTTCGCCACTGGGATAGGGAGCGGTGGTGGGGGCAGAAACTGAGAAAGATCAATCCAGACCATAAATCAAAGATCAAGATTTCCCGAACCTCCGCTCTTCTCGCAGAATCGGAGTGCCCGAAGCTGAAGCGCTCGAACACCGGGTGTGGTTCCTGAGGGGAAAATCCATGAATCGAGACAAACCGAGATACGGTAAGCCTACCGTATCCTCCTCCTCCTCTTCTCCGTCGTCCTGCGTTCGCTCTATGGCCGTTCCCAGGGGCGGAATCAGGGTGGGAAAGACGTTAGCGTTTGGTCGCCGTTGGCGGGTCCTGCAACGATTGTTCGGGGTTACGGTAGTCGATATTGATTGATTGACTTACGGTACGTGCTGCTGTGAGCCAGAGTGAAACCATCGCACTGGCCGAGCGGCCGGGAGAGGGACGAATGATCTACCTGGACCTGCGGAATCGATCGATAATCGCGCGTCAACTACCGTAACCCATACTTATCTTCATCGCTTCCGCCCGTCGATCAATCACGCTCCAGTCTACCGTACGCTCCGGGGGCATTATCGGGGCGGGAGCTCCCGCATACCAAGGTCTCTCATCGTCTGGGTACTGTAGCTGCTCGGGGTACTGTGGCAGTGCAGGAAAGGTGCGGCGGGCGCGAGGCGCCGGCCTATTATCATCATCATCCTGCGATGCATCTTGTGGTGTGGGTGGTACGGTAGGCAGCTGGCCGCGTGCGGTTAGATCGGCGACGAATGCATCGACTATTCGCCGGACCTCGGCCTGGTCGGCGCCGCGTTCCGTCGCGTCCCACACGCGCTGCTGCAAGAACTGGGGACCCTTTTGTGTGGGCGCTTCAAGCACGCCAGCGCCCAGTCTGCGTCAACTCACCAGCAGTCGACGGTAGAGCGCCGACGGCAGCAGCTGCGCGTACACGGAGCACTCGGGCTGGCGCGCTTCGTGTGCTCGAATCTCCGGCTGTTGACGCGCAAGATGATCAATCGATATTCTACCGTAACCTCGCATACCTGGATCTGCGTCCACTCAGCCGTAGAAAGACGCGATCTGACGAACGTGAGCACCAATCGCATCACCTGAACAGGGGAACGGGGAAAATCGATAATCGTACATGCCATCTACCGTATTCAACTACCGTATACGTCTAAACGAAACCGAATCTCTTCGATTCGTGTTCTCTCTAATCGGCCAGAGATATGAGAGAGCACACGAATCGAGGAGAGTCCGATCTCGGCTCTATTCGCGCACTAACCTCCTGCGAATTCTTGCCATTGAAATGTTCATGAACGATACTCCTCAACATGGATCTCTCACTTTTGTCGAGATGTCTAAAGAGGAGAATTTCGAGGGCAAATTCGGAATGTCGTTCACCTCTCCAGAGCACTTTTCGGCCCAATACAATCTCCCACCAAAAAGCAGTTGGAACATCTCAAAACAGCGAGAACAATCAGAACGAGCTTAGAGTTCAGCATCTAAAATAAACATTGTATGAAAACACGACGAATTCATTGACATGAAACACCTTGGAAATGCGAAAAGGGCCAGGAGAAGCGAGGACGTGTCATGTGTGGCTCAAACTTCATCTGTCACTTAACACTCCCTCCCCACTCTCCCCCCGCAGGACACACCTTTTCAAAGGGGGGGGGGGGCTTCACAATGGAACCTAACACACTAGCGGACGAGAAAGGACAACTCGCATCATAGACCAATAGCATCATATCCTCTGGTGATGTTGTTTCTGTTTCTGACTCTCCTCATTCTTCACACTCTCTAGTTTCTCTGACCGGTGAGATAGTGTGCGGAATGGAGAGAGCCAAAACCCAAATTGCATCTCTAATATCTCTCTCCCTACTTGCCCTGCAGATGGCAAACATTCTCCTTCATCTCGTCCGTGGCACTTCAGTTATTTGGCAACTTCCTCTTCAGAATACGAGCGATCATCAACATTTCCCTAATTCTGTCTAACTTTCAATGTTTCCTCGTGACTACACGGAAAATTTCCCCCCATCAACAGCGTCTACAGATGACATTCAAGTCATCCCTTCACAGGCTTATCTTCTGCGAATAGAAGACTGTTCATTCATTATGCCCAATAGTGATGTTATTTCTAGCGCTCGTTCCACATAATCGCACAGCTAGAAGTTATCTTAGTAGATGATCGTAGAGCTATTTGAAAAGAGATCGTGTAAACGCTTCAGCAACGATCTCGACGAAGTCTCCTAGCTGAACAAGAGAAGTTCCAAACTATCAGAGATTTCACGTGCTGCTGCTATGAAGGTGGACGCAGACTTATTGGTAGTAGAGCAGGTGAGACAACAAGGGCAGAAAATAACAATCGAGCATCAATTTCTGATTTCTTATTTCAAAATAAACATTTCAGGCGAACCAGTATGATTTCCACTTCAAGGTTCGCTATACGCGTCAAGATTACATTCTGAAAATTCCGAGTGTCGGACTAACCAGAAAACTGAACGGAGAGGAGGTTGTCAAAAGAAATGTGAGACATTCTTGCTCACAGTTCTTTTAGAACATTTTATGACTATTTCAGACAGGAGAACCTTTGAACTCTCAGTTGCCGAAAATAACTGAAACAGTTTCTGTCACAGCTACTGTTAGGGGCCACAAGCCCCGCCCACTTTCCCTCGACACCATTACCCTCAAAAGCGAGATCGAGGCAGCACACCTCGGAGACGCAACCAAATCGCACGCTCAAAAGCTTGAAATGTAGCTCTTGCCCTCCAATATCAGTTTCCTGATGGGCACCTTGCACCTTGATGTTTGAATAGATCAAAAATCGATGTAAAGGTTGGGAATGGGGTGATTAGGGCACTTCCAGTGCACGCTCATTGTTGCCCATCTCGAAATAGGTTAATTCGTATTTTAGAGGAATTTTAAGCACAAAATTGCATTTTTAATTATCTCCCTGATTTTGCGCTTGAATTTAATATGAGCGCGGGAGGAGCGAGGCGAGAGAGCGGGGGAGCGAGAGAGACGCGTGCGAGAGAGGCTCCGCTCCTTTCTCTCTCGTCTCGCCTCTCCCTCCACTCTGGCTGGGGGAGTTGCGCGCGCTTCTGAAATTCTCCCGGGCTTCAGAGAAGAGTTATCGACAAACGTCCAAAAGCAAAAACGATATTGAGAACCTGACGGTCATATTGAGTCTACTTTTGACCTGATTCGGCGAAGTTGGCTATCCACTTTGTGGCCCCTAGCTACTGTCCTCCTGAACAAATTCAATTTCAAGCGCTGCTATATAGAATCCGTAAGAGCATTGCGTGCCCATTTCTTTCAACAGGATTATTTTTATTTACTGCACATTTTATAGATTTGTTTCGACGATTATTTGATCACATTGATCCAGAACTTGTCATTCAATTCCGTCGATATCTTCAACTGCTCCTTCGACAATGATCGGTGTAAAATAGTGAAGGGAGGTATGCTCTTGAACAGTTTATTTAAAGGGAGTTGGCGGGCGAAAATTTATATTTTTCAAATTAATTTATTTTATTTTCAGCCATGTTGTTGCGTTGAAACAAAAATAATTAAAGAATTAATAATAATAATATTATTTAAAGCAGCTGGTGAAAAAGTATTTTTTGCGGTATACGGTACGAGCAGTACCGCATACTTTTCGTATTTTAGTGAAAGTGCTGCAAAATCCAAAAAAACAAAAAGTCCAGAACACTCCTTCTCGCTGACTCCTCTCGCATCACGCCTAACATGTCCCTTCCGCCGTCAGGTTCAGGAGGGAAAGCACGATACTCGGGGCGAGAGCTGGCGGGGAAAGAGCGCAGGGAAAGAGGTGATCATTGCCGGAATTGGCGCAAAAGGGCACAACTCGCTATCATTCGCTATAATGATTTCGTTTCCGCATAGAATTTAATATAAAATTGTCTGAAGTCATCGAATAGGCTACTATTGAGCATGAAAGGCGAAAAACTCCAAGGAGCATCGCACACACCGCGAAGAAAACTCCCGAAATGACCTGATTTGACTGGAAACGAGTACCAACACTAACAAAGATGATCTGCAAGGAGAGAATGGCCGAGTGTTCATGCAGAACGTGAAAATAGTCAACGATAAAATAAATAAAACGATGAAAACCAATCGAAAAATGCCCGATGCGAGCAAAAAATATCAAAATACTGGGACTACCGTAATTTTTTGGTGAATCGCGCCTGGCAAGACACACCGGGCACACGCAGGTACCGGAGCTACAGTATTCCCCGCTTATTTTTCATTTTACTCCTTAACTATTAAAATTTAATTTTTAATATTTTTTTCTCTTTTTTGTGAGTAAAACTCTATTATATGAGACATATTCATTTTTAGCTGCCGACTCCCTTTAAGAAAAAAAATTTCCCTTTGCAATTATCAAGAAAAATATAACAATATATTATTAATATTAGGTATGTAGTTTGGGTTTCCGGCTCTCTCCATTGTGCACATTATTTTTTCTCTGACCCTAGAGAAAATACGCAGAATTGAGAGTGCAAAATTATTATGATAATTTAATTTTGATACCGTAGTTTCTATTGAATTTTCTCTCAGATTCTTGTCCGCACTTGTGTCGAATAACCCCACTTCGATAAGTCTAACATTGAATTGCGCTAGTTTGTTTATAAGCGAGAAGTTTCTGAGCGATTACGCGGAGGCAGTTCACCTCTCGAGTTTGGGGGTCAGCAATGGATACCTTCCTGTGGGTGAGATTTTTTAGATTTTCTTTCCGAACACTGCCTCATCACTATGTATGTAGATAAAGACTTTACTCTAGAGTGCGCAAAATGGAGATGCAATATCTCTTATTCCGTACCCTTTTTTTAAAAGTTAGTTGAAACAACAAGTATTCATCATCAGAATAATTTCAGGCGAGTCTATCTTATGCTGGAAAGAAGTCTTCGGAATCTTTGTGGCGATTCGGAACCTTATTAATGGACCAAATTGCTGTGAATACTGACTATCTGATGTCGATGGTCCTAGTCAGTTCTTTTTCTGTATAATAAATATTGCCTCTTTGCAATTAAAATACATACATTAAACAGTTCAATTTCAGAGACGACTCCGCTGCAAAAAGTATGGTAACTGGGATATCAGCATCACTCGAGACATCAAACTGTAACAATCAGCTAGGAAGACCCCATATTCCAAGTGACTGTCAACGGGTGTAGTGTGCTCCAACTACTAGGTTTCACAAGTCTACCTTTATCTGCTGTTGAGGGTGAGGGTGTACTAGACTAGACTCGAGAGTGACTCGGCGTCAGGTGGGGCGGGGAGGGGATAACTACCTTCTCTCTATCTCTCTAGTTCTCTAACTATCAGCTGTTTCCGGGGCGATAACTCGTCACATCCCTTCGATTGGCAAGATCGAGCCCCTCGATCTCTTTAGAGGGGGGAATAAGGATTGGTAGACAATATAGCGTGTTGTCCAGGTGACGTGCCTTCGAGTACGATTGACTAGGAGGAGGGCAGTGCAATCTATCGAATGGGAGCAGCCTATTGGAGAAACTATAGATATTGGCGTATAGAGAGAGATCTACTTGGGTCAAAGGGATCGATGCGGGACAAATATTGTGCTTACAAAATATTGGACCTCTAGGCGGGTCACATACGAAAAAAAAATGCGAAACAAATATAATTGTGAAATCAAATATTGTCGTGCGAGTGCGATGAGAGAGAAGGTTTGTTAAAAACTATAATGAGAAATATTTACAGTTCTGATGTTCGCTTCTCGACAAATATTATTCGAAATCTGTTGAATTATATTTTTTAAAATAGTTTTTATGAGGTTTTATTGATTTTGACGAAAATGTTGTGAGAGGATAGAATAAAAATTGGCTCAAAAATATTGTTGACTCAGATCGTTCATCTACTTACTCTCTTAGTACTGATCATTCTAGTATTATGTGTGAGCATGCGGTTATTTGTATGGTAACTATGGTATGCTACTACAGCAAATACCTGACTCAGCATCGTCTGATATTATCTAAATGATAAGTGCGATCCCCAGTAGGGGTGGCTACTGTGATCATTCTATCGTTTGTACCCGTAACGATAAATGGGCCATCTCGCTTTGCAGTGAGTTTGTGTGCTGGCGGTGCTCTGTTTACTAGGACCGTATCTCCTGCTCTCACTTCTCTGTTTCTCACTCTCCTATTTCTCTTAAACTTCACCAGTTGTCTCTGGTTGTTGGATTCGATAGTAGTCTTCAATTGTCTCCAGATTTCCTCCATATTTCCTTCCTTCGTCTTCTTATCGATCTCGAAATTTGCATCTTCGGGCACCAGAGGATGTCTTCCGAAGAGAGCAAAGAAAGGAGTGAGTTTTGTTACACAGTGCTTGGTAGTGTTAATCGAAAACACAATGAATGGGAGAAATTTGTGCCATTCCGCTGGGTTAGCTGTTGCTCTAAGACGTTCTTCTATTGTCCTGATTGTCCTTTCTGCTTGTCCATTTGACGAGTGGTGGTATGGGGGACTAGTAATGTGTTTAGTGTTACTCAATCTAAGCATTGACGTGAATTTAGCTGACAAGAATGACTTTCCTTGATCTGTGACCAAAGTAACAGGGGCTCCATGGATTATTACTACGTTACGAGTGTAAGCATCAGTTAGTGACTCAGCTGTTTGATCTCTAAGAGGGACGGCAATCACATATTTAGTAAATGAATCTACGATTACTAGTATGTACTTGAAATCATTAGAAGGCGGAAGAGGACCAAGTAGATCGGCATTGATGCGAGCGAATGGATAGTCAGCAGTTGGCATTGGATTCATTAGTTCAACAGTGTTTTCATTAGAGAAAGTTTTGGAACGTGCACACTCTCGACAATTTCTGACAACATCAGACACCATATCCTTCATCTTCTCCCAGTATGCTCTACTGGCGAGCAATTGGAGAGTTTTCTCCACTCCGGCATGTGCAGCCAGATGCGGAGAACGATGGAAGTGATTGATGAGCTCCAGGACTTGAGGAGAATCCTCGGGTAGTACTATCCGAGAAGGGTTTTCCCAACGCCCTTTCTGGGACAGATACAGTAGTCCGTTTTTCAGAATGAACTTCCTCCGATATTTCCTGGAGAGAGGACTGTCTTCATCCGATTCCATGCAGTTAATGATTCCCTGGATCCTTGGGGAACTTCTCTGCATCTCCTTGAAATCAGTTGTACCGATGGCAAATACAGTATGCTTCCTGTCGGGTAGAGGCTCCTTCACCTCGTCTGGGGTGAATCGAGACAAGGCGTCAGCAACGACATTGAGACGACCTCGTCGATAGAGAATCTTCAGATTGTATTCGAGCAGTTGAATCTGATATTTGGCCAATCGTCCTGAAGCGTCGATTTTCGTCATAAGAGCCGTGAGTGGCTTGTGATCCGTCACAGCTGTAATCTTCGAACTGTAGATGTATTGTCGAAACTGATTGAGGCCGAATACAAGTGCGAGAGCTTCTAATTCAATAGGAGGAAATTTTCTCTCAGTATTACATAATTTCCTTGAAGCGAATGCAACCGCCTGCATCTTGTTGTCTTTCCTCTTCTGATACAATGAAGCACCGAGTGCAATTGTTGAAGCGTCGCTCTCAATAAAGAATTCATCCGAGAGATTGATATGAGTGAGAGCAGGGCTTGACGTAATGGCTCGTTTGAGACGCTCAAAAGCAGTTTCTAGCTCAGAGTTCCATTCAATTGGGGTCGATTTGGAGATGGTATTGTCACTCTGTTTGTTCTTACGGAGGAGATCATTGAATGGAGCTGCAAAAGTAGCGAAGTGACGGATAAACTTCCTCTGGTATGAACACATGCCAATGAAAGAACGAACGGCCGTTATTGTGCTTGGCCGAGGATAATCCATAATAGCCCGGATCTTCTCTGGATCGGGCTTAATTCCGGTCTTGCCAATGATGACTCCAAGAAACTTCAATTCTTCACATCCAAATTTACATTTGGATAGTTTCGCTTTGAGACCTAAATCCTTGAGTGTCTTGAGAACTTCCTCGATGTTCTCAAGATGCTCCTTCTCTGTTCTGGACATCAGAATTAAATCGTCGAGGTACGATTTGATTCTGCATGTCACTCGAGATTCCAGAAATCGAATTGCACGCACGAACGTCGCTGGAGATGAGCTGAGCCCTTGTGGGAGGCGTCGAAATTGATAAACTCCATCTGGAGTGGCGAATGCCGTTAGCCAGCGACTCTCTTCGTCGAGGGGGATTTGAAAGAAACCCTGGCTCAGATCCAAAGTACAGTAATACTCCTCTCCACTCGAGATATCGAGTAAATCGTCCATCCGAGGAATTGATGTGTTCTCTTGGATACAGGCTGCATTGAGCGAGCGCCAATCCACGGTCAGGCGATATTCACCATTCTTCTTCTTTACTAAGACGATGGGCGATACAAATGGGGAAGTAGACGTCTCCACAATCCCTTCTTGTTCTAATTCCTTGACTAGTTTGCGAACTGTCTCGTGCATGCACAATGCAATCCGTGATGATCGAGGCTTTGGAAGAGGTAGAGCCGGATCAGTGATAATCGTGTGGGATACGGGACCCTTGAAGCATCCTGGCTGGCCATTTCCAGTGAAGAAGGCATCAGAATATTGCCTAATGAACTCCTTCAGGGACTTCTTCCCATCTTCGGTGAGCTTGCATCCGGACAAGTTCAATTCGCTCATGAAATCGTAGTTGAGTTCCTTCTTCTCAGGCAATCTGTCGTTCCATAGTAATTCCTTCGGACAGTAAGGATGTAGATTTTCATCCTGAGTATTTGATACTCCAATAGTTGATAGAGCGTGAATTGTCACATTCTGATTAGACTTGTTCTTCACCAGCACTTCGGTGCTCACTCCATTTGCAGTGGTGAATCGGAATTTGTCAAATTGAAGTTTTTCGCTCATTATCGGAATGATCTCGTGGATTATGCCATTGTCTAGAGGCAAGTCGACTCTGAGTTTCATTCTCTCCGTCTTTCCCGCGGGAATAGTAACAGTTGCAGTACAATAAACATCGTGAATGGTTGTTTCCTTGAATAGACAGTCAGCATCAACGAAAGGAATCTTGGTATCTCCGATCAGTAGTCTTCTGTTCAGCAGTTCCAGTACTAGAGTGACTCCTCTTCTCTCGAGACTCTTCATGAAATCAGTACCGATGAGAGCTTCTGCTGGGCAATCCTTATCATTTGATATCATGACTTCATAATTAGTTAATAAGCCACCAATCTCAATCGGTAGAAGTGTCTTTCCGATGAATTTGAATTCCTGTCCTCCAACTCCGATTGCCTTGACGGAAGTAGGAGAGAACGTCGAGATTCCCAATGACGTCGCTGTACGATGTTTGAAAAATATCGCAGAAGACCCAGTATCCCAGAGAGCAGAGATCACTCTGTCATTTATTGTAATCGGAATATGAGGTGCCGACGACTATGAGACAGCATTGACAGCTAGTGAACGTGAGTACTGGAAGGTGTACGTGGGATGAGCTTCTTCCATCTCGACAGTCTCCACTCGATTGATCGGGACACTTCCAATCACCTTCGCAATTAGGCATCTCGTTAGGGCCAGTTTTAGCCCACAGATGAGAATGATAAGTAGGATGAGCACTCCAACTCCAATTCCTCCATACAAGAGTATCTTCTCCAACAGTTGGCCTGTGAGGCTGTTGGTGATGTTCTGGAGAACATTGGACGTTGAATTGATAAGGGAGAGGCTTGACTTGAATCCAGACGGCTGTTCGATGATATCCAGCAATTTGATCTGTTGGAGTCTCAAACTTCGAATCTGCTGGCCAAAGCTGACTGCAAGCTTAGTTGGAAAGGACGAAGTTCGGATGGATTCATAGAAACCGGGAGATTTGAAATCAATCATCGTCAGGATGGGAGATGAATCCATCTTCTCTCCTGGAAGTGTTGAAACATTCACAGGGAGTTCTTGACTGTAGAATTGCTCGTCATCCTCGTATACTATTGGGATCTGCTCTCCGCATTCCACAGTAGGGCTGACTCTTGTCAAATCTCTAGATCCTGGGATAATGAATAGAACATCGTCTGTTACGGTTTCCACTGGAGTGTATTCATAGCAGCTACCATTGAGCTTGTGGTCCTTGTAGATTCTCCTTGCTTCAACTGGTGAACATTTGTTGATCAATAGAATGTTCACTCCGACCATTCTTGCCGTGATGTCTTCTCTTCCTAACGCCGACCGTACTCCTAATGTTGCATCTAGTTGCATAAATCTCCATAAGAGACCCAGTTGTTGATGTTGTACTCTACATGTCGAATAGAGAATCGTATTGAAATTGCGTCTGGCGGCATCTTGTTCGACATAGTTCGCGAAACTCATTTTCTGGTTTAGAGAAGCTTCTGCTTGTTCTTGACGGGCATCCTCTTCCTGATCATATGCCTTCTTGATGTAGTTAATTTCCGACGCACTTCCTCCATATCCGATATACGGTTCGACAGTTGATGATCGTGTTTCTCTTGGATGTCGAGTAGAAGGGACTAGAATTTCGGGTTCAAGAAAGTGAGATCTTGAGCTCATTGTTGGAGGGAACATTGTCGTCGAAGAAGAAGTTGTTCTTGGTGATGGAATAGTCGAAATCGAAGTCGTAGATGGCATAGTAGTAGATGTTGATGGAATGGGAGTAGTCGACATCTCAGTCGTTGACATATTCGACGTCAGCAGAGGGGAAGTAGTTGTTGTTGGTGGAAGTTGAGTATTTGTGGATGAAATGGTGCTCGACATCGTGGTTGAAGGGATCGTTGAAGTGGAAGCTAACGATGTCATTGTTGAAAATGGCGGTATTGTTGAAGTCGTAGTTGATGAAGTCGACATGGTCGATGGAGGAGCGGTCGATTGAGTAATGGTCGAGGGAAGGGTAGTGGTTGATGGGAAAATAGTAGTAGAAGGTTGAATAGTGGTAGAAGGAAGGATAGTGGTAGAAGGAAGGATAGTGGTAGAAGGAATAATATTAGTAGAGGGAAGAATAGTCACTTGAGTACTGGTAAGTGTTGTAGATGATTGCAGTAACTCAGTTATCGAAAATTCAGTTGAAGTGAGAATATAGCGAGTTGGATCTTCAGTAGATTCTCCAAGGAGATATCTCGCAAGTTTTTCTTTCTCTTCCTCATTTGCTGCTGCTTCCTTCAGAATGTACTCATAACACGACAGTTTGAGTTCATACATCAATTCTACATTAGTTCCATTCCTTGGGGAGTGTACTGGATCAGCTCCATGTCCGAGGTACTCCGCTATCTCCTTATTGAAGAGGGCATGTCCAGGTAGCTTGGTATCACGAAGGAAGACATTCTTGAAGATAATCTCTCTTATTTCTTCGGCTGTGGTGACATTTGAGTCGGGGATTGTCTGCTGGAATTTCTATCGCAGTTCAAATTCTGGCATCTTCTCGGTGAATTTCTGTAATCCTTCATAATTTATCTTCAGAAGTAGGAGATGGCGGAGAATGAACTTCACATCGTCATGGATGAAATTGTGTGTAATGAAGTGGATATCTTGTCTCGAAATTTGATATTTGAGAAACATGTTTCCGAGTTCTCTGTCTTGATCTTTGTCACATCTCTTCTCATCCAATTCTTTCACTCCCACGGTAATGAAGGGAGGAATGAATAGATAGAATTTCTTCTTGTGAGATCAGATGGGCCGACATATTCTGTATGTTCGGAAATTGCTCGAATAGAATAAAGGCTCCAGTGGAAGTGAGGTGAGGAGGAGACTTGAAGCATCTCAGTAGGTCGACTGGAATCGGTGATGGATCGAAACGGAACGCTGCTTGATGGTTCTCCATGATTACATAATTGGAGTCCACAAGGGCATCCTGGTATTCTCCGACCTTCAGGAGACGACATCTTGGGACATGGATATCCGGTACTTTCCATAAGATCCTCGCATCATCCTGTGTGCATTCTCCATCTGACAGTTTACAGTTGGCGTTGTAGAACAGAGGAGACATGACCGTAGAATCATCCAGTATCCCAATTACTCCTCGTTCGAGAATGTAATTCTGACTCGTCCGACAGTTATCACTGAACCAAGTTCGCGAAGGAAGATGATCCTCGATGTGATCGGTTTTGAATCGATCGGTCGCAGTTTTCTTCATCTGTCTGTTATCAATTAGTAGATCTCTTTTCATCTTAGTGCACTGTTCTTTGGTTGGTGCAGTGTACGAGATAATTTTCTTCTCAATTTCTGCTCTGAAGAACAGAAAATGTCCTGAGCAGAATTCTACTGTTTCGATGGAACAACGATATCCCTCCAATTCTTCTATCGTCGAATTTTTGACGTATACCGTGGCAGAAGTTCGAATAATTTGGCTCTTAGCGGTATTATAGGAGCATTCCTCGAGAGGTGGAGGTCGGACGTAGATTCCTCCTCTTGTGTGATGGCAAATCTGGAGGCGATGGAAGTCTGAATCCGCTGTGACATATCCAAAGAGAGAAAGAGCGATGAGAAAGACGAGCATGGAAATTGAGAGAATAGATGAAAGATAGACTCCGTTCACTTTCCTGTGTCCAGTTCCTCTTGTTGCTTCTTGTTCTTCATTCTCTTCTCGTGGTTGCTCACTCTGTTCAGTAGTGTAGACTCCTCTTCCTCGTGATCCTCGATAGTAGAATTGTCCTCGATTCCATAATTTCCTCTGAAGTTTCCTTGATATCCTCTTCCTCCTCTCCATTGTCCTCTATATCCTCCTCTCCATTCTCCTTGAGGCCGATAATTGCCTCTCCATGAATTGTAATTTCCTCTGTAGTATTGGGGAGAAGAACCAGAGTATTGAGGGAAAGGACGCTGGAAGGAAGATTGAGGCTGACGATTCCATTGCTGTCTGCTGTTGCTTGTGAGTAAGGCATTGACACCATCTATCAGAGTATCGATCTTCTGATCCTTCTTTTCTTTCCTATTAACACTTTCCATCTGTTGAGCAGTTCTCACACACTGTTGGAAGGATTGAGGGGCTGCTTTGCGGACGTCGAGACGGATGGAATCATCTAGTCCAGTGATGAAGTTCTCTCGAGCTTCACGATCTCGAGTCCTTCCAATCTCTTCAGTAGATCCGGGATACGCCTTCTCTGCAGATCTCCTCACTTCATCAGCGTAAAGATGGACAGAACGGCCTCCTTGCTTCAATGCCTTCAATTCATCCTTCAGTAGATCGATTTCAGCATCGGAGTATAGACGGGCTTCTAAATCTGACATCAGATCATCGAATGGGAGTTGTGGATTCATTCTCTGTTGATCAGGAATCGATTGGTAAATTATCCTTGCTTCTCCCTTCAAGAGTGTGGGCAGAATCCGTTTTGCTCCTTCAATGTTAGCATTGATGTAATTCAGATAATCGTAGAAAGCAGCTTGGAACTCCGCGAAACTGATGGCACCATGCTTCTCGAACATGGGTGGTTGGATACGGCCACAGTTTCCTTGGGGTGGGGCTGCCATTGTGATCCAGAATAGTGAAGTGATGAAACTGCTCCGAGAGAATCAATGCAGAAAGACTAGAGACGAATTGGCGACGGGCCAGAGAGATTCGGCTCAGGAGAAGGAACGATCCAATGAGAGACGAATTGGTGACGGGCCAGAGAGATTCGGCTCAGGAGAGAGAACGATCCAATGAGAGACAAATTGGTGACAGGCCAGAGAGATTGTGCTTCTCGAGCACTGCAGTTGAGCCTAAGTTTACAAAAATTATGGGTTAATATTAGTGAATGGCAACAAGAAAAAGTGCAATGACTAACTTTAGATTGCTTAGTTCGACTAATTTGAAAAGAAATTGTAAAAAATATATCGAAAAGAAATATTTGCGTCTCTATTATGCACGATATTTAGCGCTTCTTCGGACGCGAAAATCTAGCTAATTATTAAAGAACTCACTGCACTTGGAAATGCTCACTGCACGGTGTCAGTTACTGTGGGGATGGGGCAGGGGGAAGGGGTTGCTCATATAGGGAGCAAAACATACTCGGTTACTACGAAAACTATTGAGGGTGAATGAGAAGATTCCACTCTTCTGTTATCATACATACCGGAGTTCTACTCTCTATTTTCTATGATATCTCGTTCGTGCTGTAAGACCAACTGACGGTTGTTTTGGTCCACATTCTACGATTGTAAAGTTGGGTCGGGTCGAGGAATTCATACAGTTGGGTGCGACCATCGAACAACAGTCTCGGGGATGTGGTGAAGGGTATTCTAAATATGGGTGGGTAGGGGGAAGAATCGAGACTGGGGATGCGCTCTTGGTGACCACTTCGGATCACTCATAATAAGGTGGGAGTTATACACAAACACTACATACTCACCAACCATTCTTGTCCGGCCGGACCTATTCTCTTCAGATGCATCTATTGACGACATAGAGGTGCACTTCTCTTGTCTGTCGGCATCGAGCGCTTGTTAATCGAGGGAAACAGTCGATGGGTCGGGGTCGGGGTATCGACTGGGGGGAGGCAGAAGACTTCGGGGGGAAGGAAAAAGTCGACTGAGGGGGTAATTCGAGGTCACTGTGTGAATGGGGACAAGGGACAGAAGATAAAGGCTAATTTGCACAAAAGGTACTCTGAATCGGGAGTTCTTACTACGGGACTCCATGTAACAATCAGCTAGGAAGACCCCATATTCCAAGTGACTGTCAACGGGTGTAGTGTGCTCCAACAACTAGGTTTCACAAGTCTACCTTTATCTGCTGTTGAGGGTGAGGGTGTACTAGACTAGACTCGAGAGTGACTCGGCGTCAGGTGGGGCGGGGAGGGGATAACTACCTTCTCTCTATCTCTCTAGTTCTCTAACTATCAGCTGTTTCCGGGGCGATAACTCGTCACAAAACAAAGTGAAGTTGACGCAGCTCTGGAATCGGATCTACAGGTTTTTCGAATATCTTTATTCTTTCAATTACTATTTTGATATGGTATATCAACAATTTACGAGAGCAACGCTGACATGGGCCTTTTGAGTAACCTTGAATAAAATATTTCTATTACAAAAATTTCAGCACAGTTATGCTGATAATAACGAACAGTGCATCAAGATAGCAGGAACTGTACACGGTGTTAAATTTGCGATTGAAAAGAACTTCAAATACCCAGAACTGTGGAACTTTAATGCATTGTTAGAATAGTTCAAGGCGGGAGCAGCTGTAATTTATTTATTCACATTTTGATGGTCTTTATGTTTCTCTTTTCATCGGGATTGGAGAAACTTTTTTCCTACCACCGCTATTTGGCTGAAGTAATCGATTCTATCGCTATTCGTCTCATAAAACATTATCAATTCCTTGATTATTAATTTCTGCATCCCAGATCTCCCGAAGCAAATTTTTTAAAATCCAATTCCTGATTCCCAGTCCACTCTCTTCATTCTCAGTTTACGTCAGGTTCTCGTTTTCATCCGTGTTGTTTCTTTGCCGCCGTTCAGCAAATACCTTATTCTCATTGACTTTTTCTCATGGCACCTACTGAACTTTTCTGAATTTTTGAAATCTGCGAATTAACTTCTACTTTCGAACGAATCTACGAATCGAATTTGTAGTTTTTCCATGAGACTTCTCCCCAATCTAGTTCCGTGCAATCAATCTCATTCTCGAAGCCCTAGCGAGACGAGGAGATGGGAGGGGACTGAGTGGGATTAGGGATGTTATTTCGAATATTAGCTATCCCATAATTCTCGGATTTTCTTCGCTCTGTACGACGAGAGAGTGCGCAACAGATTGGATAAGTCTATGTTGGAATCTCCCGCCCAAGATTCTAAGTCTCGTGATTCTTAGAAATGAAACTCCGCCCTAAAAAAAGGTAGAGACTCATTTCATGTAGCTCGAGTTCTCGCACTCTAGCCCTCCTTCCCCCCTCTCTCAAGTCCCTACCCATGCTACAATTCGCACACTCGATCCACATCACTATTTCTCATTTTTTCGGAAAGTGCTATAGACTCCGCCCTCAAAAAGGGGAGACAGTTATTGATTTTCTTTAATTCTAACAGCTCTTCCTTCTCTTGCTGTTCCCTCTCATGAATCTGACTACAATTCGAACACACTCTTTTATCTCCATGTATCTCCCTTTTCAGAAGGGGTGGTGAGAAGATAAAGGATCCGCCCTTGTCATCTTCTCCATTCACTCAATTCCGCTCGCGGTTTCAAATATTCGAGTGGCTCTTTATTCGAATTTTAAATTAATTTAAATCGATATTATTCCCAGTCGCATACTTCGGCTCATTCTCGTCCATCTCGACAAGACAATTCACACATTCCCTGGAAACCATATTTTGTGCTAAAGGTCAGTTCATTACTCTTTGGTTATCAAGGTGCTTGATGGATCCAAATGATCCGCTGAGACCAAAACTTCCTGACTAAGTGATGTTCAGGTGCTTAACCGTGCTGCACGAAACCACAAGTCTTCTTTGACTATATCAGCAGATTGCCCTCTCTCGTCCAGACTGCCGGGGACTGAAGAACCATGAGATTGGGAAGAAGAAAAGATTCAGATCACGAATGAAGTGCGAATCAGTCTCTTAGATTAAGGAGATTGTGCCTAAAAATTGAAGAATTTTTTTTATGAATATGCTGCTTTTAGTTGTTATTTTTACATTTTTTATTAATTTTTGCTATTCAGTACAATAAACTGTTAGTTTTTCTGATTTGTGTTCAGCGATGGGGGGGGGGAATGATTTCATTTGGGGCTTTCGCCCAATCCGAGAAAGGAGTGGCCTTCTCACCTTTATCAGACATTTTGGCCATCTTGATTCGAGTTATTTCATTGCTTTAGTCTACCCCTCACTTTCTCTGCTCTTCCTTGCGCTTTTCAGCTCATCACTGTTACACTTCAATTTATGTCTCGTTCGAGACCAGAGGGTATTGATCTTAGCGTGTTTGCGCATCATGCGATATTCAAAAAGTTTAGATAGCTCACGGAAAGGATAGTGCATAAATTCGCTCTGGAATTCCTTCGGAAACAAATCGAGATTTAAAGTCTCGTGTTTCTCGGAAAGTGTTGTAGAATCCGCCTTGAAAATGAGAGTTCGTCTAGCCATATTGATTCGAGTTCTATCTCTAAGCCTACTTCTCCGTCGTTCACACCCCCTCTCCCTCACACAATCACAATCTTCACATAATCGAAAAAACAAAACTGAAAACGCGGGTCGTTTTTAGATGCCTTCCTGTTACTATGTGTCAATTTCCAGAGCATGAAAATTATTTTAAATATTTAAGCCTATGGGGTCTAGCCCTCACCAAATTGCACAATTTTTTCAAACCTTTTTCAAATCGAAAAAATGACAAAACTGAAAACGTGGGTTGTTTTTTAGGCTATGGGGCCTTAAGGGTACTAATGGGCATGGTGTCTGACTGGCATGCCGACGCAGGCAGGTTCGACTCCCGCCCGCAGGTGATGCTTTGCAAGAGGTAGAGAAAGGCGCGCGCCCCAACCACTAGTCTCCGTCAAGCGTTCCCTGCGGTCACCCAAATTGAATGTCGAATATCTCGGCTCCTATGAGGATTTTACAACTTTTGAAAACGGTCTTGTGAATCTCTTGGGGGGTACCTTCTACCATGAAGAAACGAAGTGAATCGAGATATGTGAGTTCCGGTAACTCCCTTGTCAGCAAGAAAACAGGTTTTTGGACCCCTCGAGGTAACCTCGCCCACTCATTTCAACCATATCTAGGCTTAGGGAGGGGTTGTGATCATCCTAGGGATAGTTTCATGAAAATTTTTTTGCTTCTGATTGATAGAGAGTAGACCGATATGTAGACAGTGATAATTGAGAAATGAGATGGGTTATTTCGAGGGGGGCCAAAAACCAGGAAAGTACCCTTAAGAGCCGTTCCACCGTATTCTGCACTTACCCCAAGGATGACTTTTTTGCAGCGTATGCCAATAAGTTCAGGGTGAAGTTCCCATACATTGAGCTGATAGCAGGCCCAATATGAGAGGTTGGGGTGCACCCTCCGCGAAATGCTGGGCATGTCCAAAAAAAGTCCGAAAATTCATCCCTGAAAAAAATACGATCTTATAGATGTTTCTGGCGTAATATTCGATAAAAATAACAAAAAAACATAGTTTCGAAGCGAAAGGATATCGTTAAAAGGTCGAAAAATCTAAATTTCGTAATTTTGCCACCCCGTGTTCCCTCACCACCATGGCCTTAGACCCTTCAATGATCTTCTTACCGATTGTTATCCACCCCCGTTGAATGGAAGATACGTTCTCGCTAAACTTTTTTGTGTAATAACTGGAAACTAATGAATTTTGTTGTCACTTATTCATTGTTCGACTCTTCTTGGAAGCAGTTGAACAGGCAAGATAGCCTTTCTGGAAAGATCGGACCTACGAAACACAAGTCCGGGCCCAAATCAGCAAACCTCTGATCGTCGGGAGTTGGCCCAGGAGTCGAGACACGGACCTTCCCCATCTAGTCCCCATTCCTAGTTGATGCGGTTATGCGAGTTATTATAATATGAGTTGATAAACCGTGTTCGTTTGGCTAATGTATGTCCCTAAAACTTCAAAGCAACGCCTTCACTGAATCTTTCATTTCTCCACCCTCTCATTCTTGGATTCATTCCGATCGCATTTCCCTTACTCGAGCGATCTCCAAAGATTCATTTTGCCAACCTCAGATCGGACTTTGTTTTAGCATGTAGAGGGTTCTGTCGCCGACCCAATAAAACGTTCTGCTATGCATTTCCATCTTTCGTTTATTTTTCACGGTTTGTGGCGTGGCTCTCCTGATTGCATGTTTTTCTGCTCATTATTGATTGTTTTTTTTGCATTTCTTCATCTGACGTCTCGGCAGCAAATACATAAGCAAAAATATATCAATAACATACCATCAAATCCCCGGATAGAATCGTAGCGATAACGTTTCTCACATCGGGAGCACTTGTTGCAGCCGATGGCAGAGCAGTTTTCGAAAGTTGGCATCGATTTATTCCAGAATTCCGTCCCCTTTTTCGGCAAATCTGGCCCACTTCACAAAATTCAAATGCGCTAGTACAAACATGCAGATAAACATAGCGGCCCTTCGAATAGGCGAACAAATCGAATAGCACGTCTTGCATCGCCATTCGCGTTACGATTATGGTGGAAATGCGCTCTCCGGATAGTTGAGAATTCTAATTGCCGCATATCGTCCTAGATACGTGCAATTCTTTTTAATCCATTCAAGTGGGCGGAGTACATATGATTCCGTACATGGAACTACATCTCCGGCAGCTAGAGTGTCTAACATCTTCTGCCCTATGAAAATGCATCCTTCTAATCAACACCAAACAATGCGATAAAGATGGTATCTTTTTGGTCATTTAGGTATGCTGGTCAAGCAGGGCCGGGAACAGAAAAAAAACAGAAAAACCCAGAAAAAATTATGCAAGCGAAAAATTCTAAAATGTGTGTAATTATCTCAGTTATCATAGCGCCAAATCTTAAAAAGGCATCTCTTCATTTCGAATTATGGCAAGGTTTCACCTTTCACCCGCCATTTCTTTGAATGATGTGATCATGATCTAATTTTGTGGCGTAGTCGGTGTAATAGAGTCAAATCTAATGACAGGTCAAGCATCCGACTCACTTCAATTCGCGCGTTCTCTTGATTTTCTACCGTATGCGAATCGTGGCCAATTTTTTTATCACTATTTGAGATGAGTCTGGAGACATGGCCGGCTTTCTCACTTTATGGTTTGGTCAGTGGATATCTGCTATACTGAATCATCAACCCTCATCAGGGCGTTTTGCATGGGGTGTGCGAGAGAGTATGCAAATGCGAGAGAGTGCGCAAAGGTCTCACCACGAAAGCTCACTTGGCGTTTTGCCAGTATAACGCCGATCTCATTCCTGTCATTCGTTCAGAGCGAAGAATATCTGGAATACCTTGTTACCTGAAACTGCCCTCTCACATGACCGTGTCTTTATTACCTCTCAACCTCCTTCCTTTTTCCCTAGATCTGTTATCCATAATTGGCTACCTCTTGATCTTTGATCTTTGACCCCTCTCCCACATCCACCCACCCCTTCCCCTTACCCTTGCTGCGTCCCCACCCGATTCGACATCATCGACGGAACTCCGTTCTATGCGACACATCATAGTTATTCTCTTGTAAACGTGCCCCCCGACGGAATAAATAATGAATGAATAAATGAATGAGAATGATGAGATAGCTAATATCCGAAAAAAGCATCCCTATTTCCCTCTCAATCCTCTCTCTAAATTTCCTTGTATCGGTAGAGCTTCGAGAATGAGGCTGCGAACTGAACTGGGGAGAAATCTCATGGAAAGACAACAAATGAGTTTCGTAGATTCATTCGAAGGTAGAAGTTGATTCCCAGGGGTGATTCAGATTCAAAAATTAAGAAAATGGCAGTAGGTGCCATGAGAAAAGGTCAACGAGGAACATGATTTACTGAACGATGACAAAGAAACAACTCGGATGAAAACGAAAAGCTGACGTAAACTGAGAATAAAGAGAGTGGTCGAGAGTAGTCAGGGAGGCAGGAATAGGTTAAGAAGGCTAGAAAAAGAGCAATAACGCTCAAATCAATACTGAGAGAGAGCTAACGTCTCAAATGAGGCAATATTAGCTCAATGCGGAGGTGTCGTGTTCATATTAGAGTTCGAAATACGGGTCGCCGTCTCTTCAATTCACACACTCTCTAACCGGTCAGAGAAACTAAAGAGTGTGCGGAATGAAGAGACGGCGACCCGCATTTCGAACTCTAGCGAGCAGAGAAGAGTTGAACCGTGAGAAAGACTCTTCGGTCGAAAAAGGGGAAGAACTCCAACAATCAATATCCGGTGTTTCGGGAGCTCTGGAATGCAGGTATGAATATTCAAAGAATTTATAATGTTGTTTGACAGGAATCGAGATAGAATAGATTACTTCAGCCAGATATCGGCGGTAGGAAGAATGTTTCTTTTTTTTGTGCAGTTTGGATGGTTCGTTTCATTATCAGTTCATTTTGCTCAAAGAAATAACATAACAGAAATAGCAGAATGAAAATGAAAGCTATGGAAGCTGGAAGTAAAGGTACTTAAAAAAGAAAAAAAGAAAAAGTATTAATAATCGTAGTGAAAGTGCCTTACCTAGTGAACATTCTATTTTTATTATGAGGTGAATAAGTTTGGCATTCAGTATCGAAACAAATATGAACAGATCCTTGAACTAATGGAACATGGCATTAAATTCCCACAGGGCTGGGTATCTGAGGTTTCTTTGAATCGTAAATTTAACATAGTTAGTAGTTCCGACTATCTCGATACAGTGTTGATCATCAGCAAAAGAGTGCTGAAATTTTAGAAATCATGAATGAAGTTCGTACATTGCTGATTTATGATTTTAAATTATTTTATTAATGAATCCAATGATATTATTTAACAAACCTTTACATCCGATTCTACGGCTAAGTCAACTTCAATTTTCTTTATGTCTCTTGTGATGCTGATTTTCCACTGACCGAATTCTTTGCAACGGAGGCGTTTCTGAAATTGAAATGTTTAGCTAATGTACGTATTTCAAGGAGGTGTCCCACAACCATTTGGCTGTATGAGTTCTCGACGTGAGATTGTGGGGGTCTGGTATCCGACCAGACTTTCAAAATGCCATGCTTTGTTTCGTCTAAGCTCAAATTTGCAAAATTGGCTGTATGCCAAGCGGGCCTGACGATGCAGGCAACGAGAGGGACAAAGGGACAAAAAAGAGAAATCGCATGCAAATCGGCTTGCTCATCTCCTCCATGCGATTTGCTTGCGCGGTTATGGGACACCTCTTTTAAACACATAATAACGTGAGAAAAACAAATTTACAGGGAAAAAAACTCACTAGAATCGTCGATATCAGGCAGTCTGTATTCACAACAATATGGACCATCATTAAGGTTCCGAATCGCCAAAAAGAATCGGATGACTGCTTTCCAGCATGGGGCGGAGTCGTCTGTAATTGTTCGAATGATTATTACTGGCGCACGAAATTCGGGTAATCGTCTCTTCTTTTCACACACCCTCTCGACCGCTCGAGTGATGAGAGAGTGTGCAGAATTAAGACACGATATTACGGATTGCACATTCTAATTTTTGCAAAGTGAGCGAAAAAACGAGAAAACAATGGAGGGTCATTGTGGATACATTTTTCACACTCTCGAGTAGAATCTCGGCCTGTCTAGTGACGAAGTAATGCTCGAAATAAAGACTAGTGATGCCTAATTCGGAAAAAGAGAAACATATTTTCCATTCTGTTTCTCCAATCATTGCCCGTTTCGGTCTAATCTAATCAATGTATTTTCTTATTTCCGTCTCATTTGCTCTTCAATTCAATTGAGAGATTGTATCAGGGAGAGGTGATTATGTTATGCTTCAGATTGCAACAAAGAGAGATCGTGTACTCGGATTTCTAATAGAATGGAAATGTCTCAGAATTACGGAATAAATATGCAATATTCATCTCTATTGAAGACTGTTTTTTTTCGAGACCGGCCTCTCATCAATACACATGCTCTCTCGTTTCTCTGACCGGCGAGAGTACGCGGATTGCGGAAGACCGGTCTCTCACTCACAGCATGGCGTCCATTGTTGACGTGGAGGCTCGAGAGGGGAACGGCTTGCACGTAATCGCTCAGAAACTTCTCGCTTGTAAACGAACGGTCGTCAGCCAATGTAATCGTTATTCCGGTGGGCTTATTCGAGACAAGTGCAGAATAAAATCTGAAGGAACAATTGTTTGGTCTCAAAATGCAATCTCAACTTTAGCTCGCTTCATTTTGTACACTCCCCCACCGGTCAGAGGAATAAAAAAATGTGCATAAAGGAGAGAGAGCTCGAAAACAAAGCAAAATTGCTAAAACCTATTGTAATACTCATGATAAATGCAAGTGGATAGGTTATTAATTCACCAAAAAATGTTTAAGAACATGCCTTGTTTCGCCATTTTTGCATTGATTGTTGTCGAATGAGCAGTAGAAGACATGGACGGTTATGAAAGAGACTTTCAAGATAAATGATAGTAAATTATCGTCGAAGCATATCTGTAATATTTTTCAATAACATATTTAGCAATTTTTAAATTTAAGTACTATTGAAATTAATAATATCGAACGAAACGTCCAAGGATCTTACGGAGTCGAAAATGCAGTTCTTGAGATTAAATTTGTTCAGGAGAATAGCAGCTCTGACAGTAATTGCCTCAGTAATTTCCGGCAACTGGGAGTTCAAAGGTTCTCCAGTCTGAAATACTTTTATAATGGATCTATCTTATATTTTGATTGAAAAAGAAGGGGATACATGAACGCATATGCAAATCGCAGAAGCGAGAGGCTCTCTCCATTATCTCCTCTCTCCCCCCCCCCCATCAGATTAGTGCCTGAGCTAGCAGGCCCGCTTGGAAGACAGCCAAGAGCTCAAAGCTCGGTTTAGACGAAAATCGAAAACATGGGAGTTTCGCAAGTGTGAATCCCCGCAACCTTCCCTATCGAGGATTCACATCAAGCCCGATATTCGTGCCACCCCTTCTGTAATTGTTAATATGAATATCTCACATATCTCTCGACTTCATCCTCTCCATGCAGCTTTCTGAATAATCCGGTACTCGTCATTTTCAGAGTGTAATCTTGATCCGCATAATGAACCATGAAGTGGAAATCATACTGGTTCGCCTGAATAATATATTTTGAAATGAGAAACGAGATTTCGAATAGTGACAACTAATCGAAGCACGATTCTCCTCATTTCGCGTGCTTTTTTGTTTCAATGGCCGAAGAGAGAACAGTCGAATTGAGGAGATTCGAATTCCAATTTCCGATTTTTAATTATAATATTGAGACTAGGTTGCTATTTTCATAACTCACTTGTGTTACGATCATATAGTCTGCGTCCACCTTCATAGCATCAGCACGTGAAATCTGTGATAGTTTGGAAAGCCTCTTGTTCAGTGAGGCGATTTCGTCGAGATCGTTGCTAAAACGTTCTTTTGTTCTTTTAAAAAATTGTTATAAGATGACTTCCCGCTGTGCGTTATATGGAACGTTCATTTTCTCACAAGGAAATCCTTTTCAGGAGTTAGTGCTTTCAAAACAACTCACTGGTCCACGCGACTGAAAATATCCAGGAGAGAGTCGGAGGGAAGTTGCTCTAGATACCGCTGAATGAGCATATTAGAGAGGTAAGGAAATGCAATTTCTGCTTGCTGCATTTCGCTAATTAGTGATGTCATTTTGGTTTTCGGTTTTGAACACTAGAGAACCAATTTCTGGCTGTTTACTATCTCGACCAAGAACTTGAATTGAATTAAGAAATTGAACCCAAGAACTAGGGTCCCCATCCGATCAACAAAACAACAAACAAATGACTGGAAATGCACTTAAAAAATTTTTTAATTGGCCCACAATATTTACAAATATTGGACAATTTCGCTGATGCCCAGGCTCTCATAGATAACGTTGGCATCGGCGAAATTGTCCAATTTTTGGATATGTTGTGCAGGGATAACTGAACTATCAAAAGAAACTTCAAATAGTTGCGGCTTTCAATAACTAAGGATTCTGGAGAGCTTCGTGTGCTTATTTTGAAAGGTCTCTGATGCGCCTCTCATAAGATATAAATTACGATCGCACAAGGTGAAGTATGCCACAGGAATTGATGCTTTTAAGATTTTTTTCTTTTTTTTTTAGGCATTCTGATGTTGATCTTTGAACTCTACGCCCCAAGGTTACTCTAGGGCCAAATTTTGGACTTTTTTTGCAAAATCGTTGTAGGGACCTATCTCCTACCTATCGAAAATCCTGTTACGGCATTTTACCGCCAAAATGAATTAAAAAATATTCGCGACAAGACCACGCATTTTGACGGCTAGCTCCCGTTACAAAGCAGTTTGGCTGGCAAATTGCCAATTTCTCTCTTTCTCTCTGGTCTCTTTCTCTCGCCCTCCCCATCTGTAATGCCGTGCCTGTGTTACATTTGATCATATCTGACATTTTGTGAGCAAATAGTATCTACATATCATAACGGCTTTGTGAAAGCAATTTCTAGATTCTATGCTTCGAATATTATGGTTGCTCAGAGTACTTCCAATCTATTGCGATGAAAAATCATTGCGATTTGATTAATTATTGATTAATTATTGATTAATTATTTACCTCTTCATTTTCCTGTTCAAAACTGGCCGGATTGGTTGGTCTCTGTGCATCGTCATCATGAATCCGATAATGATCGCTCATTGTCTGAAATGTAAATGTCAGGAGAATATTTTTATCAAAATAATAGTAGCTATTGCGACAAATTTGAAAGAGAGAACAGAAACCTAAGCAACTTGATGAATGAATGAACAACACGACACAATTTAGAGGAACATGATCGGAAGAGAGCAAGGAAAGAACGGAGTACTCTCTAGAAGGGACGCTACGCTCCTTTTTGTCTGCATGGCTTGCACATTGAGCAATGCCAGAGGGAAAGTAACTTGCAATCGATCCCATGAACGCTTTTACTCTCTCCCATCTGCACCCTCTCTAGTTGAACAGAAGAGCAAGCACAGTGGGCGGAATAGAGAGAGATGAAATAACGGGCAATTGCCACTCCGTGTTCCCTCACCACCATGGCCTTAGACTCCCTTCAATGATCTTCTTACCGATTGTTATCCATCCCCCGTTAAATGGAAGAGACGTTCTCGCTAAACTTTTTGTGTAATAACTGGAAACTAATGAATTTTGTTATTACTTATTCCTTATTTGCATTCACACAAAGCACTGGAAGATGCTCACACCAGAGAGGGAAGGGGCTTGAAACCGTTTGGGCATAATGAATGAACAGTCTTCTATTAGGTTGTCAGGAAAGTTCCTGCGGGTTTTCTTTTTAAATTTTTTATCCTTAAATTTTCCTATTCAAGATACCGACACAGCATAGCGTAGGGGTATGTTAGGCTAATACTACCTTATGTTCAAATCCCATCAGGCTTGCTATTGGATGAGCAAGTAATATTTTGAATAGAAAACACCAAAATGTTCGATTATTAGTGGTCTTAGTCGTAGCCTGTCCCACATTGACTAGTGAGTTTTAAGAGACCGGCTCCGTTATTTTCGAGGATTCGGCCGTTAAGGCCGGACATCGATATCACCGATCCCGCCCAAACTTTTTCCCTGGATACCCCCATGGGTTCCCATCACCAAACGGGCCATTATATGGTCCGGATCATTGAAACATAAAAATGCCAGGATATCGAATTTTGAAAACTCGAAAAACAGATAAAAAATAACCGAACGATCTAGGTCCAAAGTTAGTGTGCCAATATTACATATATGCCAAGACAACAAAAACACGTTTAAAGTTGGTCCGAAATTTCGATCCCAAACTGGTTTTTTATACTTCCGAAAATGGTTTTTGAATTTTTAAAAATCCATATGTGAAAACCGCAACACTAATCTTGTATAATCTTGTATAAAAATAAGGAAATCTTGTAGAGCAACAAATTCTGCGTCGAATAAGCTAAATGAGGCAAAGAATTTATAATCCTATTTTTTTATCTATAGACCTAAAAGGTAAAGTTCAAAAAAATGTTCTCAGAACCCCATCAATATGGTACTCATTTTGTAGCCCACATCGAGTACTTAAATTTTTGTGTTGACACTGTAATCTGAAATTGAGGTTGGAACATGTTACTACCATGAAAATTCACAAAATTCTGAAATTTTATTTTTAAAAATACAAATGACAGAACCGCAACAGGGCAATAAGTTCATCTTGTAGAGCATTAAGTTCTGCGTCGAACAAGCTGAATGAGAAAAAGAATTTATAATCCTATTTTTCGATCTATGGACCTGAAAGATAAAGTTCAATACATTTTTCTCAGAACCCTATCAATATGGTGCTTATTTTGTAGCCTACATCGAGTACTTAAATTTTTGTGTTGACACTGTAATCAGAAATTGAGGTTGGAACATGTTACTACCATGAAAATTCACAAAATTCTGAAATTTTATTTTTAAAAATACAAATGACAAAACCGCAACAGGGCACTAAGTTCGTCTTGTAGAGCATTAAGTTCTGCGTCGAACAAGCTGAATGAGAAAAAGAATTTATAATCCTATTTTTCGATCTATGGACCTGAAAGATAAAGTTCAATACATTTTTCTCAGAACCCTATCAATATGGTGCTTATTTTGTAGCCTACATCGAGTACTTAAATTTTTGTGTTGACACTGAAATCTGAAATTGAGGTTTGAACATGCTACTACCATGAAAATTCACAAAATTCAGGGTTTTCATTTTTTTTTAAAACAAAGTTTGAAATCGCACTCTTATAGTGCTAACTTGTTCGAAAATAAATTTCAGGTTAAATGTCAACTTAAAAAAAGAAGTACTCGATGTGGGCTATAAAACGAGTACCATATTGATGGGGCTCTGAAAACTTTTTTTTGAACTTTACCTTTTAGGTCTATAGATAAAAAAATAGGATTATAAATTCTTTGCCTCATTTAGCTTATTCGACGCAGAATTTAAATTTTAAGATTTCCTTAGTGCCGTGTTGCGGTTCTCACATATGGATTTTTAAAAACTCAAAAACCATTTTCGGAAGTTGAAAAAACCAGTTTGGGATCGAAATTTCGGACCAACTTAAAACGTGTTTTTGTTGTCTTGGCATATATTTAATATTGGCACACTAACTTTGGACCTACAGTGGCGCGCATAAGTCACCGTACACTTTTAAAATTTTTGATAACTTTTGACTCACGATAGATTTATGGATCAACCTCTAACATGTCATAGCATACCCACCGAGTGTTAGGTATATGCCATAGGGATATCACAGAACTCCCTGGTTGTTGCACAGTGAAGACGCAATCAATCGAGAAAAATTCATGAATGGATTTTTCCCTGAACACCAAACTTTCTGATATTTTAGATAAGTCGAAGGGCTACCCATAAAAAGTTTTTCAAGTTCCTGCTCTATCGCACTTTGGCTACAGAATTGCTCAAAGATGTTTCCCGAAAAAAATAATTTTTTGTTCATAGACGTGCTAGAAGCTCATTCAAAAGCTCAAAATGATCCTTTCCACAATTCCTGATGACCCCCGAAGTTTGATAACGACAGCTCGAAATTTGACTTCAAGGCACGAAAAAAACGAATTTTTCACTTTTTCACATGCCTCAACTTTTGGTGTTTCCAGTTATGAGGGTGATTTTCGTTCAAAGGTCTTTCCAAGATACGATGGTAGCATATCCATGGATTATACGATTCCCAACTTTTTAGAATATTTGGATAACTTTCTCGCCCACGGCAACCGACAATCCGAGGTCATAAGAGTCTCCATTATAAAAGTATTTCAGACTGGAGAACCTTTGAATTCCCAGTTGCCGGAAATTACTGAGGCAATTACTGTCAGAGCTGCTATTCTCCTGAACAAATTTAATCTCAAGAACTGCATTTTCGACTCCGTAAGATCCTTGGACGTTTCGTTCGATATTATTAATTTCAATAGTACTTAAATTTAAAAATTGCTAAATATGTTATTGAAAAATATTACAGATATGCTTCGACGATAATTTACTATCATTTATCGGGAAAGTCTCTTTCATAACCGTCCATGTCTTCTACTGCTCATTCAACAACAATCAATGCAAAAATGGCGAAACAAGGCATGTTCTTAAACATTTTTTGGTGAATTAATAACCTATCCACTTGCATTTATCATGAGTATTACAATAGGTTTTAGCAATTTTGCTTTGTTTTCGAGCTCTCTCTCCTTTATGCACATTTTTTTATTCCTCTGACCGGTGGGGGAGTGTACAAAATGAAGCGAGCTAAAGTTGAGATTGCATTTTGAGACCAAACAATTGTTCCTTCAGATTTTATTCTGCACTTGTCTCGAATAAGCCCACCGGAATAACGATTACATTGGCTGACGACCGTTCGTTTACAAGCGAGAAGTTTCTGAGCGATTACGTGCAAGCCGTTCCCCTCTCGAGCCTCCACGTCAACAATGGACGCCATGCTGTGAGTGAGAGACCGGTCTTCCGCAATCCGCGTACTCTCGCCGGTCAGAGAAACGAGAGAGCATGTGTATTGATGAGAGGCCGGTCTCGAAAAAAAACAGTCTTCAATAGAGATGAATATTGCATATTTATTCCGTAATTCTGAGACGTTTCCATTCTATTAGAAATCCGAGTACACGATCTCTCTTTGTTGCAATCTGAAGCATAACATAATCACCTCTCCCTGATACAATCTCTCAATTGAATTAAAGAGCAAATGAGACGGAAATCAGAAAATACATTGATTAGATTTGACCGAAACGGGCAATGATTGGAGAAACAGAATGGAAAATATGTTTCTCATTTTCCGAATTAGGCATCACTGGTCTTCATTTCGAGCGTTACTTCGTCACTAGACAGGCCGAGATTCTACTCGAGAGTGTGAAAAATGTATCCACAATGACCCTCCATTGTTTTCTCGTTTTTTTCGCTCACTTTGCAAAAATTAGAATGTGCAATCCGTAATATCGTGTCTTAATTCTGCACACTCTCTCATCACTCGAGCGGTCGAGAGGGTGTGTGAAAAGAAGAGACGATTACCCGAATTTCGTGCGCCAGTAATAATCATTCGAACAATTACAGACGACTCCGCCCCATGCTGGAAAGCAGTCATCCGATTCTTTTTGGCGATTCGGAACCTTAATGATGGTCCATATTGTTGTGAATACAGACTGCCTGATATCGACGATTCTAGTGAGTTTTTTTCCCTGTAAATTTGTTTTTCTCACGTTATTATGTGTTTAAAAGAGGTGTCCCATAACCGCGCAAGCAAATCGCATGGAGGAGATGAGCAAGCCGATTTGCATGCGATTTCTCTTTTTTGTCCCTTTGTCCCTCTCGTTGCCTGCATCGTCAGGCCCGCTTGGCATACAGCCAATTTTGCAAATTTGAGCTTAGACGAAACAAAGCATGGCATTTTGAAAGTCTGGTCGGATACCAGACCCCCACAATCTCACGTCGAGAACTCATACAGCCAAATGGTTGTGGGACACCTCCTTGAAATACGTACATTAGCTAAACATTTCAATTTCAGAAACGCCTCCGTTGCAAAGAATTCGGTCAGTGGAAAATCAGCATCACAAGAGACATAAAGAAAATTGAAGTGACTTAGCCGTAGAATCGGATGTAAAGGTTTGTTGAATAATATCTCAGATACCCAGCCCTGTGGGAATTTAAAGCCATGTTCCATTAGTTCAAGGATCTGTTCATATTTGTTTCGATACTGAATGCCAAACTTATTCACCTCATAATAAAAATATAATGTTCACTAGGTAAGGCACTTTCACTACGATTATTGATACTTTTTCTTTTTTTCTTTTTTAAGTACCTTTACTTCCAGCTTCCATAGCTTTCATTTTCATTCTGCTATTTCTGTTATGTTATTTCTTTGAGCAAAATGAACTGATAATGAAACGAACCATCCAAACTGCACAAAAAAAGAAACATTCTTCCTACCGCCGATATCTGGCTGAAGTAATCTATTCTATCTCGATTCCTGTCAAACAACATTATAAATTCTTTGAATATTCATATCTGCATTCCAGAGCTCCCGAAACACCGGATATTGATTGTTGGAGTTCTTCCCCTTTTTCGACCGAAGAGTCTTTCTTACGGTTCAACTCTTCTCTGCTCGCTAGAGTTCGAAATGCGGGTCGCCGTCTCTTCATTCCGCACACTCTTTAGTTTCAGGTGCCAAGAGACCAGGCAAACCGTCTGGCTCAACTGGCAAGCGAGCGACCTCGCCGCTATGATTTTCATACTCCGGTATTGCCAAAAGACTGCTTGCAAGGAAAATCAATAATTTCCTTACCTAAAATAACGAGGAAAAATCCTAGCAAGGGACAAATAGACGAACCATAATCTAAAGCAATAACGGCATACAATGCACAATACAAACTAGTGAACCCACAATCTGACGGTGAATCCAATCCTAAGCGGACACGGTGATCTGCTCCACTGAGTCTTTCATTTAGTCTCACTTGCTCGAGAATGCGATTGGTATCCATGTCGACAACCATTGCGTTGACGAGTCTCGAGTGCTGCCACCAATGTCGATGTCGATGTCGGGTTAGGGAAAACTGGGTGTAGCGGATTGAAGAGATGGTTACTGCATCAGATGGGTTCAAGCGGGAGTTCCTCTTCCGGATTTCCAGCTTGGGGGCTCCGATCAGGGAGGGAGCGTGGGTCGGTAGGTCACCCGATGGAGAGCCACCGCGAAGCGTCCAATGGCTACTCTCTTCTCGCCCGCGGACCTCCATCTCAATTAGACTAACTCTCTAATTGTGTTGTAACAGTGTAGCGGCTAATTGTCTGTAGACTTGGCTGGCTCTAACCTATCTATCTAGGGTCTCAAATGAAAGACTGAGCGTGTGATATCTGTAGTGATCACAAATGGAACGACCAAAATAACGGAAGACTTATCTCCAGAAGTAGACTCCTGCCCGAATGATTAGCGACGAGGATTTACAGACTGTTGTTGCTTCTCAGAGCGCGTTTACATATCGGGGATAATAGAACCGTTGTTCTCGCGTAAACAATTTTCGAAGATCACGTTCCTCAAAGAACGATTACATTTCCATAGTTCCGAACAATGTGTTTTCAGAATATGATTCTGATCAAATTAGTTTCACGACATTGGTTTTCAAAAGAATGTTTCACTTTCTAAGTTTTATCTTTTACATTTCCAAAAGACTCGGTTCAATTTTCTATGTTCCAACTCGTACCATCACCTTCCAGTCTCCTCTTCCACAGCTTGTCTTCTGCCAATCATTGAAAGATTTTCAATACATTATGTTCGAACCGTATCTAGCCCCTCCTCTAGTGTTGTAAGAATCTTCCAGTGCTTTGTGTGAATGCTTTGTGTTAATAACAATATTTTAATGTCACGAGAATTGGGTAACTAGGCTTTCTAAATTAATGTATAAACAGAAGACGGAGCGGCGGAGTGTGGATGGCAAGTGCCACCCGTATATGTGCTCACTAAATTTTAATTTCATGGCATGAAAATGATTTTAAAATATTTAAGCTTATGGGGCCTAACCCTCACCAAATTGCACACTTTTTTCAAATCGGAAAAATGACAAATCTGAAAACGTGGGTCGTTTTCAGATGCCTTGATGTTACTGTGTGTCAATTTCCAGAGCATGAAAATGATTTTAAAATATTTAAGTCAATGGAGCCTAGTCCTCACCAAATTGCACACTTTTTTCAAATCGGAAAAATTACAAAAAAATGAACTTTTTTCTAAGCTGTGTTCAGACATTTGGGATTTTCACCTAATCCGAGAAAGGAGAGGCTTTCTAAACATTAGAGACCGCCTATCGAATATATTCGATACGCGAATGACAAGGAATGACGTGTTATTCGATCGAAATGTTATTCGAATAACATGTTATTCGAATAACATTTCTATTGAATAACGAGATTATTCGAATAATTATTCGACAGATTATTCGTTTGGGCTATCAAATAACGAGAGCTCCCATTCCCCTCCACTCACTCCTCTCCTCCGCACGAAACGACCGGTGCACGGGGTGAATCGAATGGTGAATGAGAGAAGGGGGATGGTTATTCGAATAACAAAGGATTATTCGATAGGCCATTCGAATAACGATTTCAATATTCGTTTGGTCATTCGATAGGCGGTCTCTACTAACCATGATCAGACTCTTTATTAATCTCATAGGTGTGCACGCCGCCGGCGAACCCTTGTTTAGACATATAAGTCAGTTCTCGATAACCGGATTACGGTATTTTGGGTTACGGTTGAATTCGGAGTTAATTTAGTGCACTTTGGGATATGGTGCTCGGGGTCGAAAAATGACCAAATCCATGACCAAATACATGGACTTGAGGGTTCTGACAAATTTCTTGTTAGACCCCTCAAGTCCATGTACAGGTACCATATGCCAAAGTACACCACAGTAACTCGACATTCTACAGACACACAAAATACAGTAATCCGGTTATCATGAACTGACTTTTTTTCAAATTTCGATTTAAAATTTGTTCTTTGGCTCAGTTACTCTGATAACTCAGTTAGTTTTGGTCGGAGAGCCTCATCCTTAAGTTCGTGTGAAAGATCAAAATCTGCTCTACATTTCGTATGACAAGAGCTAAGAGGTCCGACGCACGGTTAATTTACTGTGATTTTTAACGCACGAATTTCTAAAAAAAAAGATCATCTCGAACATTTCGTATGTTAAAAATCACAGTAATTTTACCGTGCGTCGGACCTCTTAGCTCTTGTCATACGAGTTGCAGAGCAGATTCTGATCTTTCACACAAACTTAAGGATGAGGCTCTCCGACCGAAACTAACTGAGTTATCAGAGTAACTGTGCCAAAGAACATATTTTAAATCAAAATTTGAAAAAAGTCAGTTCACGATAACCGGATTACGGTATCTTGTGTTACTGTAGAATGTCGAGTTACTGTAGTGTACTTTGGCATTGGTACTTTTGGACCATGACCTCCTGTGGACTTGAGGGGTCTGACAAGAAATTGGTCATGGATTTGGTCATTTTTCGACCCAGTGCACCATATCCCAAAGTGCACTAAATTAACTCCGAATTCTACCGCAACCCAAAATACCGAAATCCGGTTATCGAGAACTGATATACATGGTCCAAAAATGGGTCGCCGCCAGGGTTGCACAAGTATGATTCATCTTGATTCAAATTATCTCATTGCTTTTCTCAGCCTATCACTTCCTCTTCTCTTCCTTGCACTTCTCGACTAATCGCTGTGACACTTTTTTCAATTTAAATCTCGTTCGAGACGTGAGAGTATTGACCTAAGCGTTTTTACGCCTAATTTCTTATTCGAAATAGTAAAATATCTGCCTCTCAGACCACTCTTGAGTACTCTCATTATTCTCCGTTTACGTTAGCCACTCGTTTTCCGTCTCATTTTGGCTACAAATCGGACTTCGCTTTGTTCTTTTTTATCATCTTATTAATTTGTGACGGGAATCGAGGAATCTTTTTTTAATGCATTAGATAATATCAAAATATATTAGATAATATCAAACATTTTGAAAAACTTGAACGTATTCAACTTTTGCGTTTTTAACTATCATAGTTTGTTCATTTATCGGAGAATAACCACCTGCCTTCCCGTATATAGTTTGAAAAATTGATCATTTCATTTCATGAAACTCTTCGATCGGTTTTGATTTAAAATATTTGGTATGCGCACATGATGCATACATGCGAAGTGAAGGAAGAAAGAACGAGTTGTACGAATAAATTAAACCAAGGTGTAGTTCGTCAGAGAAAAATTACCAAACCCAACGTTTAGAGTAAGTTGGAAGGTTTGTTTTTAATATCAGCTTGAATAAACAAGGAAGCGGGATGTATTACCAACAAGAGTAGAATCCGAATATCCTGCCACGAAATTCCTGATTAATGCGCACTGTATGGTGTATGGTGTGCGCGCGGGAAAATGTGACAGGTTAATGCGTCTTCTCTCTCCTCTAGTATCTTCTCTTCTCCTTTTCTCCCTTTATTGTGTATACGAACTTGTTCATTATTCGACCATATATTATAATATAGCCAAGAACTAACATTCATGACACTTTTAATTAGGGGTTTCTGTGGCTCATTGTGGAATCGTACTTTAGGGAAAGAGATTTGTGGTTTGAATAGCGGCACGTTTCCCTATTTGAAACTCAGCCACTTGTTAAGTGAGTACTGACGTGGACTATTAGTTGACTCACAGCGCAGTCTTGGCAAAGAAAAGGGCTCTACTTTACGGTAGGTGACTTGAAATAGTTGAGGTCTATTCGGTCTCCTCTTGAAGTGGTTTTGCAAATAGAAAAGAAAAAGTATTGTATGGTGTACTTCGAAAAGGAAATATACTTAAAGACTATGCCGAGTTCATGAATGTGTGGGGATCTATGTAATAGTACTTGCACGCTACTCATTTAGCCACCCATCCCCGTTCTTCACAATATATTGTTCTCATTGATCCAATCGAAAAACCATAAACGCCATCTCTATACCACCACCTGTGCGAATAAATCTAATTAAATAGTTGCGGAGCCTCAATATTTTGGGAAGCCGATCCCCTTCCTCTCAACACTTGATGCTCTGGACTATACATTCAAGATGCAATTACTTTGCCAACATCGAGCATTGATATGCAACACAATTATATTCTCACTCGCACAATTAGATAATTGTAATTCCATGTTCAGACGATGCAGCAAGATCTTGAAAGAGACGGTAGCCAAATTTCAAGAAAGTGTAATTCGAAATTGAAGAGATATATAAGTGAAGAGGTAAGATTATGTTGTATTAAACATTACACGTAGTCTGATTAGTTTCACGAGGCCACTCAACAGAGCTTTTCGAGAGTGGACAAAAGTTAGAGAAACATGAAACCTAGACATAATGCAAAAGTGAGAGAGTATTGTGCCTCTCCTCGCTTCATTGATGCACATTCTTTGCTCATTCTGTTCAATACCCTTTGTCCTCTCTAATCATGCTTCCGAAATGATGTGCTAAATGCGAAATGTACTTGAGACAAAATTCTCTCTAGGATTACTGTTGAATAATTTTCACACTCTTTCAGAATCATCTGCAAAAACTTCCTCAGGACTGCCTTCTGGATATCGCAACAAGAGTGGACCAGTGAGATCAATAGTGATTTGCTGTAGAGTGGGCTTCGGGATAAGAGAGCCGCAATCGCTCGTCAATCCCAATTTACTGTTTTGGATGCGCGTCATGCGAAATCAGATACAAAAAGTTTTTCATGGTTGCCTCGTGGATTCCTGCATCAACCTTCTTCAAATACAAATATATTTCTATTTCAGAAATGATTTAGACAACATTGCAACGCTGAGCACGAAGATGTTTGAACTATCAGTTCTTGCTCGTTCGAATGCAGTCAAGAGGGCAGCATACGAGCTAATCGTTACCCAGGTGGCAAGAATGTGTCCATGTTTTTAAAAAAAATCATTGATACTATGTCGAATATTTGAATGCATACGTTTCAGACGAATCTCCATGACTTCCATTTCAAGGTGCGCTATGCGCAGAAAGTATATGTCTTGAAAATGACAGGTATCGGCCTGTTCAAGAGATTGAGGGGAGTCGACACTATCGAGAGATATGTAAGATATATTTAATTCGCTCGCCATTTTGTTCACAGAACTGTTTCATCTCACCATATTTTATAGTGTGGTCGAGTATTCGATACTCAACAGCCTGAAGTCACGCAAACAATTACTAATCGTGCAGCCGTTCTTCTTAGTAATTTCAATTTTGAGTTCTGCATTTTCGACTCAGTAAGACTTGGATTTTCAAACCCTTATTCGTCTGTTTAATCACAGTAATTTCTTATTTTTTAAACGAGTAACGGTTCTGTTACCCCTTATCAGAGATATTCTCAGATTTGAGTGGTGCCCATTTACAAAATGTTCAAACTGCTTCGATTCCAACCAAAACTTGGCAGTATATGTACCATATGTCAAAGAGTTTTCAGTTCCAGTTGTGGAGCCGTGAAATCGAAATTGCCTATTTACCGGCTCTCGAATACCTGAAAATTCGAAAAATCATAACTTCCATCAAACTTAAGCTAGAACCTCGTTCAAAAACGGAAAATGACCGTCTCAAAGAGTCTAACAACTGATCTTGCGTATTTTCACGCGTAGAAACCGAATTTCTATGTGAGAGATCATGAAAAGAAGAAAGAAAAAAGTTTTGTTCGGTAAACCAGTTTTACCACCATTTTCGCATGCTTTGAGGCAGAAAAAGTCTAACTGTAGGTGGTCCGATCGAGGAGTCGCCAACAGTAACCCATGTTGAAAAAGTGTGTAGATTTAGAATCTGTTAATATCTCGCCCGGATGGTATTAAAAGTTTTTAGCTGGGATTGTTTTTTGGCTTCAACTTTTTATTTTTTTGAATTTTCATTACTTTTCACTTTTTGAATCTTTTTTTGGTTAAATAGAAAAGTTATTAGACTCTTTGAGACGGTAATTTTTCGTTTTAGAACGAGGTTCAAGCTTAATGTTGAAGGAAGTTATGATTTTTCGAGTTTTCAGGGTTTCGAGAGCCGGTAAATAGGCAATTTCGATTTCACGGCTCCACAACTGGAACTGAAAACTCTTTGACATATGGTACATATACTTCCAAGTTTTGGTTGGAATCGAAGCAGTTTGAACATTTTGTAAATGGGGGGTCTGCCATACATGCAAAATCTCAGAATACCTCTGTTATGACGCGCCCTCTTCCGTCAATCTAGCTAGATAGATTATCAAGGGAGGGTTGTGTCGCTTAGTTCGCTGATCACCTTTTCGAGACTCTTTCGTCACCAATTTTGAACTTAGAAAAAAGCTATTGGCTGCATGCCAATGTATGAATGTGTTATGATATAATGCAAAGAGATCATACAATCCATTTCAGTTATGTATCGATAACAATATTCTGTCATACATCTCGAAGGTATCGTGTTCCTCCGTACAATTCTACAGCTGTACTTTCGACAAAGATCTATGCGAAAAAGGATCAGAAAGGTTTGGAAAAAGGTGTTCGGAAATGGCGAAACGAGTGCGCTACTTTCAATATCGTTTCAAACGGTGTAGATGTTTGTGAAAGTCATAACACGCCCAGCCACTGTAATATAGGTCTTACCTATAAACAGGGAGAAATTGAACGATTCCGACTATTTTCCCATAATTTTTCGAGAAGCCGTTCTAAAATAGATAGGGGTCTGAAATGACTCTTATCAGTCGGTATATGAAGCGCTGAAAAAAATGCGCATGTAGATCTTTTCATCTCTGAGATCCAGGGAGAATCGCGTAATTATTGGTGATCGAGAACTGACAACTTTGTTTCAAATTCGTTCCCAAAAAAATATCTGGTTGTTCTTAGGTGCCCAGTATGGTTCATTGAGAAATCAGAGCTTTTGAAAAGTCTAACAAATTTTGCTTTTTCAAGCCGATCTAGGCGCTCTCTAGAATTGTGTAACATGGATAAAGCAGTCTCCCAACATTCCTCCTTGCTGGATAGTCGCATCTGATCAAGGCTCTGAAAGCCACAACATGTGGTGCATCGACTCTAAGTAACCCAACTACCACTGAACCACCAGTATAGTCGACTGCCCTACCCCGCTCCCCCTTCTCCCTCCATTCCGCTCCTATCGCCTCTCGTCAATTCTTCCCGTCTCTCGTCGGCAGCGCCACGGACCACGGAAGGAGCAGTTGCTGAAGGACACGTGAGTCAACATTCTTCCCGTTCGTCAGGCCCCTCTGCGCGCCGCGGCTGTCGGAGCGATGACCGACACGGCAGAGCGCCTGCTCAATGCGGCTAGGACGAAGTTGTCTGGAACTCTCTCGCGACTCTCCAAGAAGGAATTCAAGGTGAACGCGCAAGACAAGGAGGCGGTCAGAAAGCTGCTGGAGGAGACGTCCATCGATATTTCTACCCTCACTGTTGCGTCGAAGAAAGCTACGGATCAGCTGAAGGAATGGGAAGCGATGATAGATCGGATTGAGGATGGCGCAGCGAAGGATGACGCGACAGAAACGTTCAAGACTGCGCAAGAGGAAGTTCTCGCCCTCATATCCCAGGTGGATGACTCCATGGTTACCCTCACCACTACTGAGAGGAGGCTGCAGCTCGCTCTGGATGGAGTACCTGTGGAAGGAGCAGCAGCAGCGGCACTCGTCGAGGAAGACGAGGAGGAAGATGAGGATGAGGAGGAGGAGGAGAGTGACAAGGATAAAGAAGAGAGGTCACCTCCAGCTGAGAAGAAGGCAGACGCGAGTCAGAGTGAGTCACTAGCACATCTGACGCTGACCCAACTGCGCCGAGGGAAGAAACTGCAGACACGTTTGCCCAGGCAAGAACTTCCAACATTCGATGGGAGAGGAGAGTGGATGCAGTTTTGGGCCCGCTTTGAAGCTGCAGTAGGAAGCCAGGAGATCAGTAAGACCGAGAAATTGATCTTTCTGCTCGGTTCTCTCCGCGACGCTCCACTTCGTCTCGTCCAAGGCTATTCTGTCAGCGATGGAGCCTACTCGCATGTTGTCGACACTCTGAAGGCAGAGTACGGAGATCAGGGAGTTCAGACCACGAGGCTGCATGCGGAACTAATGGAAGTTCCCAAGGCCAAGGAGGACACGCCATCTACTCATCGAGTCATTCTAGATGTCCAGCGTATCACAAGACAGCTGACATCACTGGGGGAAGACATCAATCATGGGTTCGTGGAGACATCACTGCACAAGAAACTACCCGCTTCATTTCTGGAGAAGGTCATCAGAATGAAGACTGAGAAGGGAGGAAGATTCACCGTGAACGAGCAGCTCGACTTCCTTGCAAAGGAAGTGTCCATCAAGAGACAGATGGAAGAACTGGACAACAGCCGTCCTGTGTCTGCCAGAGCGAATGTGGCCAGGATTGAGAAGCCACGACGAATGGAGACGACGCGCTCGAGGGAGAACGAGGGAGGACGCGGAAGGAATGCGGATGCTCCCCGCACGTGTTTCCTGTGCGATGGAAATCACTATGCGACCGAGTGTCGCATGGATGCCGCACAGAGAGTGAAGAGAGCAACGGAGCTCAGCCTCTGCTTCAAGTGCATGCGAAAGGGACATCGGCAGACCGAATGCAGATCGAAGTGGAACTGTCGCAACTGCGGATCGAAGGAGCATCACAGGGCACTCTGTCGGAGGAGCGCGACGGCGCCCCGGGAGCGCCGGGAGGCATGAAACTCGACGGCAGCGGCTGCGCAGAGCGTCCATTCGAAGGTCATCATCCCTACCGGCGAGATCAAAGTAGTGAATCCAGCAACGGGCAAAGCAGCCTTCACCACGCTGTTCTTGGATACTGGAGCGGATGCCGACTTCATCTCGGAGGAGCTCATAGACGAGCTCGGATTGAAGCCATTCAAGACATGCAAAATGTCGGTGCAGGTCTTCTCAGAGAGAGTTGAGACCTTTGACTCTGGAGCAATCAGAGTCATGGCACTGCAGAAAGACGGTGCATACATGGACCTGGTACTCCATTCGTCGCCCTTCATGGTTGGTCAAGTAGCACGCGTGCTGAAAGAGGATCATCACAAGGAGCGTCCGAAGACTGAGAAGGTCAAGCCCGGCATCCTCTGCGGAAGCGGCGTCTTCTGGGATATCTTTCTGCAGAAGGGAGAGAAACAGCCATCTGGATTGCAATCCATCAAGACTACCTTCGGTCGGATGGTGACGGGCACTGGCACCGTTACATCTATTCAAGCGAAGACGAAGAAGACAGTCGATGATCTGGAGATCGTTGAGCTTGCCAAGAAGTTCTTCGCCCTGGAGGGCGTAGGCGTGATGGACGACCCGCACATCGACGATGAAGAAGAAGCGCAGCGTTTCTTCGATACGACAGTCAAGAGAGAAGAGGATGGGCGCTACACGACGCGTCTGCCCTACAAGTCTGCCGCACCTGACGTCCCGGACAATCGATCGATGGCGCTGGGCCAACTTCGCGCAGTTGTCAAGCGATTAGCCGAGATCGGGCGACTGGAAGAATACCAGAAGATATTCGAGGATCAGCTGGCACAAGGAGTCATTGAGATCGTGGAAAACGAGGAGGAGCACGTTGGCGTCGTGACCTACCTCCCTCACCATGCAGTCATCAACGACCAGAAGAAGTCCACGAAGATGAGGATCGTGTACAACGCTTCGGCAGGCAAGAATGGGAAATCGCTCAATCGTTCTCTCTACCAAGGGAACGCGCACTTGCCGCACGGAGCCGCGATCGTGCGATCGATCGATTGCGATCGAGCGATCGGAGCCGCGATCGCGATCGATCGTGCGATCGATATAGCTGCGCATGAGAACCAAGCCGATTGTGATCACTGCTGACATTCAGAAGGCTTATCTTCAAGTTGGAATCCAGCCGGAGGATCGAGATGCTGTTCGTCTTCTATGGTTGAAGGATATCAAGAGACCGCTATCGAACGACAATATCCGCGTCATGAGATTCCGACGAGTGCCATTCGGAGTCCTCTGCAGCCCCCACCTTCTTGCCTCGACGATTCGGAGGCATCTGGATGAGGAAGGAACGTCACTCTCGGAGGAGATCAAACAGAATCTGTATGCCGACAACATCCTACTAGGAGCAGAAACTGCTGAAGAAGCCATGCAGAAAGTGAAGGAGACGAATGAGATCTTCGCAAGAGCCAAGATGCCTCTGAGAGACTGGACCACGAACGAGAAGGGTGTCAATGTAATGATTACGGATGCACCCGGAGAAGTGTTGACCTCCTTCCTGGGGATCGGCTGGAAGATCGATCCGGATGATCTGGTGATCAAGACTGTGACTCCAACAGGAGCGCCACTGACGAAGCGGACTGTGTTGTCTGAGACGATGACGACCTACGATGTGATGGGATTCATCGCACCAGCCCTTCTACCGGCAAGAAGATTTCTCAAGAAGATAATCCAAACACCGTGGGATGAAGCACTCACAGCGGAGGAGCAGGAAGAGTGGATCTCCGTCATGGATGAGGGGCCAAAAGGCCAAAAGCAAGGTCGTTCCCACATCCGAGGAGAAGGCGATGAAGAAGGATGAAGCCAAACCAGACGAGAGGAAGATATCAATTCCACGACTGGAACTGTTGGCAGCCGAGCTGGGCGCCAAAGTGGCGAACTATGTGAGGAGCCATATCGGAGTTGTCATCAAGAGGACTGTAGCCTGCCAGCGCTCAGTCAGATGCTCAAGCCGTCGAAAGATCACAAGCGGTTTGTAGAGAATCGACTCACACAGATCAGCCACCAGCAGATCGAAGAGTTTCGGTACGTGGCAACCTACGACAACCCGGCCGACGTGGCATCGCGTGGATGTTCTCTGGATGATCTGAAGGCTAACCGACTGTGGTGGGAAGGACCGAAGTGGCTGCGCAAGGAAGAAGACGATTGGCCAGTCATTCCGCCCGGTTACTCAGCGAGGCCAGCAGAGAGGGAGAACGAGGCGGAAGCCACGAATAAGGTCTACCATGCCTGCGTCAATGCTGTCGTCATCGAAGATGATCCAAGACCGATGAAGGAGGCGGATTCAGTTGCTCGACGCGAGTTGGAGATGGAAGGATCACATCCCATCGTCATGACAGCGGCGACAGAACAGACGAACTACCGACCCATGGTCGAAGCGGAGAGGTCCTCAAAGCTCGAACGAATGCAGAATACTGCGGGATGGCTGCTGAGATTCGTCAGGCGAGCGGCATCAGCAGCAGGAATTCAGACGACGAGTGACTTTCTAGAGTGCCACGATCGGGAGAGCACATTGCCGATCTTGACGGCAGTGGAGAGGGATCGAGCGGTTCGTTTTCTGGTCTCGGAGGCAAACAAGCAGTTCCCACCACATCCAGACGTCATCAAGAACTTCGGGCTCAAACACGATGGACAGGCATGGAGAGCATATGGTCGACTTTTCAAGACACCTCAAGTGCGCCAATCGGGATGCCCATACTTCGTCGATAGACGTTCCGGATTGGCCAACCTGATCGTCCAGAAGGCCCATGAGGACAGATTCCACGTGGGAGAGCGAGACACACTGGCTCATGTCCGAACTCTCTACTGGATCCCAAGGGCGGCCAGGCTCGTCAAGAAGGTGATCGGGGAATGCATCAAGTGCCGGAAGGACAAGCCAAAGGCATTTGAACTGCCAGTAATGCCGCCACTGCCTGATCGTCGGGTAAACCCATCAAGGCCATTCGAGAGTGTGGGACTAGATTACCTCGGTCCGCTGACCACCAGCTCGTCACGAGGCAGGAAGAAGGCTTGGGTCTGCCTCTTCACCTGCTTCACGACCCGTGCTGTCCATCTAGAGATAGCAGGAGACTTGAGCACGGCGGCGTTCATCGGATGCATGCGGAGGTTCATCGCCCGCAGAGGACGGCCCGACTACATTCTCTCGGACAACGGCTCGAATTTCATAGGAGCATTGAAGGCCACAGAGGAAGCGTGGAAGTCTACCATCAACGACGAGGAGGTCATCAGCTACGCCTCCAGAGAACACATCGAATGGAGGATGATCACACCACGTTCTCCCTGGAAGGGCGGACTGTACGAGAGGATGTGCGCCCTCATCATGAACGCCTTCAAGAATGCTGTCGGAAGGAGAATCCTCACAGCGAGCGAGCTGCACACCCTCCTCACGGAGATAGAAGCCGTCCTCAACTCTAGACCACTGGTGCAGGTGGATGACAGCGGTCATGCACTTCGGCCGATCGATTTCCTTTCCCCGATGGCCGCGATCGGAGCACCACGTCGCCCTCTTCCTTCAGTCGAATCAGGCGTCAGTGAACTGAAGGAACTCTGGACCACTACGACTGAGCTTCTGGATGCATTCTGGCTCGAATGGTCGGAACATTACATTCCTTCGCTGAGAGAAGTCCACAGGATGGAACATCGGCATCCACGATCGCGTCACGCTCGCTCTCCTCGACTAGGAGAGGTTGTGCTCGTCTTCGACAATGCGCTCCCTCGAGGATGCTGGAAGCCTGCAGTGGTGACGGAGCTCATCGTGTCGCAAGATGGAACAGTCAGATCTACGAGAGTACGATTGCCTAATCGCAGAGTGGTCGAGAGACCTATCAACCATCTGTATCCGCTCGAGATCAGCACTGACGAGGAAGAGAAGAAGGAGCAGACTACGAGCTACGGTAGAGAAGAAGCTCGGAATGTCACTGGAAACAACTCGGGACTGACGATCACCATCGAAGGAGCTGGAACGAAGACTCAGAAGGAATGGACTGATGATGTTCTTCAAGTACCCGCCAGCCAATCGGAAAATCGAAGAGTTCAAGGATCAAGATCAAGAATGAGAGTAACAGTCAATCGAGATGAGGAGCCCGCAGTGAAGAAGAAGAAGCGAGATAAGAAGAAGGAAGGAGCAACTCGAGAGGATCCGCCCACTTATCGCTACAATCTCCGCGCTGGAGCGAGAGCTGACAGCGATGTTGCTTCTCATGGCTCTCGTCTCTCCTCTCGATGCAGCTCAATGCCCCAACAATCGCGTGTCCAAGAATGGAGTCATCGTGCATGCAGAAGATTGCACACCCGCAGGAGGACCGGTGGTCTATCAGGATGGAGATGTCCTCTGCTATGTCCAGAAGGCATGCAAGGCAGAGCAGCACCTCCGAGTGTACTCAGCCATCAATGTTACCTGCGGAGAGCCGTGTTCGTGCCCGGAATGGACGACAACCTGCTCCCATTATGTTGGAAAGGAGACCGAGAACTCGACGTATAAGGACGAAGAAGTGAAGCTATTCGTGAAGAAACTGGAGCCGAAGGACATCTGTGGTTATAAGATGAAATCGGAGCGTGACCCGCGCCCTCGGACGAGATGGGTCAACTACATACAATTGTATGATGAAACAAGTCATCCGGTGACCGAACTTCACCTGCTCTATCGGAATGCACTCGACCCCATCTGCGTAGGAGAAAGACTCTCGAAGACTGGAACGAAAGCATTCTGGGCGAAAAACAGCTGCAGCGTCAACGCAACTGTTTTCTGTGCACATCAGTCGAAGGAGATCGTCTACTTCAGAGGAGCTAGAGATGAGCTAGTCGCAATTCGTGCATGGGGAGGAAGTTTCCACGAGGTCTACCTAAATAAAATCCCGATCACGGCCTGCAAGGACTGTGGGGTCGAATGCTCAACGGGAGGAATTGTGGTGAAGTCTCGAGGACACCCGCGCCTGCTCGAGGCGTGCAGCAAGAATCACTGCGAGCGCACGCAGGACCCGGAGGAGAACGAGTCGGTGGTGTTTCCCCACGGGGTGACCGTGTCACCGTACACTGTTATCGTCACAATCTACAAGGGACACGAGATTATGTACAAGAAGGAAGTCACGTGCCCACCAGGATCATTTTGCGAGCAGATTTCATGCACATTCTGCACCGAGATGATGACGAACCTGCATTGCGCGCCAAGAACACTCATCATCGGTCTCGCTGTCTTCATGTATTTTGGAACGGTCATCCTGACGGTCATCGTAAATTGCTGTTTCCTCTGTGCCGGAGGTGGAAAGATCATCTGCGGCCTCGGGAGGGCCATCGCAGCGATGATCCGATGGATTCGAAGGAGAAAGCCCGGTCAGAAGGACAGGATGATACGGCCGAGGACGGAGACACCGAGAAGGGGAAGAAGAGGAGAAATCAAGGCTCTTCAGTGGACCGCGATGGTCGTGGCAATGAGCCTGATTCAAGCCACAATGGCCTGCGATAAGGCATCGACAATCAAGGCCACAGCTGAGAACTGTGCTCGTCAGAACGGAATACTGACATGTTCCCTCGAAGATACCGTCGTGTGGCCAGATGTCAGCACAGGAGAGAAGGTGTGCCTGCAGCTCGGCGACTCGACTTCGAACCCGCTCGCAACTGTGGAGATTCAGGTGCTGGAGATTCTGCTAGAGTGCCAGAAGGAGAGCCTGTTCATTACCTACCCGTACCGAGCTGCCGTCGCTTCGTCAAAGCGCTGCCCGGGATCCGGCTCGTGCCAGGGAAACAAGTGTGCCAACATCAAGGAAGGTGATCCTATTCCTGAGCTCGGAGAGGCGGCCCAACACCCCGGCTACACCCGATGCGCGGAGACCTGTGGATGCGCCGGATGTGGTTGCTTCTGGTGCAGCTCTGCGTGTCTCTTCTTTCGACCCCACGCGATACTGAACAAGGAGCGACGCTTTGAAGTGTTCGGATGCCCATCATGGAAGCAGGTCGCGAGAGTGGCAGTGCACAAGATTCAGCCTACGAGCACGCAGGAGTACCAGCTGCGACTGGCGGCAGGCCAGGTGATCGAGCTGGAGGAACTCCACGTGCAATTGACGACGATGGAGACCCCGCCTCTACCCGTGCTGCCTGCCCAATTTATCACGGACGGACAGAACACTGCGCTGATTGAGGACGCGAGTGCAATCAGCTGCCTGAAGTGTAATGCGATGGATTGCACGTATCGCCCGTCCTGCTGTTCCTGCACCACATTCGATGAAGTGGCGAACTGCGCTTGCATCTCCGGAGCGACGGCCGAGGAGACGCTACGAGCAGGAGCCCTTCCAAGAAGAAGACAGTACTGGATGAAGGAGTACCAAAAGCGAGTCGTATTGGAGTCGAATGACACGCTGGTGGGCCTCCAGGCAACGATCGCAAACTGGCGGCTGACGCCCGTAGCTGAATTGAGCACATGCGAGATGAAGAACGTCTCAGTCGCGGGATGCCATTCCTGCAGGGAAGGTGCAGTGCTCACGTACACATGCACATCATCTGAGAGCCATTCCATTGGCCACATCACCTGCGACAACGATATGTACTTCAACGTGGAGTGCAGTCAGCAGATGAGCGAGAGACAGACAACGATCATCTACGATCGTACGCTACTGAAGACGGAGTGCAAGCTACGATGTGGAGTGGAGTCGGCCCCATTCAAGTTGGATGCAGAACTCTCAATGGTGACGGTACTCGGCAACACGAAGATCGAAACGATTGCCCAGTCGATACCCGTGATTGTATCTAATATTCTTGATCTTTCTCTTTCTAACTATCAGTACATTTTTATTCTTATTGTATCGATTGCCGTTATTGTAGTTGCCGTACAGTTCAGAAGCACTCACAAGAAGAAGGAGTGAGATAGTTTCCCCATTAGTTGATATCCATGTAGCTATATTGGTTTGCATCACCGTATCGTATTGGCCGGTAGCCGTTTCCGGCCCGGGGAGTGTCTCCGATCATACCGAGATCGTAGAGTCTTTTCATGTTGCTTGTGTGTGTGTAATAGAGAGGGATGGAGGCGTTCTAGCCCCATCCCACTCATGCTTTTTCAAGCCGATCTAGGCGCTCTCTAGAATTGTGTAACATGGATAAAGCAGTCTCCCAACATTCCTCCTTGCTGGATAGTCGCATCAAGGCTCTGAAAGCCACAACACCCAGTATGGTTCATTGAGAAATCAGAGCTTTTGAAAAGTCTAACAAATTTTGAAAAAAATCAGTTATCGATCGCCAATACTTCCGCAATTCAAAACTAGGGTTGGCCAGACGATAACGAGATAACGAGCCTGCTACATCAAGGGGTAACGAGATAACGAGCCCACTACCTCAGTTGGATCCCTCTCCCTCCTCGCCGAACCCGTCGCACCTAGCGCGGGCCCCCTCCTCATCATAAAGTTCTGTTCTCGACGTAGCGAGGCATAGCAAGACTTAGCGGGCTAGTTATCTTCTCTCTCCTCTCGTTCAGGTAGGTGCCCGTTTACCCCGAATAGCCAACACTATTCAAGTCCCTGTATCCGAGAGATGAAAGGATCTAGAATCGAGATATTTTCAGGGCTTGCAGGACTGATAAGCGAAATTGCTGACCTCTGTCTATTTTACAACGGTTGCAACTAGTTTCTGTTTTTTTCTCGAGAAAATATCGGGAAATCGTCGGAATCGTTCACTTTCTCCCTGTTCAAAGGTACGATTCGAGTGATTCATTGTGGGAGTGTCAAGATCTGTTTGTAAAATATTGTTCGTTAGAGAAATAAATATCTTCAAACGGTAACAATTACGACGCTATTGAGTCTCATAAGATCAGTTAGGCTACGCTTCGTCTTTGCTCGCTTTTTCAATCTTTCATAACTTTTGACTCACTTGAGATTTCTGACTCGTACTTGGACATGTGGTAGTATTACAGTTTTAAAATCATACGACCATTTTTCATGCCGAGATCGCCATTTCTGCGCATTTTTTGTGGTTATCTATTCTCCGGCTCTGTCACTTTCTGGGTTTTAGTTCATTTACTTATTTTTATTTATTTTTTTTCCTTTCATAATTAGCTTCCAGTGGAGGTTTAACGCTCATGGAACATATAAACTATAATTTAAAGTAAAGTTTGGTGTATGATCTGTAATTTGTTATCACCGGAACGATTTATTCCCCAGGGCCGGCATTTTGTAAATTTATAACCCTATATATATATATATATATATCCTATCGTGATATGCACCCTATATTATACACCCTATCGTGTGCTAGAAATATGTCATTGAGATATCAATGAACTCCCTGATTTTTGCATAGTGATGACGCAATCGTGATATGGTTTTTAAATGCAGATTTTAAGCTCGATGAATTTTCTTTCGGCCTTCCTGTTTGGTGTGATAATAGAAGGCCTCAATGCCATTTCGATGAAAATATGTACTCATGGGAGGATGACGTACAGTGGCTTCAGACTGGCTCAAAGTAGAGTAGTCCCGAAATATATGGGTTTTTTATCGACGTGCTAGAAACTCGTTCAAAAGCTCAAAATGCTCCTTACCGCAATTCCGGAAGATTCCCAAAGTTTGATAATGATAGCTCTTAATTTGCCATCAGGGCCAGAATTTTTCACTTTTTCACATGATTTTTTTTCTATTTTTTTCTATTTTTCATTCTAGATGTTCACAGTTCCAAGGTCGATTTTTGTTCAAATGTCGTTCTTGGACAGGATAGTTTAATATCCATGGAACAAACTATTCCTAACTTTTTAGAGCATTTGAATATCTTTCCTGCCAGCGACAACCGAAAATCCGCGGTCATTGTGTCGAAGAAATAAACGATTTTTAAAGTTGTTGAATTTCAACTTTTTTCATTCATGATATCATGGGCTCTCATATAAATTAAGAGCTATCGTTATCAAACTTCGGGGATCATCAGGTATGGATTATTTCGAGATTTTTAACGAGTTTCTAGCACGTCGGTGAACAAAAGTCCATTTTTTCGGGACCCTACTTTGAGCCAGTCTAAAACCACTGTACGTCATCCTCCCATGAGTACATATTTTCATCGAAAGGGCACTGAGGCCTTCTATTGTCACACCAAACAGGAAGGCCGAAAGAAAATTCAGCGAGCTTAAAATCCGCAGTGAAAAACCATGTCACGATTGCGTCATCACTATGCAAAAATCAGGGAGTTCATTGATATCTCAATGACATATTCCTAGCACACGATAGGGCGTACTACTACATGTCCAAGTATGAGTCAGAAATCTCAAGTGAGTCAAAAGTTATGAAAGATTGAAAAAGTGATCAAATACTTATTGTCGATACTGTAGACTTAGTGATATTGAAACCAAATCCCAGTCATACTATCAACCGTGTGGTCACAAAATACATTTTGTTTCAGATTTCTGTCTGTGCTTCTTTAGACAAAGCCTGCTTCAATAAAATTTTCTCTATTCGTATGCAATGATTCATTAATCGGAGAGAAATTTCTGAAAAAATATTCCGAGACTGTTATTTTTCCAAGTTTCACCATCATGTACAGAGAACCCATAGAGAATGTTAGTTAGTTAAAGATTTCAGTTTACTCCGTTAGAACCACGTATCTGGAAAGAACATAATTTCATTTCATTTCAGTCGATTTTGACTCATGTTGAAGAACATTTTGCGGAATCGTTGTCGTTTTACAGAACGCTGGTCATTGATCGAATCGTTGTAAATACAAATTGGCTAATCCGGATCGTTTTGGTGTGATCTTCTTTGACAAAATATATAAATTTAAATTTTCCCTAATTCAAATTCATATTTCAGAGACGTCTACGTAACAAAATGAGAGGTAACTGGCACTTTCGCATCACGAGAGCCATCGATCAAGTGGAAATCATAGCTGCTCTGGATTCGTCTCTCAAGGTAACCCGTATTATATTTTGTAGAGAACATTTATTCTAAGACAAATAAAATCAAAGAACAAAAATCGATCTTGAAATTATATTTTGTCTACTTAGTAGATATTTACTATGTATTTACATGTCACGAATTTCACCGAATATTTGGGGCCTGATCTTACAACCCACATCTGAGATGGCCCCCACTCATAGATGTCCACGCCGCCGGCAAGACCATGTATAGAGGGATACGTAGATGTGCACTGAAGGTGCCCGTCAGTGTACATCCAAAATCGAAGGGGCTTTGGCTGAAAACGTCCAGAAAACGTTCAAACAGACTGTTCCGAGCTTTGAGAAGGGTAGTTAAAAGAGGGGGTCAGGGCGACAGTTTTTTTATCAACCTATAAAAAATTAAAATTTTCCGATTTTTGGAATTATTCTGATTCGTCTTTACATATTCGGTTAACTTGCTTGGTTCCATCAAGCTTCAACTTTTTTGAGGCGCGAAAATCTCCAGGGTCAATGAAGACATCATGGGGTCATAAAACCGAGTAGAAAGTGGAGCTTCTTCTCAGAAGTGGATTTTACATTAACACGGATTTTCTGTAATTTTATAGGAACGCTTACAACAGAAAAATTTTTTGTGCCTTCGATTTCTATGAAACTAATGTTACCGACTAAAGTGAGGACGGGGAGAACGCCTATCCACTTCATTTGGCTAAATTTGCATATTGAGCCGATCTGTGACCTACCATTGAAAACGCAGCATTTCGGTCAGTTTTTGACCTACAGAGCCAGATTTGTTTTCAGTCGCTTGGTATTTCCGAGATGTACAATTAACTCATCGGTGATCACATGCGGAAACGCCGTCTTTGATGCGTCTCATGCAATAACGTGTTTTTTCAACTACATTATTCAAATGATCTCGAAATTTTCCTCTTGAGATCACGCATTTTATTTTTGAATATGATTCCCCATCCTCGAATTGAGGTAGTCGCATACTCCATTAGTCATAACTCTGCGTGCGCGATAGTGCTACTCAGAAGGGGAAACCCGGACTTAGCGTCATTTCCATTCCAAACGAGTTCCATGACGAGTAGCACTATCGCGCACGAAGAGTTATGACTAATGGAGTATGCGACTACCTCAATTCGAGGATGGGGAATCATATTCAAAAATAAAATGCGTGAGCTCAAGAGGAAAATTTCGAGATCATTTGAATAATGTAGTTGAAAAAACACGTTATTGCATGAGACGCATCAAAGACGGCGTTTCCGCATGTGATCACCGATGAGTTAAATGTACATCTCGGAAATACCAAGCGACTGAAAAAAATCGGCTCTGTAGGTCAAAAACTGACCGAGATGCTGCGTTTTCAAGTCGTAGGTACAGATCGGCACAATATGCAAATTTAGCCAAATGAAGTTGTCCTCACTTTAGTCGGTAACATTAGTTTCATATAAATCGAAGGCACAAAATTTTTTCTGTCGTAAAAGGTATCGATTTCCCTACAAAATTACAGAAAATATTTTTAAAAATAACACTCTCAACACAAAAAATTACGTGCTCGATGTTGGCTTCAAAATGAGCACCATATTGATGAGGTTCTGAGAACTTTTTCAAATGCATCATTATAGTCTATAGATCTGAAAAGGGGCCCATATTATTTTTTAATTTAAAATAGCTTATTAGACACAGAATTGGATGCTCTACAAGATGTACGTAGTGCCGCGTCCCGCATTTCTCATTTGGATTTAAGAAAAATAAAATATCACAAATTTGAGAATTTTCATGGTTATAACTTGTTCAAATATCATTTTTAGGTCAAACTTTCAACACAACAAATAACGTACTCGATGTGGGCTTCAAAATGAGCACCATATCGTCGAGGTTCTGAGAACGTTTTTCTCAAATGCATCTTTCAAGTCTATAGATCTGAAAAGGGGCCCAAATTATTTTTCATTTAAAATAGCTTATTCGACGCAGAATTCAATGCTCTACAAGATGTACGTAGTGCCGCGTCCCGCTTTTTCCATTTGGATTTTTAAAAATTCGAAAACCATTATCGAAAGTTGAAAGAACCAGTTTGTCATCGAAATCTTGAACCAACTTATAACGTGTTTTTGTTGTCTAGGCATGTATGTAATATTGACACACTAACTTTGTGCCCAGATCGTTCGATTATTTTTATCTGGTTTTCCAATTTTCAAAATTCGACAACCCACCGTTTCTATGTTTCAACGATCTTGACCATATAGTGTCCCGTTTGGTGATTGGGACACATGGGGGTATCCAGGGAAAAAGTTTGGGCCGGATCGGTGATATCGATGTCCGGCCCTAACGGCCGAATCCTCGAAAATAACGGAGCCGGTGTCTTAAATGAAAGGCGTGATATGTATATCATTTTGATTATTCATAATCTTGCTCGGAAATCTTCGAGATCAACGTTTTCTAATAGCCGCATCATTTTCAGTACACGCGAAGCAGATTCGAGGACCGTATTGAGATTGTTCGCACAAGACATTTCGTAAAATTCTCTATTGATGCCGACTACAGAAATACGACATTGTGGCACTTTAAGGTTATTTTTGGATAATATGTTGTTTAATTATTCAAAGATATCACTTTCAACTATTTCTTTCCTGATCAAGTGGTCTTCCAATGTACAGAACAGTTTAAATACGAATGAAACACTTATTCTCAATTCGTCAACAACTGTTATATTCTCGAAGGGAAGGGCGCAGGAATGGTGAATGAATTCATTTGTCACTAGAATATCCATTCCTGTGAAATTTTCACTAAATTTATTTGTCACACAATTAGCAACTCTCAATACGACGTGTTCAACCAATTAACACCGGAATCGGGAGAGCAGTCCCGGAAATTTTTTTCAAACCTATTTGAAACCTTCCATAGTATGATGGGTGAATACCCTGGGGACAAGTTTTCGAACAATCCCGGTCATGAGTCCCAGAGCCGGCTTTTAGAAAATATCCGGTCACGGAACCGGCTCTACCGTATCTCAACTCTCCGATGAGCTAAAAATCTGACAAAGTCCTTTAAAAAACGTAGAAAAATAAAACAAAAAACTGTTCTGACAAAAAAAAAGGTGAGTTAAAAATCTGGCAAAAAGAGAGAGGGGAAAAACTGAAAAAGTTGTGCATGAAAAACTAACTCTCAAATCACATTTATAAAATTTTCACGATCGACAGGGAATAATATTGCAGAAATAAAAAGTGCAAGTCCTCATATGCACAGACAATTCAGCCAGATCGAGTGCTCCTTTTTCGAGCACCGAATCTGAAAAATGGATGATTTTGACCCCTTTTCGAGCATAACTTTTTTCTTTCATGGTTTCATGTGCTCTATTGATGAAATTCGATCTCTACGCGCAAAACTACGTTAGAAACTCCTATAGTCAGATTTTACTGAGACGAAAAATTTTCAACTTTTTCATGACTCAAATTTTCCACTTTATCGAGGCCAATTTTGGGTAAAAAAGTCTAAATCTCAGAAACACCTGACTATAGGATTTTCTGACATATTTCTGCACGTAGTATCTGATTTTGCATCTTAGAACTCACCAAATTGCAAAACAAAAAAGTTATGTTCAAAAATCCGAAAAGTTCTGGTTTTTCGTGTTGTGGAATCCATTTCACGGTACTTTACACAATCGATACATCTCGCACATTTCTCATTAGCACAATTCCACCTATGATTCTACACCATCATTCATCACCAGTATAAGAGGAAAGGATTCATCCTTTTCCTCGGCTTTTCGCTTCTTTCCGCGATAAAGGCATTTGGACGAAGAGTGTAGTTATTCACTACGTTAAGCAAACCCGTAAGGAAAATGCATTTGTATCCGGTGATATGACTGATTTTTATCCTATCAGGTGTGGAAGCCGGACTTGGGGCGATCACGCAGAAAAAAATCGGGAAAAAATGGGGGCTATTTTGAGATAAGTTGACAAATATCATGTTTGTATTTCTGTGCGTCCGTCCTTCCAGAAGAATCTTCAGTTACTACGGTAAGTCCACGCGGGTCAGATTCGTGATTCATCTGGTAATTGGTCGTGTTGAGTTCTAATCGATCAATAATCGACGGATACAGTATACAGTAGCGGACATAAGTCAATGGACACTTTTTCGACCCGATGAAACCAATGAAAGAGAAAATGCCTTGATCTGATATGATGGGGTCTTATGTCAAATTCATCAGAGATTACGATGCAGATATTGGGGTATGACGAAATAGCCTCGCTCTTGCGTAGTGATGACGTAATCGGAAGCATACTTTTTCAAACTAGCATTATTCTTGGGAGAGATTTTCCTATCTTCTCAAACTTATGGAGGTACGAGATACTCCGGTTGTCCATTCAGGAAAAAAGTTTGGAGATGAGGCGTTTCCTCCTTTTCGCAGGAGCCCTGCTTGAAAATGGTGACCAAATTAAACTTTTTTGGGTTCTAGACTTGCTAGAGACCCCATCTTTGTGGCAAAATGATGCAAATAGTGAGCGTAATACGTCCCAAAAGTATGGTGACTAAAAACCATCATTGGCCCCTTTGGCACAAAAAAAGTCATTTTTCGTACTATCAGATGTCCAAGGCTTGAAAGTCTATGGAACGCTCCGGCGAAATTCTGCAAAGACGTGGATTTAGTAGAGAAACTTCTTGAGTACCGAACTGTCGGTGCGTTTAACGCTTCGATTTTTTTCCGGTCTGTGGTGATGAATCTCCGAGAGGATACCATGTTCGGCCCAACCATGAACCCCGGGTCATGGCTCAAACGTCACCATGACCCCGGGTTCATGGTCCAAAATGAGATGGGGTCAAAATTAGAAACAATGTTTAGCCGGTTGCACTAGGTTCACATTCACAGTGCTCATCAGCCCGATACTTCTATCCACATCAGTTGGAAGAATAGAAGTTTCGGGGCTGACCCATGAACCCCGGGTCATGGCTCCATTGAGACCATGACCCGGGGTTCATGGTCCAAATGAGTAGTCAGATAAAAGTTGGGATTCATGTTTGACTATAACCAGAGTAGAACGATCTTCGATCTAGAAGGCATGTTGCGTCATCGTTATGTAATATGACGTCATGAGAATGCGATAACCCGCTATTGTCTCGTTTCACGGCGAAAACTCAACGGAAAGTGGTGAATGAGGGGTCAATGGAAACAGAGTGGAACGATCTTCGATCTAGAAGGCATTTTACGTCATAATTTTGATGACATCTTTACTATGTTGTTGTTTTTGCTTATTTAATTATTAACTGAATTGCCAGTGGGCTGATGGTAATAAATAATATACCCTTTCCAGAAGGAATGAATGTTCGACATCGCATACTCGGAGCCTTCCGACCCGAGTTCGGAACTGTCCAATCTGAGATCGGATTCTTCCAATCTGAGATCGGATTCTTCCAATCTGAATGAGTATAAAAGGCGCTGTACTTTTAATCAAACTCACACTCGCTCCTCAGTTCATCAAATGGATCCCTCGTCTACTACCAAGAAGCGAAAGCAGTACTCCTCGGATCTTCGTACAGTCATAGTGGCGATGCGATCTAAAGGCTTGAGCGTGCGCCAGATTTCGAACTTGACCAACATGCCCACGTCTTCTGTTCATTTGATCCTCCAGTTGTTCGGGAAAACCGGAACAACTGAGATTGAAAAGAGGTAAGTACAATGTTCTTCATAGACTTCAATTAGCGCAGTCCCTATATTTAATAACATTATTTCAGATCTGGTCGGCCAGCCAAGTTGAGTGATAGAGAGAAGCGTCATCTGAAGGTGGAGAGCATCAAGGATCCTCGTCTTCCTGCCACGGAGTTGGCGATCGACCTTAACAAGAATCGACCTAACGATCCCGTCTGCTCGAAGACTGTCCAGAGAGTTCTCGTCGCTGCTGGACTGCCAGGCAGACGGCCAGCCTACACGTCGTATATCAATAGGAGAAATAGAAGAAAACGTCTCGAGTGAGTGTCTATCTTATTGAAAAATAATAGCTGACATCATAATTCAAATAATTATCGATTATACTACAGGTTCGCGAGAGAACATCTCAATTGGACACCCAGACAATGGACGCATGTACTCTGGACTGACGAGAGCAAGTTCGAACTCTTCTCCGAAGGTGTGCAGTACGTCCATCGACCGGTCAACAAGAGATTCGACCCCAAGTACACTATCCCCACTGTCAAGCATGGAGGAGGCAGTGTCATGGTCTGGGGATGTTTCATCGGAGGTAAAGTCGGACCTCTTGTTCGGATCGAGGGCATTATGAAGAAAGAAGACTACAAGAAGATCATGAAGAAAGAAATGATTCCCTGGGCCAAGGCTAACTGCCCTGCTAGATGGAAGTTCCAACAAGACAACGATCCCAAGCACACCTCGAAGCTGGTTATGAAGTGGTTCAAGAAAAAGAATATCAAAGTGAGTTAATTTTCGAAGAATAAGGAAGAATAAGAATAAGGAGTGTGATAGCACAAATTACTTGCACAATACTTATTCCTCTATTTCAGAAAATCGAATGGCCAAGTCAATCACCCGACCTCAATCCGATCGAAAATCTTTGGGAAGTACTCGATGAGGCTGTCCGCAAGCAGAAGCCCACTAATGCCGCCGACAAGTTCCGTATTCTTAAAGAAGCGTGGGAGAAAATCCCTTCCGACACCCTTCTCGATCTTGCCCATTCAATGAAAGACCGATGTGCCGCTGTCATAGAATCGAAAGGTTACCCTACCAAATATTGATTGTGCATATTTTTATGTCATACCCATACCATACTCTAATAATAAATTACTTCAAATATCGAAGATCGTTCCACTCTGTTTCCATTGACCCCTCATTCACACCATGCCCATTAGTGGTTATGGTGCCAGAGCTGGGGATTTTTTGATTTGTCCCCGCCATGACGCGCCCCAACCACTAGTCCCCGCCATGAGTTCCCGGCCAGGGCTGGGGATTTTTTTGATTTGTCCCCGCCATGAGGCCGCCCCCCCCTGGCCTAGTGGTTATGGTGTCTGACTGAAGAACCCAATCCAGTCTCGACTCCCCGGTTCGTTCATCTTCGATACTGACCACCGATTAGTGCCGCCGGGGACGCTTGACGGAGACTAGTGGTTGGGGCGCGCGCCTTTCTCTACCTTCCGCCTTTCTCTACATTTCTATATTAGAGCTCATGACATATCGAAAGAAATTAGTTATGCTCGAAAAATACCAAAATCAAGCATTCCTGCACATTGTTTTGTAGAGCTCATCGAGCTGATCATTTTTCATGTACATCATTTTGCATGAAATTCATCCGCCGAGAAGCTAGAGTGCGGGAGTCGAACCTGCCTGCGTCGGCATGCCAGTCAGACACCATGCCCATTGCCCATAATGGGCATGGTGTCTGACTGGCATGCCGAAGCAGGCAGGTTCGACTCCCGCACGCAGGTGATGTTTTGCAAGAGGTCAGACACCATGTAATGGGCATGGTGTCTGACTGGCATGGTGATTATGGTAAGGGACCGTGATTATGGTAAGGGACCGTGAATCGAGACAATAGCGGGTTATCGCATTCTCATGACGTCATATTACATAACGATGACGCAACATGCCTTCTAGATCGAAGATCGTTCCACTCTGGTTATAGTCAAACATGAATCCCAACTTTTATCTGACTACTCATTTGGACCATGAACCCCGAAACTTCTATTCTTCCAACTGATGTGGATAGAAGTATCGGGCTGATGAGCACTGTAAATGTGAACCTAGTGCAACGGGCTAAACATTGTTTCTAATTTTGACCCCATCTCATTTTGGACCATGAACCCGGGGTCATGGTGACGTTTGAGCCATGACCCGGGGTTCATGGTTGGGCCGAACATGGTATCCTCTCGGAGATTCATCACCACAGACCGGAAAAAAATCGAAGCGTTAAACGCACCGACAGTTCGGTACTCAAGAAGTTTCTCTACTAAATCCACGTCTTTGCAGAATTTCGCCGGAGCGTTCCATAGACTTTCAAGCCTTGGACATCTGATAGTACGAAAAATGACTTTTTTTGTGCCAAAGGGGCCAATGATGGTTTTTAATCACCATACTTTTGGGACGTATTACGCTCACTATTTGCATCATTTTGCCACAAAGATGGGGTCTCTAGCAAGTCTAGAACCCAAAAAAGTTTAATTTGGTCACCATTTTCAAGCAGGGCTCCTGCGAAAAGGAGGAAACGCCTCATCTCCAAACTTTTTTCCTGAATGGACAACCGGAGTATCTCGTACCTCCATAAGTTTGAGAAGATAGGAAAATCTCTCCCAAGAATAATGCTAGTTTGAAAAAGTATGCTTCCGATTACGTCATCACTACGCAAGAGCGAGGCTATTTCGTCATACCCCAATATCTGCATCGTAATCTCTGATGAATTTGACATAAGACCCCATCATATCAGATCAAGGCATTTTCTCTTTCATTGGTTTCATCGGGTCGAAAAAGTGTCCATTGACTTATGTCCGCTACTGTACCTACTGTAATCGAAACCGACAGTAACCCGTCGGGTGGGTCAGACCATGGGTCAGATTCGAGATTCATCTGGTAATTGGTCGTGTTGAGTTCTAATCGATCAATAATCGACGGCTACAGTATACCTACCGTAATCGTAACCTATAGTAACCCGTTGGGGTGTATCCTATGAGGTGTGGAAGCATCAGTCAATCAATTCCAAATGTCGATACCATATGCCTACAGTAGTCGAGAACTACCGTAACCCGTGGCGCTGTGCCAGACCGCGAGTCAGATTCGTGATTTCATCAGCCAAACAATTCCAAATGTCGATACCGTATGCCTACAGTAGTCGACAGCTACCGTTACCCGTTGAGCTGGGCCAGACGATGGGTCAGATTCGCGATTTCATCAGCCAATCAATTCAAAATTTTGATCCCGTATGCTCACAGTAGTCGAGAGCTTGAAACGCTATTGAAATATCAGCAGAAAGCCAACAATCCGGCTTATTTGACGCACACTATTGAGCTGAGCTCATGAAGCTGGAAGCGTAGAGGAAAAGTTAAGTTGCAAGTTTTCCGGGTTGCTCGAAGCCTCTCGAGCTAGATGCAAAGGAATACGCCGAACGCACAAGAGTTCCAGACTTCAACTGTGAATATTCTAACGTGGCACGAGCGGGGCGTAGTCCCGCTAGTTCACTACGTTACCCAAACCCGTAAGGTAAATGCTTTTTTGTGCCGGGATATGACTGATTTTTTTCTCATCAGGTGTGGAAGACAGACTTAGGATGATCACGCAGAAAAAAATCGGTAACAAGTTGGGTCTATTATGAGAAAAACAGGCAAATGGCATGTTTGTCTGTGCGTCACAACTACGGTAAGTCCACGCGGGTCAGACCACGGGTCAGGTACGTGATTCATCCGGTATTTGGTCTCATTGAGTTTCGATCGATCAATAATAGTCGCCTACAGTATACCTACCGTAATCGAAACCTACAGTAACCCGTTCAAGTGGGTCAGACGCTGGGTCAGATTCATGATTTAATCAGCCAATCAATTATTAGACTATGTACAAGGCGGTCATGGTCAGTGGTCGACCTCAAGTATCATGTTTTGCACCATGATACGTGGGTCATGGTCAGTGGTCTACCTCTCGCATCACTTTTTAAACCATGTACCGGGGGTCATGGTCATTGGTTGATCTTACGCATCACGTTTTGTACCATGTACCTGGGGTCATGGTCAGTGGTCGTAGCTCACTTATGGAACCATTTGTAGCTCTCCGACCATGCTATTGTGAAATGCTCATGGGGCTGAGAGTGTGGAGTAGCAGATGTAGCCACGGAGCGAAGCGGATTTGTTACATCGAAACTTTTCCGGCGCGCTCGAAGCCTCACGAGCTTTTAGCAATGGCATACGCGAAACGAGCACAGAGGCGACCCTTTCATGTCCTGTAAGCCGCCTAACGTGGCACGAGCGGGGCGTAGTCCCGCTAGTTAACTATGTACTATAAACCCGTATTAACTATGTACTAACGTTATGCCTGGACTGAGTCAGTAGGAGAGTCAGCTGTGTGCAAAGGAAGAGAGGAGAGTCAACAAGAGTTAGTAGAGGTTGGACACTAGTATTGGCTAGTGAGATAAAGCTATTCTCTTATGCTTTTCTCCACACTCGCTCATTTAGTAACCAATGATGGAAAACTAGGATTGGGAATCAATGGGAATTGATTCACTGCACTTCTGCTATTAGACGAGGTTGAACTCTGGTCGCACCCGGATTATCTCTATCTATTCGTTTCCAGCTTGATCTCTCATCTTGCTCTATTTCTTCCCTTCCTCTTGATCTTCCACGCGAACCACTCTCACTCATTACACTTCTATCTTTCTTCCCGCTACAATTCCCTTGATATCGATAGTCCGGACTTTTGAATAAAGTGGAGGTCCCTAAACTCGTCTTTTGCGGAAAATTTTTGATAAAAATACTAAAACAAGCAGTGCCAATTCCCCCTCACCAATCCCCATCATTTCCCCACCCCGAGTCCAAGAGATTTTTCGCTTCTTCTCGATGAGTTTAGACGGGAATCAGTAGTTCACGCGATGTAATAATATGGACCTAAAAGAAGGTAAAATTCCCGGGGCGAGATCCGAAACTCGCGAAGGGCGTGAGGTTTTGTATATTTGTTGAACCCCTCATCGATTGCCTGTCTTATGAATTGAAATATGTAATTATGTAATGTTTTGTATCTCCGCGTGAACTCAATTTTACTCATCGTTGCAATCATGAAGAGCGAGCTAATCTATTGATAGAAGATCAATCCGAATTTTAATATTGACGTCAATTTGATAATGAAAGGTCCATTTTGATTCCCATTCTCAGGTATTCTCTAAGGTAATATTCCACTTGGCATGCAGAATCATAAATTCTCATCGCTTACCTACGTACAATGTGAAAGAGTGAACTAATTCGATGAATAATATCTGATCTCTATCGATTTACACCAATTTCGGACTCAAATACACTGTATTTTGAAGCTTCAACCATCATCATTCATTTGTTGAATACTCCAGTCTATACTGATTGCAAGCGGTAAAAGACTATAATTCAAGAGCCAAAGAGTAATTGATGAATGAATATTTCTCAATGAAACTTCTCGGTGTAACTCCCCTCCCCAGAGAATATGCAATTTGAAAGCATTATATATTTATCGCATCAGCTAATTGAATCTAACTATGAGGCTTCGTAATGGCTCCATGCTGTCCGATCGACCTCAGCTGTTTCTGTGAGCCTCTGCCACTATCCTTTGGACCTGATCACTCCGATTGGCAACAACTGACACGTTTTCACTGATCTTTGACATCATCTTTGAACGTTGGTCAATCATATAGTGGTACGATCGTATAGTAGTAGTCACTTTGTGACCAGATGGGAGCATCAGTAAACTTCTTATCAGTAAACACCTGAAGCCAACTATACGAAATCCGCATCCCGAGTGATAACAATATCAGTTAGTGTAACAATTGGATGTTGTTCCGCTTCTAACCCAAACTCATTCACCCTCTACACCCCTAGAAAACATCCCCATATGAGTAATCGTTCCATTTCTGGATCATTTCGTGCTGCTTCTCCATCCATTCAAACTTCGCCAAATGCACCTGAGGTGAGAGCGAGACCAATTCCTGCTCCTCGCCTATCACTTGAGAGAGACAAGTCTGTTCCTCCAATTGTCCCCCCTCCTCGTCCTCCCCATCCCCGCACATTACACTCACAATCTGTCTCTTCTGATTCCAATTGCGACTCTGTTTCCAAGCAACACACACCAATCAAATGAAGAAAACTCCAGTAGTAAATAAACCAAGCCTGCTCAGTCGAATTAGATCTTCATTTCGTGATTCTTCCTCTGATAATTACTATTCTCCCCCTCCAACTAGTTCATTCCTCCCAAAGCCACGATTCTTTCATCAATTGTCCAATGAGCATGCAACTAAACACTCGCCTCGCAAACGCTCTCCGAGCTCTACTTCCTCTCCTTCCAGCAGCATTTATCAATCTGCCAAATCTAAACTGCATAATTTGTCTTCTCGAATTCTTTCTCTTCCCCGTGTGAATAACAGTGCTCATAATGAATCAGTTCGTTCTCGACTCACTACTCGTTCCATCCTTCGTCCAGCGTCCAAATCCAATCCAAGATTGCAGGACGATGAAAAGTCTTTTTCTAGAGGGGAGACACCCATTCTGGGCCGGCACAGCTCGGAAGGCTCGCCGCCCCCGGAGAGGCCAAGAGTCAGGTTTGAGTCTGAGAAAACCATGCCACCTCCCGTGAGTGCCTCAATTATTGCGGCGTTACCTAGTTTTAATGGCGAGAATGAAGAAAGTTTTTCCGAGCTCATCGAGAAATACAATTCAATGATCACCGGATTCGGTCTCAATTCCACAGACGCCATGCGCATTCTTCTGATGAAATTAGTTGGATCTGCCCAGCGTGCAATGAAGTCAATCAATCAAGACCAAATTTCGCACTACCAAGGCCTACTAGATGCATTAGCTGATAAGATCTGTTCCGAGAATGCGTCGATGTCTGCTAAGGTTAAGCTGAATGAGAAGCAACGAAAGAGCCCCGAAACTCGAAGCAATGAAAGAGAGCGCCTCATGATTGATTTTTATAAGTGGCGTCTCTACCAGACTTCAGAGAAAGCTTCTGCGAGATAACTTCGATACTTTGGATGAGATTTTGAGTAGTGCTGAAGCACATGAGTCACTCCCTTCTGCTGAAAATGACTTGGAAAGGAGACTCGACATGGTCGTCAGTGCTCTAGAAGGATCAAAGGTGGATGAGATCACGAAAGCAATGGAATTGACGAAGATTTCTGAGAAGCTGAACATGATCTATGATCAAAAAAAGAGAGATGAGAAGAGAAAAGATGAGAAAGAGAGAAAGAGAGAGAATGAAACTTCGAGAAATGGTCGAAGATATGATGACCAACCTTGGAACTATCAGAATCAATACCAGGCTCAAAGAACTGGATGGAACCAAAATGGTTATAATCAGTATGACAGAGGGTATCAGAGGCCATGGAGAGGACGCGGGTATAACCGTGGTTTTGGTCAAGGTCGTGGTAGAGGTTCGTGGTTTCGTCAACCATAGAATCGTCAACAGTGGAACCACCAACCATGAAACCGATTCCAGCAGAACCCTCCGAACTCTCAACCCATCCAATTCATTCCTCAGAACCGAGGAAATCAAGGAGGACAGTCTAGATTTTTTTATCCTTCGGTTAATTCTGTCCTCATGAACGTCATCATGATTAGTCTGATCCTCCTCCCTCTCTCTGTCGCACAGGCCTCTTTTCTGAGATGCCCAATGGACACACCAAGTGGACTTCTGATTGCAATCGAGTCACCTTCAATCGATTGCAGAGGATTAGCGGAGCAGAGTTTCACAACAGCACAAGCACTTCTCTATCGTGAGTCATTTAATCCATATCAGACTCCTGCCTTTGCTTGTTCGAAAATCGTAACAAACACATGTGTACAAACTGTACTGAAGATTTTCAATGTGAGTACTGAGATTCAAGCTGTAGAATACCCCACTTCCGTTGAAGAATGTGTGCAAATGGACGATGAAAAAACGTCTCAAATTGGGAGTCTATTTGAAATGAGCCCTGGAGTGTGGAAAACGAACACATCTACAGTACCCCAAGTTGGATATTTCGAAAAAATATGTTCGGAACAAGAGCACCGACTTCTAAGATACGGTTCGATAACGACAATCAATAATGAGATCATGATCAGTAACCTAGGGAATATGAATAATTGCGACTTATTTGGAAAATCGTGCACCCTTCTGAATAGCACCGTCATCAAACGTCACCATTCTGAAGAAGGTCAATCTCAGAAATGTCCTGAAACAATAGGCCGATTCGAGGTGCATGTCAGGAAAAACATCGTAGTAATTCCAGAGTTGGAATGAATGCCAAAAATCGTATCTCAATCAGTGTTCCACTCATGCTTCGAAAATCCTCTAATAAAACTCACAGACGGATTGTTCATGCAATCTACAGAACTGAGCATTTCGTCAGAACGAGGAAAACGATCAGCTACACAAATCAGTTCGATTTTGAAGTACAACGAGGAACAATTTCCTTTCCTCAGATCATTGGGTCAGAACTCCTCAATCAATCCATTTGAGTCAGAACCGATCCTGAAGCACATCCAATTTATGGAACTTGCCTGGACTGATGTAGCACTACATAAATGTGCCTACAAGAACATTTCGGATAATCAGGCTCTCGCAAGAGCACTGAGGCATAAATTCTGGAGAAGCGCTTTCTTTCTCAGTGTAGTTGAACTTCCACCATCTGAGATATTTCTCAAATTTCCACTCCTTGATATGAATCGTGAGAAGTGTGAAGCAAGAGCATCTTTGGAGAAATTCACTAATATCTCGAACGACCTATTCACAATGAGGGACCTTATTCTACTTCTGGATGATCTAGCAAACAACCCAGCCACAACTTTCATCGAAAACGCTCTGAATTCTGAATTTGCTTCAACTGAGCCGAAAGAACTATGTTCAGATGAGAAATTGGAGAAATATTCAAAATCACGATTCATTCGGAACCTGGCAAAGTTCGAATATCTCAAACATAATATCCCAAAATTTCGAGAATACTACGAGAACCAGAATTCATCTCTGCCTAAACTCACTCCGCCCACTACTCGTTCGATTGGTCTAAAAGCATTTCAAGCACTGAATGCCAGTGAACTTTATATCATTACTATCCGTGCTGAATCTTTGTTAGAATTATATAACAATGCGAAAATCGCTGATAAATCAGCAACAGATCTGTTCGATGGAATTATTACAAGAACCACTTCTATTCCAACGATTCCAGTCAGTACCACTGAAATTCCTCACTTCATCAGTACTTCAACTGTGGCATCGATCCCAAGCAGTACCATTCAGACATCGAATTCAATCAATAATTCACCTGAAACATCGAATCAAGTCAGTACTATTCTAAGACCAATGGAAACCACTACTCTTCCCATTTCGAGTACTACTCAGTTTGAGACTACCACATATCCCATTTTGAGCACCACTCAATATACAACAACTACTCTTCCAATTAGTACTACTCAATTTGTTCCAACCACAACGATGCAAATACTGACATCGACCGTATCGATGGTATCAGATACCACCACTTTTCCAACCATTTCGGTGTTTCCAGAACCTATTCCATACTTGAGTACCAAACCACTCGATCCAGTTACGACTTCCCACTATCCAGTTACGACTACGATCCAGTTACGACGTGCCAACTCTTATTCCTATCATCATTGGCACTACTAGCAAAGCCTCTCCGATTTCTGATTCATTGGTTGTCCCTGATCAATTTCGACATGATATCAATTCGGAAAGGGCCAAGGAAACCAGGAAATCACTTTCGATTCGACAAACTTGTCAAGCCCAACAGAAAGAAATGGATCTCTTGCGAATGACTATAAGGAAATATCCCACTCAAACCATTCAATCGGTAATGAATCGTATTGATGTTGTCGCGAAAGAAATCAGCCACGACACATTCGAGCTGTACGTTTGTAATGAAATTGAAGTAGACAAAATCCACTATTCTCATCGATACAAAAACTTGTGTTACAAATACTATCCAGTTGAAATTGATGATCAGATCTTCTTTGTGAACCCCGAAACTCGAGTTCTGTACAATGAGTCGGCTCCGATTCAATGTTCAGAGGTACAGAAAAAGAAGCCTCCCAACTTTCGATTTGGTAGATCAGATATGTTCGATTCCACGAAATCTCATCCAACTGTGGAAAGATTATCAGAAGACAACAATTCACTTCCCATTCTAGCTCTTTTAGAATATGGCATGGAAACGGTCAAGAACCAAACTGAACTGAGTATGAGCTATTGGGATAAGCTCCAGGCTAAAGTGAAGCGCCTTTATGAGAAAGGAAAGACCTTTGCAAATGAAGGCACATCTCGTATTGCTAATTTTGCTGTGGATATCCGTGAAAAAGTGACTTCTTTCTCGACAGAATGGCTAATTTACATCAGAAACTGGGTCCTGGCCATTCTGGGAATAGTACTCTTCATCATCTTTCTCTACTACCTTCTGAAGCTATGGCTGATCAGCAAAATTCGCACTTGCATATTTGGAAAAGTCAGAGGACGATTGACTAGTCCATCTGTCAATTATGTGAGAGAGGAAAGAGATCGAGATCATTCTGATCGAGACAGAGAGATGAGACCTGATCATCAGAGACGAGTAATTGAAATGAGAGAACGAGAACTGGAAGAACAAGACTATCTTCGCTTCCAGAGAGTTACCAATGTTCCTCATGTGCGACGTGGTCGACACACTCCACTTATGGCATATTCTATGTGCATTATTCTACTCTCATTACCAACTGTCGAAGCGTCTTTTCAACTCTCTTAAATCACAAATTTCTCACTCAATCTTGCTCAAGTTGCATCTCTTATCGCAATTCCGATGACAATGACACTCTCACTATGCACCACCTTCGAGCAATGGAAACTTCCGTACTTTCGTTCACTCAGAATCGGACACTGGTCTAACGAATATGAGCAAGTGAACTTCCTACAGAATCAGAAACTACCGTATGTGACAGTTCACCTCAATTCTCGTCCTATTGATTGCCTTATCGATACGGGTGCTTCTATCTCCCTGATTCGAGCTTCTAATGCTCGTGAAATGGGATTTACGAAGTTCAAAAAAACCCAATCTCGACCAGCCCGAACTGCCAGTGGGGGTTTCATCTCATTTCAAGCTGAGATTTCACTCAATTTGACGATTGGAAATGTCACAATTCAACACAATTTTCTCGTAAGTGATGATAAGTCATGCCCAGTGCCACTTCTTGTCGGATGCAATATCTTGAACAAAATCACTGAATCACATGGACCAATCCAAATTTCGAAAGAAGGAATTTCTGTCGGTAATACTATTCTGAAACCCTCTGAGACTGTATATTCTCTTGCATCTCCAGACAATATGTTTGATATTGTAATCAATGAAACAATGATCATTCAACCCCGTTCAGATAATGTGTTCAGAGCAAAACTTGTCGGTCAATATTCATTCAACGATCTGTTTGCAGATGAGAACCACATTTCGAAAAGGAACAAAATTCCAATTCTCGTTGCTCGGACTCTCAGTCATGTCTTTCAAGACGGAACAATTTTCGTAAGACTAATGAACCCTACTGCAGCTCCTGTGACTTTGTATAAGAACAAAACGATTGCGCAAGCTGAATACATTCATCCTGATTCAATTCCTTCCATCAATGAAGTGTATTCGGTTCGAAACGATACACATGAAGAAGTGAGATGGGAAGATAATGTTGCTCGTATGCCAGATACTGAAGGAGATCCCAATGAAATCGACGGCGTCATTGATCTTTCCAAATCCATTCTCAATGAATCAGAGAAAGCAACTTTTGGACATAATTGCTGCTAATAAGGACAGTTTCATGCTGAAAAATGGTCTGATTTTATGCTTCCGAGGCAATATTCGTCATCGAATTGATCTAATTCCTGATTTCAAAATCCCTTGCCGGAAGGTATACCGTATCCCTCTAGAGAGAAGAGCTGAGGTTGAGAAACAACTCAACTACATGATCAAGCAAGGCATCATTGTGAACAGTTCCAGCCCTTATTCCTCGCCCATTGTGGTCGTGCCGAAAGGGAAAGACGGTCGCAACTTCAGAATATCACAAGATTTCAGGGCGATTAATTCACAGACAAAGCCTCAGGCATACGTTTTGCCCTCCCCGATCGATATTCTTGATCAGTGTAATGGTAAGGCGATCTTCAGTTCTCTAGACTTCTTTTCTGGCTATTTTCAAATCAAAATGGAACCTCGTGACATGGAGAAAACAGCATCCAGTTGCTTTCTCGGAAATTTCATGTACACTCGTCTACCCCAAGGCTTGTGCTCTGCGGGTTCAACATTCATGCTGGTGATGCAAGAGCTGCAAAAAATGACACAAGCTTCGCTTTTCTGTTATTTAGACGATCTTTTGGTGTGCAGCAATGACGTGCAGAGCCATCTGGGGGATCTCAACGAGGTCCTCACAAACATTCGAACCATAGGGATGAAGGTCCACGCTGGAAAATGCCAGTGGGGACGCTCTAGTGTCCTCTATCTTGGGTATATCCTTTCTGCTGATGGCCTCCGAGTGAATCCAGACAAAGTCAAAGCAGTTCAAAATTTCCCACGACCACTTACAGCTTCTGCTGTAAAGTCTTTTCTCGGAATGGTCGGATTCTATCGTCGTTTCGTCCCAAATCACAGCAGAATTGCTGAGCCTCTGTATCGTGCTTCAACAATAGTTGGTCCGATTGACTGGACACCTGCCATGGAAAATGCATTCCAGGAATTGAAAAGAAAGCTAACCACAGCTCCTGTACTTGCTCCTCCTCGTTTAAATAAACCCTTCCGAATCGAATGCGATGCCTCAGGCAAAGGCATCGGCTGTGTACTAATGCAAGATGGTCATCCTATCGCATACGAATCGAGAGTTCTCACAAAGGCGGAACGTAATTATACGAGCCTGGAGACGGAAGTGACAGCCATTGTATTCGCTGTAAACCGCTTTCGCCCATACATTTCTGGATCCGCTACTACTACAGTTGTGACTGACCACCAGCCGTTGACTTCTATTTTTCGAAAAAAAGATCTAACTGGAAGAATGGCAAAGTACCAAATGGAAATTCAGGAGGACAACATCACTATTGAATACCGTCCTGGCAAGCACAACTTATTGTGTGATGCACTATCTCGCCATTTGCCTCCTGGCGATGCTGTCAATCTCGTTTCACTGTCATCCGATCTCCCTACTCTTGAAGAGATCAAAGCCGATCAACTTTCCGAACCCCTTCTACGAGATCTTATCTCGTATCTTGAGAGAAAAGAGCCGAAAGATGAGCAAATCAAGCGAATGAGTCGTCGCTATTCTCTGAACAATGGAATTTTGCATCGCCGAAGAGTTTATTCTGATGATCTAGTTGAAATCTCTTCAAAGGGTGAACTGAAAGATAGAATAATCCGATACTTTCATGCTAGTGAATCCGCTGGTGGACATTTAGGAGTCCAAAAGACTACCCAGAAAATCTGTGAACGATTCATCAGATCCGATATTTCCCGCTCAATCAAGGAATGTCTAGAATGTCAGAAGCGAAAGCTCCCTGCTACTGAAGTCACCAGAGCAGCCCTAGGAAAGTTCCCAACAGCAGATAAACCCATGATGAGGCTGCATTGTGATGTATTGGGCCCTCTTCCTCAAACGGAAAACAATCGGAAATATTGCCTCGTGACTCAAGATTCATTTTCTAAATGGGCTACTGCAAACCCAATGGTTGATCAGACAACAAATTCGATTTTAGACGCTCTTTGCCGTGATGTTTTCACGAAAACTGGTATTCCAGAAGAGATCTATTCTGACCGTGGATCACAGTTCCTCAGTGAAGCATTTCAAGAATTCTGCAAATCTTTCGGTATTTCTCATAAAACATCTTGTGCATATTCAAAGAACGCAAATGGCCAAGCAGAACGTATGAATGCTATTTTTGAGAATATCCTTCACTTCTACACTGATAGCAAAGGAACTGATTGGGATAATCACATCATTTTTTTTCAAAATGTGAATATTTCAATCTTTCTATTTTTCTTTCTTTCACACTGTATTCATTAGATCTTTCACATATATACAATATTCTAATTAGATAGGATTATTTTCATAATCATCACATATTTACTCATGTAGCCTAGCCACACATCCATAGCTCATAGCATGAGAACCCACTACAACTCTCTTCAATTTTGATCTCTTCTTCTTATTTGACGTGAAGTATGATCCAATCCCTCTATCGCCCTTGGTCTAATCAAACAACTGTGACGTCGTTACATTTCCACTGTTCGTTTGCTATGAGGAGAAGCTGTTCCATTCCCTCCTCTGACCTAGTTTCCCTCATATTCTCATGGTCGGATGTCATCAAGAAGCCGTCGAGGCGCCGGCTACCGAGGAAGAAGGACGTTATGCCTGGACTGAGTCAGTAGGAGAGTCAGCTGTGTACAAAGGAAGAGAGGAGAGTCAACAAGAGTTAGTAGAGGTTGGACACTAGTAGTGGCTAGTGAGATAAAGCTATTCTCTTATGCTTTTCTCCACACTCGCTCATTTAGTAACCAATGATGGAAAACTAGGATTGGGAATCAATGGGAATTGATTCACTGCACTTCTGCTATTAGACGAGGTTGAACTCTGGTCGCACCCGGATTATCTCTATCTATTCGTTTCCAGCTTGATCTCTCATCTTGCTCTATTTCTTCCCTTCCTCTTGATCTTCCACGCGAACCACTCTCACTCATTACACTTCTATCTTTCTTCCCGCTACAATTATCCCTTGATATCGATAGTCCGGACTTTTGAATAAATCTATAAACCCGTAAGCTTTTTTGTCTCGGGCGAGCTGCCCAAGAGGGTTATGGGTGAGGAGATGCGCAAATTCTCGCTGATCAAAACTCACAAAAGAAATGCCAAAAAAGTTGAAAACTGACTGCGTGACGACCAAATACGTCATGTTTGTTGGTTGGTGCGTCCGTGCACAGTATTGAAAAGAAATAAAAGATTTCGTCTACAGTATTGAAACTACGGTAAGTCCACGTGGGTCAGACCGCGGGTCAGATAGGTGATTTCATCAGCAAATCACTTTTTTGGACTATGTATGGTCATGGTCAATGGTCGACCTCACAAATCACCTTTTTGGACCATGATACGAAAGTCATGGTCAATGGTCGACCTCACACATCACGTTTTAGACCCTTCGATGGCCTCTGTCCTGCGATGGCCTCTGTCCTCTCTCAGAAGGACACTCTCGACAGTAAGGCCACTCGGGCAGTGCTTGTCAATGTTCCCGAGTGTCCGACTGAGGAGGAGACGAATAGCAGTGACAAGGCGATCCTTCTCAACATCCTTAAGGAGATCAACAATGAAACACTCAACCGACTGCTCAATGAGCAGAAGATAAGTTTCCATCGTCATCCCGAGGTAAGAAGGGAGGGTAGCACCCACAACATCCTGTGTCTCTCGCGTGTCCTCCTGTGTCTCTCGCGTGTCCTCCTGTGTCTCTCGCGTGTTGCTTGTTTACTAGTATTTTCCCCTCGTTTCTCCCTCCCTTTGCTTTTTGATTCTTGATCTTTATCTCTGTTCCACCATTCCTCCCAAAAAGAGGGCCTCGACGATGTCCGGGGGTTCTAGTCCCGTGGCTAAGAAACAGGGTGGCACTTTCACTAATCTGGTCGTGTCTGCCCTCGCTCTTTCCATGGAGTCTGCCCCCAATGGAGTCGACTTGGCAAAGTGGAAAGCCGTCACCGATCTGCTCTCCTCACTGGCGAAAGCTCTTGAACATGTCGCTGATCAGCCCAGTGACGGCAATCCTCTCCTCTCCCCTTCTTCCCACTCCTCCCCTCCCTCGACCTCTCAGACTCTCTCCACTCCACACACTCTCTCGTCCGGCCTCTCTTCCCTCTCTCGTTCCCCTCCTTCTTCCTCCTCTTCCCCTCCCTCCCCCTCCACTGTTGATCCCTACGAGTTGCATCTGCGTCAGAAGTCCCTGGTCGTATCCGGCCTTCCTGAACCGGACTCTGGTCTGGGACTGGAGGAAAGGTGCGAGGCTGATAGAAGGGGCATTGCCAGACTTCTCAGCTTCCTCCAGGTTGACACTATGCCGAATCAGATCTTCCGAATGGGTAAACAGTCGGATCGCCCCCGTCTCCTCAAGCTTGTAATGCCCGCTCGCTCTTTTGTGTTCACGGCACTCAAAAACGCCTCCAGACTCGGAGGAAACTCCGAGTTTGAGGGTATCTACATTCGCCAGTCGATGAGCAGGGAAGAGTTGGCCAGGCATCAGGAGATGAGGGCGAGGGTAAGGGACTTGCGTGCGAAAGATGCCTCCTCTCCGTTCGTTGTCTATAGAGGAGAAATCTGGCATAAGGGGGACATTCCCTCTCGTGTCCGCACTCAATTCCCGAGCCAGGGAAACTAATTTCTGATACACCCCTACTCCATTCATCGTATCATGCATCTGATCTCTCTCCATCCATTCCTTTCCTGAATTGTATCATGTTCAACGCTAGATCTCTCTGTAACAAATTACCAGATTTACACTGTATCTTGTCACTTGATCGTCCGGATGTTATCCTTATTTCTGAATCTTGGCTTACTTCTCGAATTATGGACTCTGAGATTCTCCTTTCTTTTCCCTACCGTATCTTTCGTGCTGATCGCGCCAGAAGGGGTGGTGGTGTATGTGTAATCATTCGTGATCACATTCCTTGTTCTCGTATTTCCCTCCCCACCACTGTCTCGTCTGACGTTATCTGTCTCGACATCCTTCCTCCTCTTGGTCTATCTGCTATTCGACTCATTCTGGCCTACCGTCCCCCCAACACTGTCTCTAGTGACAACTTAGCTTTGTTCGACCAGTTATCCATTCTATCCTCTGTTGATAAGTCTGTTATTCTTACTGGAGATCTGAATTTGCACACTGATTGGGCCAATACTTCTCTGGCCACTGGGCAATCAGTTTCTCTTGTTGACTTCGCCTCATCCCTTTCTCTTCACCAATTTGTTTCTTCCCCTACTCTCGGCACCAAGATTCTAGACATTGTCCTTGCTCCTCCTGACCTCATCTCTAACTGTCATGTATCTTCTCCGTTCAAGAACTCTGACCACTCCAGTGTTACTTTCCGTCTTTCTTGGCCATTCTGTGCTCCCATATCCATTCCTTCCTTTGACTTTCGAAAAACCGACTTCATAGGTCTCAACTCTGCTCTCTCTGGCACCGATTGGTCTTTGATCTTTGACAATTTCTCCGATATTTCTCAGATGTATTCTCAGTTTGTTGATTACCTTGTACATCTATTCTTTTCGTTTGTACCCTTCAAGAAGGAATTCCTTCCCTTTGACAACTACCCTCCTCACATCAAGTCCCTTCTAAAGCACAAACGTTGTCTCTTTAACAAGCTATCTCTTGCTCCAGTTAGATCTCAATTCGCAAATGTATCATCTAAACTTGATTCGGAAGTAAGGAAATTCATTCGTAACAAAGAAAACAAGTTGTTATCTGGCAATCGCAGCCGTTCTTATTATCGTTACATCTCCACTCGCTTTAAACCCCGTTCATCGATTGCTCCTTCTCTATTTGACTCTCATGGTAATAATCTGACCAATGACACTGATAAGGCCGAGGCATTTGCTTCATATTTTGAATCTGTATTTACTGCCGATGATGGACTTCTCCCTACCTGCCCCCTCACTATTCCTCAGTCCATTCCCTTCTCTATTATTCTCCCAATTGATATTGCTTACCACCTTAGACGTGTTTCTGATTCGTGCTCTCTTCCTTCCGATGGAATTCCCTCTGTTATTTTCAAGAAGTGTTATTTGACTCTATCTGAACCACTTGCTCATATTATGAACTACAGTTTGATGTTGGGTCAAGTCCCTTCTCTCTGGAAACTTTCAGTTATTGTCCCAATTCCTAAAGTCACGTCTCCTTCTTTGTTATCCGACTACCGTCCCATCTCACTCACTCCCATTCCTAGTAAAGTCATGGAACGAATCATCAAGCCCAAATTAGTCCGCTGGTGCGAAATCCACTCCATAATTCCACCTGAACAACACGGATTCGTCCGTGGCAAATCTACCGTATCCCAACTTCTTGAGTGTACCCAATCTTGGCGTGATTCAATGGATAGGAATGATTGTGTTGACGTTGTTTATGTTGACCTAGCTAAGGCATTTGATACTGTTTCTCATTCTAAACTCCTCCATAAATTGAATTGCCTTGGTATTCGTGGTTGTCTGTTTAACTGGATTTCGGACTTCTTGCTCGATCGTCACTTACAGGTAAAAGTTGGCTCCTCTCTCTCTTCGGAGAGAGTGGTTCTCAGTGGTGTCCCACAAGGCACTGTATTAGCTCCGATTCTATTTCTCATCTACCTTTTCGATGTCCCTCGGGCTCTCTCTCCATTCCCTTTAGTCAACTTCTCTTTGCTGATGACATCAAACTGTACATCACTCACAAACCTGACCAACATCCATCCACCCCCTCTCAACTTCAACAAGGGTTACAGGGTATCTTAGAATACTGCGAAACTTGGCAGTTGACGGTCGCTGAAAAGAAGTGCACCGCCCTTTACATAGGCAAAAACAATCCCCTCTTCCAATACTCTCTCAACTCCATACCCCTCTCTCTTCCTTCCATTGTGTCTCCCCCCGAACCTATTCGGGACCTTGGAGTCTATATCGACTCAACTCTCTCTTTCCTTCCACACACTGATCTCATTTGTAAAAAAGCACTAAAGCTAATTTATCTGCTTTTTCGATCTGTATCATGTACGTCCAGTGATCCCTACATTAGAGCTTATCGTTCATTCATTGTACCCATTCTCGAATACGCCTCACCAGTCTGGTCCCCTTCCGCTAAAGGCCCCATTAGACAATTAGAGAAATGCCAGCATCTCTTCACGCGACTGTTGCACTATCGTACATCTCCTCATATTTCATTCCCGCCTTCTTATGATCAGAGACTAGCCCAGTCACACTTAAAATCTTTGTACCTTCGCCGTGTAGTAGCTGATATTGTATTCTCTCTAAAGATTGTTAATGGGATTGTAAATCTTCCTATGTCTAGTTTCTATTCATTTCGTAATGTGTCTTCTAGAAATAATGCTTTCTCTCTTCATATTCCCATTGCTCGAAGAGAGAATTTGCGATCTTCCTTTTCTCACCGTTCTATTCGCTTTCTTTGTAAGATCCATAAAATTGTTGATCCCAAGTTATCTCTGTCTACTATCAAACTTCGCCTGTTGTCTAACCCCGACACTACCCACATTCTCCAGATAGAGATTCCAAAACTGTAGCTTCATTCCTCCCTTCCCTCCCTTGCTCTGATCCATACGATATACATGGATCGAACGGTCTCCTCCCGTTCCGAGGCTTCGTCCACCTCGTCAATCAAGAGCAACTCTGGGAATGTGCAATATACGAAGTTCCCTCCCCCCTCCCTCCCCTCACCTACATCGATCCCTGTCCCTTCCTCCTTCCCTCAACTCTTCTTATTACTGTATATGTTAATTCACATGCTGTCACACCCTTTGGGGCGTATCAAATAAATAAATAAATAAAAAACAGGATCATCAAGATCCAACTCGATTGCGCCTCTTCTCGCACTCTCTTTCTAACCGAGGCCATTCGAGTGAAATGTGGTAGACTAACCGGGTCTAATAGGGCATAAATCCGCCCTGATTATACCATGGATCAGTTGGAGTTGGAGAGAAAATTGAAACGAGAGGCATACGAGAGAAATCTGACCGTTGGTCAGATCAGATTCGTAGTGGGAAACCTTGAGATAGTGGAGTTGAGAGTGGCCAGAGATCTCCCTGAAGGAATGCAGGGGGAGATCAAGAAGAGAGAGAGTGCACCATCTAATTCCATCGCAGATCTCTCCATCTCTCCTCCTCAGTCCCTTCTCTCCCAGTCCCTCAGTACTAATGCTCCCTTCTCAGACCGTACGAGAGGAGCACCCAGACGTGGTCGTGGCCGAGGCGGGATTTCTCATTCTCTCCATCCTTCCCTCTCTCGTGGTTCTCAATCGACTTCTCGCTCTCGCGCCCGTCCCTCTTCTGGAGGCACCCCTGGTGAGCCTCTGGCCAAAGCCCCCCACGTCCCCTCTACCCAGTCCCCTTCTCTCGACATGTCGTCCTCTTCGGAGACCACGGTCATCTCTGCCTCCCCTCCCCATCCTCCTCCCAAGGGAACCATTCTCTCCCCTCTCCACTAGGACTCTCCTCTCGGGGTTCTCTCACTTGACCTCTCCCTCCCTCTCTCTTCTCTCTCCTCTCCCCAGCCAACTCTCTCCTCTCTCCCCACACTCTCTCGTCCTTCCCATCCTCCTCCCTCATCTCCCTTCACCCGTTCTCTTGACTCCCTTCCTCCTTCCTCTCCCTCTCTTAGCCGTGTCTCTAATCATTTGAACCACCGTTCTATTAAGTGCTCACTCATTAATTGTCGATCGATCATTTCTAAGCTCTCTCTGATTGAACAGTATGTTCTCTCCTCTGGCCAATCTATTGTCTCCCTTACTGAAACCTGGGCTACTAGTCTCATTATCACTGACGCCATGCTCTCTTTTGACCGTTACGTTGTTTATCGATCGGATCCTCCACCCCTGGGGGAGGAGTAGCAATCCTTATCGATCGATCCATTCCCTCCTCTGCTCTCTCCTCCCGTTCCTTCTCTATCTACTGCCAATTAGTTGCGTGTAGAATCTCTATTACTCCCACTTCCACCCTTATTCTAATCTGTCTGTATCGTAGCCCATCGTGCAACATCGAATTGATTTCATTGACATTAGTCCTCTCATTGTATCCCAATTCCTCTCTCGTCTCCCTCCTCGTTCCTCCTCCTCACCCGACCTCATCCCATACATCTTTCTAAAACGTACTGCTGCCCATACTTGTATTCCTCTCTCTATTCTCTTTAACTCCTTCCTCCTTCATGGCACCTCCCCTTCCATTTGGAAAACTGCCCAAGTAAAAGCCTTTGACACTGTTCCTGTTGACCTTCTGATTCACAAGTGTTCCCTTCTCGGTATCAACTGTTGTCTCCTGTCCTGGATCCGTTCTTTCTTGCTCAACCGTTCCCAATCCGTGTTTGTAAACACCGCTTCCTCCCCCTCTTTCTCCGTGCCTTCCGGGGTTCCCCAGGGATCCTGTCTCTCTCCCCTTCTCTTCTCTCTCTACATTAGTGATCTTCCCACCATTCTCTCTCCCGAAGTTAACTGTATCCTCTACGCTGATGATGTCAAATTGTGGTCTTACTCTGATTGCTCCTCTCTCCAATCCTCTCTTGACCTTCTCTATCAATGGTCCTCTGACTGGGGACTGTCTGTATCACTCTCTAAGACCGTTACCATGCTAATCGGGCCATCCCACCCACCCTCCTCTTTCTCTATGAACGGCTCCATTCTTCCCATCGTTTCTGAGTTTACCGACCTTGGAGTAACCTACTCCAATAAGCTTGATTTCTCCCCTCACATCACTAGTAAGATCTCAAAGGCCCGATCTCGTTGTTGCTACATATTACGCTCATTCGTTTCTAAAAGTCCCAAGATGTACTCTAGTCTTTTCGTAACGTACGTTCGCCCCATTCTAGAGTACTGTAGTGAACTTTGGTCACCTCACAGTAGAGAACTATCATCTGCCATTGAACATGTATTACGCAAATATACCCGATCTGTACTTTATAAATGTGGTCTTTCATACCGATCCTATCTGGATCGTTTACGTTTCTTCGAATTAGAGCCCCTAGAATACCGTCGCTCAATTATTGATCTAGCATTCATCTACAAAGTTATTCATAATGATGTTGACATTGGCTTCCCCGACTTTTTTTGTTCTGCCCCTCCTCGTGCTAGACGCCCTAACCTTTTCCAGTTACACAAGCACCGCTCCTCCTCTTCCCTTTACCACCACTTCTTTTCCAACAGAGTAGTTCCCCAATGGAACCGCATCCCCAATAATATTGTTCTTTCTAAAAATAGTGATTTGTTTTCTGCTCGATCTAAACTTGTTTTCCCTATTGATTACAATGCCTATTAATAATATTGTCAATATTGTCGTACCTTTGTCACCCAGAAGTGACATCGTACTGTCATGTATCCCCACTAACTAATTGTATCTCATTACCGCCAAACAGACTTTTACATGATAAATGAATGAACACATCACCTTTTTGAACCATGATACGGGGGTCATGGTCACTGGTCGACATCACAAATCACCTTTTTGAACCATGATACGGGGGTCATGGTCATTGGTCGACCTCACAAATAACCTTTTTGAATCATGATACGGGGGTCGTGGTCATTGGTCGACCTCACAAATCACCTTTTTGGACCATGATACGAGGGTCATGGTCAATGGTGGACAGAATGTGTCCACACGTGTTCTAACGTGTCAGAACCTGTTCTGACCTGTCAGAACATGTCAGAACGTGTCCGGACGTGTTCTAACGTGTCAGAACTTGTTCCGGCATGTCAGAACATGTCAGAATGTGTGCAGACGTGTTCTAACGTGTCAGAACCTGTTCTGACCTGTCAGAACCTGTCCGGACGTGTTCTAACATGTCAGAACTTGTTCCTGCCTGCCAGAACATTTCAGAATGTGTGCAGACGTGTTCTAACGTGTCAGAACGTGTCAGAGTCTGTTCTGACTGGTCAGAACATTTCAGAGCGTGTCCGGGCGTGTTCTAACGTTTCAGAAAATGTCAGATAGTGTCCGGACGTTTTCTAACGTTTTCGTACGTGTTTTGACACGTTAAACCATATTCGTGAGCATGCTTGGAGATCGCTTCAAATTCATCAGAAAACCCATGCTCTGGCCATGCTATTGTGAAAAGCTCGTGAAGCTAAGAGCGTGGAGGAAAAGTTGCAGATGTGGAGGCGTGACAATTCCGCAAACGACAATTCCGCAAATCGATTTTTTTCCGCAAACGACAATTCCGCAAATTTATTTTTTTCCGCAATTGGAATTTCCGCAAACGATATTCCAGCAAACGACAATCCCGCAAATATATTTTTTTCCGCAAACGACAATTCCGCAAATATATTTTTTTCCGCAAGCGACAATTCCGCAACTCCGAAATTTTCCGCAACCGTCAAACTTTCCGCAACTTTCTTACAGTAATCTTTGGATTTCAGTTTACGATTGCCCAACTTCTATTTTTGTTACCTTTTCATCGGTTTTCCTTTTATTGTGATGCTTGTATTGTAGAGCGGGGTTGCTTTATGTTTTTATTAGCAGAGGAAGTTTTATTAGCAGAGGAAGCAGAGAAAGTCTTTTGTAGTCGATCCGTCATGAATCCTGAAGTCAGGACAGTGCATACAAACATTAACAATATGTAATGGCGATACTTAACACGAGATATTATAGGAAACACGAGGGAAAAGCAAAAAAGACTAAGCTCTTCATTGGGAAATCGTAAACTGAAATTGATAATGAAAATTTGAAAGATTACTGTAAGAAAGTTGCGGAAAGTTTGACGGTTGCGGAAAAATTCAGAGTTGCGGAATTGTCGCTTGCGGAAAAAAATATATTTGCGGAATTGTCGTTTGCGGAAAAAAATATATTTGCGGGATTGTCGTTTGCGGATATGTCGAAAACGCCCATTTGCGGAAATGTCGTTGGCGGAAAAAAATATATTTGCGGGATTGTCGTTTGCGGATATGTCGAAAACGCCCATTTGCGGAAATGTCGTTGCGGAAATGTCACCCCTCCGCAGATGTAGCCACGGAGCGAAGCGGAGTGGCTACATCGCAAAACTTTTCCGGAGCGCTCGAAGCCTCACGAGCTTTTTGCAATGGCATACGCCCCGCTCGCAAACATGCGATCCTTGCTCAACAATAGAACTTGAGCAATAGAACTTGCGCCCGACCTAGCCCGAGCAGGACGTAGTCCTGCTAGTTCACTACGTTACCCAAACCCGTAAGGTAAATGGATTTGTGTGCGGTGATATGACTGATTTTTGTCCTATCAGGTGTGGAAGCCGGACTTGGGGCGATCACGCAGAAAAAAATGGGCAAAAAGTTGGGGCTCTTTTGAGATAAATGGCCAAACGTAGTGTTTGTATGTCTGTGCGTCCGTTCGGGTACTGAAAAAAGATAGCTACAGTATTGAAAACTACGGTAAGTCCACGCGGGTTAGATTCATGATTTCATCAGCCAGTCAATTATTGGACCATGCATTGGTCATGGTCAGTGGTCGACCTCTCGCATCGCTTTTTGGACCATGTACCGGGGGTCATGGTCAGTGGTCGACCTTTCGCATCACTTTTTAGACCATGTACCGGGGGTCATGGCCAGTGGTCGTAGTCCACTTATGGTACCATAGTCGTGAGCGCGCTTTTAGATCGCTTCAAATTCATCAGAAAAAAACAGTAACTATGTTCATGCTATTGTGAATAGCTCATGAGGCTGAGAGTGTTAATGAAAAGTTGCAGATGTAGCCTCGGAACGAAGCGGAGTGGCTACATCGCAAGTTTTTTGAAGCGCTGGAAGCTTTTTGCAATGGCAAACGCGAAACGAGGACAGATACGTTTCTTTCATAACACTCGTCTTATCGTGGCACGAGCGGGGCGTAGTCCCGCTAGTTTTCTACATATCTCGAGTATAATTTGTTTGTTTCGCAATTTGGTGAGCGATAGAAAATCGGATTATACGTGCAAAAAAACAACAGAAAATTCTATAGTCAGGTGTTTCTGAGATTTCGACTTTTTTTACCCAAAAATTGGCCTCGATAGGGGTCATGAAAAAGTTGAACTTTTTTCGTCTCAGTAAAATCTGACTTTAGGAGTTTCTACTGTAGTTTTGCGCGTAGAAATCGAATTTCGGCTCTAGAGCACATGAAACCATGAAAGAAAAAAGTTATGCGCAAAATACGGTCAAAATCATCCATTTTTAAGATTCGATCAAGTTGTTCTCGAAAAAGGAACATTTTTTGTGCGAAACATATGAGGACTTGCACTTTCTATTTCTGCAATAATATTCCCAGTTTTTACGATCGATGATAGTTAAAATGTTTTAATGTGATTTGAGAGTTTTTCTTTTTTTTCTCCGAGAGCTTGACTTTTGTCAGAACAGTTTTTTGTTTTATTTTTCTACGTTTTTTAAAGGACTTTGTCAGATTTTTAGCTCATCGGAGAGCTGAGATACGATAGAGCCGGTTCCGTGCCCTTATATTTTCTAATAGCCGGCTCTGGGACTCATGACCGGGATTGTTCGAAAACTTGTCCCCAGGGTATTCACCCATCATACTATGGAAGGTTTCAGATGAGTTTGAAAAAAAATTCCAAAGTGTTCTGTTTTTGCTCTCCCGAGTCGTGATATTGGAGTTAAGATAGAATCCACTTCCCGTGAGGAAGTGTGATTTTCAGTTAGTGACAAACTCAAATCCTGAGTGAATTTTTGGTCCTCCAATCATCCTCTCTCGAGATTTTTCTCGCGTAATATAACAATCCCGTTCTCAATAAAATATGATGAATCTCTCTTAGATCTGATTTCAATAAAAGTATGGGAATCACATCTTGACCCAAACTCGCGCATGGGGCTCCTCGCATTTGTACTCCCGTGGTAATTTCAATGCCAGTATGTGGTGGTTAATCAAGGTTAGAATGTTATGAATATTTTTTTAATCGAGCTCTGTTTAAAAGATGTTAACTCGGAAATATCTCAGTTTAACTCAATTTCAAATGATGCATCGTAGAGTTTAACGAGGATGTTCTCATTCAGCCGTAATATGCAAAGAATAGCTACAAAATGTACTTAAACTTTTATCAGCATATTTGCGTACTCGCTCGAAACCCTAGGCGCGAATTTGGGTCAAGATGTGATTCCCATACTTTTATTGAAATCAGATCTAAGAGAGATTCATCATATTTTATTGAGAACGGGATTGTTATATTACGCGAGAGAAATCTCGAGAGAGGATGATTGGAGGACCCAAATTCACTCAGGGTTTGGTTTGTCACAAACTGAAAATCACACTTCATCACGGGAAGTGGATTCATTTACTTTTATTGGTACATTTTTTTTAATTAGCATTAATTATCGCGCAGAACGATGAAAAGTGACCAAATTATACAATAAGCAAGGGGGGCAAGCCCCCCTTGAACCCCCCTGGATAGTTATGCATGACCGCTTAGGCCCCATTAATCTGAAAATGATTGTAGATGTTCATAGAAACATGCAAGTTCTGGCGAAGCTTCGCTGAACTAAAAGACGCTTCTATGTTTTTAGGAGTATTCTTATGATCATCAAACAAGCAAGCCCCCCCTCCCTGTGAGGTTAAATATGTTTCCCTAGACATGCCAAAACATGTTCAACAAATCCGTATACGACCGGTGAATGCTTGACAAACCGAACTTGATGCCACCCGGTGTGATCCTGAGCAGAAAAGATCCAGACCGAATCAACTCCGAAGCAACATGTGAAAATTATCTCCGAACATGGTTCCAACATGGAACCGGACTGGTACTGGTCTATTACCATCTTGGTAGTATCATGATATATGCATCAGACACCGCGAGAACTGTGTAGTTTGCACAATAGGCGCACATCAGAAACATTTTATATTATGGATTGGATGCGCGGGGATGGTACTAAGGTTCCCCTGACTGCGCGCTATCCTCCTTTCTCGGTAGTTAGGTATCGCATCTAGGTCGTCCCTTGAGAGACTCTCCACGGTATTTCGGTACAAATGTACAGAGGCTCACGGATGGCCAAATATTGGATATTCCCCATACTTTTTTCTTGAAGTAAGGGTCCCGAGAGCTTATTGCAGGCACAATTAGCTAAGGTCTCAGATCGATTTTGGTTGAGAAAAAAATACCCCACATTTTAGGTGTCGAACAATAAATAATTCGAGAAATATACCACATATAGTTTTTCTGACGTATTTTCACTTGTAAAAACCGAATTTCTATACTAGAGCTCATGAAACCGCAATAGAAAATATTTATTCCCGGAAAACCGTTTTTTGAAGCCCAAATTGAGACATTTTTTGTCATAACTAATTTCAAAAAAATAAGAATTTGGGTGATTAACATTTTTGTGTAGGAAATATAATAAGGAAGATTTGATAATTTTTGTAGAATTTTTTTTTTTAAAAATGGACCCTTCTTTAGATTTGGCCTGAAACAATCTGAGGTATCGATTTGATCAGGCTCATTTCAGGGCCAAAATACTTTTTGTCAGTGAACCATTAAACTAGTTTGTTTTCTAGCGTATTTTGATGCGTAGAGACCGATTATCTACACTAGAGCTTCATTAAGGTTGAAAGAAAAAAGTTATGACCGAAAAAAAAGTGAAAATACGTCAGGAAAACTATATGTGGTATATCTCTCGAATTATTTATTTTTCGACACCTAAAATGTGGGGTATTTTTTCTCAACCAAAATCGATCTGAGACCTTAGCTAATTGTGCCTGCGATAAGCTCTCGGGACCCTTACTTCAAGAAAAAAGTATGGGGAATATCCAATATTTGGCCATCCGTGGACTCTTTCCAAAATACCGTGGACTGTCTCTTGAAATGGTCTCCATAGGCTTGGCGTTATTGTCCAGAGCCATCGAAATGCCCAGGTAAAGTGAAATCCGAAATGCAGAGGAAATTGCGTTGATTATTCGGAAAATATAATGCAAAGACCTGCGAGCGCGCTAACATACTCACTCGCTAGTTGTATATCGCATCAAGAATGTCTTTCCATATCGGCTCTGTGGCCTTGTGGTTATCGCTATTGACCAACACTCAGCCGACCCGGGTCCTATTCCCTCCTGCTACGTCTATTTTGCAAATTTTCGTTTTTTGTTCTTTTTTTTTCGATCGCAATATTTCAGAAAGCACTTCAAAGATTTTGGTGGAACTGGTTATCAAGGGGTATCTTGACCTGCTGAATACAATGGCGGGAGTTGGACATCGAAGGAAAGACTTTCAGACCCTATTGAGCCGGAAATCAGCCTTTTTCACGCTTTTTTGACACTAAGTGCCGCCAAATCGGCTCAAAGTGGTGACAAGCGGTTCATTTGAAGAAGTGAACCTTACATAAAGCCAGAAAGCTTAACTTCCAGATTTGAAGACCTAGTCTCAATTCCGACGATGACATGGAAAATAGGGCACGGTGTTGTTTGTCACACCCAGGGGTACCCGCCATTTGGCTCCCCTATGAGTTTTCGGGCTGAAATTTTTTTTGGTGCAACCCCAGACCATGGGCACAAAGTTTGCAAAGTTTGGTGAGCTTGGGGGAAAATTTCATGAAAATTTCATGTCGGCTGACCCCATTCAGAGCCAAAAAAAATGGAAGGAAAAAATAAGTCTAAGCCCAAAGCTCCAAAAGGTGTATCGGCAGTTATCAGTATTTTTAGCTTGACTCAGGTGAAATATGAAGACTAATTGTAAGTACTCTAGAATGATCGATGGAATGAAACGACCAAGGAACGGAATACTTATCTCTAAATTTGAATCCTTCAAAGTGGCTGGCGACAAGGAGTCATTACCGACGGTGTTGCCCACTAGTCCCATACGGTAGGAGAGAGTTAGTTCGTCCCATGTGCCAGAACACAAATTAATCTCAAATCAAATTTAAATTAATCTTCAATAACACAAGCAAAGGGTGAAGTCTCTCTCTAATACTAAATGATGATAAGCGATTATGCTGTGCTAGCTCCATTGACACAACGTGCGATGCATTCGTTATTCAGATCTCGAGGGAGATGAACAAGGATTCCAAATATCTCTAAAATTCGCATAGAGCATGTGTAAAATAGCAAGACTTTTTTCACCTGTCAAAACGTCCATTTATGACGCCTCGACATTTAGACATTTATGACACCGAACGCCTGGAGACAGCGAGGGGGGAAGCCACCGGTCAACGTTGTAGAGAGATTGCTCATCTGGTTCGAAAGATACATCTCTTCAAATTTTTTAACGAATACTTTTGTCCGATATTGAATAAAAGCCTGTATCCTCATTTCGTGTGCTCTCTCGAGCCAATTCCCTAGTTGTGAGAAGAATCCTCTCTTGATCTATCAGACTCTGACTCTGTAACGTGACCTCAACCCCCTCTCCCTACGGTAACTGGTCTCTATTCCGCTCTATCGTCTCGCGAAAGGGAGGACAGGGAAGGACCGAAAAGCGGCGGAGAGAGAGGGATGTGCTGCGCAAACATTTAGCAGAACTTTCACTGCCCTATCACGCGCGCAAATTCAAACTTCAAAAAAAATTTTCGGCTCAGAGACTAGCTACAACGTTCAAATTTTGGATTTCCATTATCAAGGGACCAATCGGACTATCGACTCAGCTTCCCCGAAAAAAATATTGATGCCACTCCTTCTTTAACTTTCATTCATTTTCAATGTGATCCAATATTGGAAAATGAACCATTTTATGGTCGAATCTGAATATTTTTCTGTCCGTTTCACTTTTCATTCAAAAAGAATTCATGCTCAATAGGGTAGCTAAAATGACTCACGGTTGACCCGCTTTTTCCTCTCTCTCACGGGTCAACCGAGAGGCCCCCCATAAACAGACTCACTCTCTCGGTTGACCCGTCCTCCTTAGCCAGAGGGAAAATGAGTCATTTTTGAGTCATTTTTTTGGCTCAAGGCCCGATGAGTCATTTGACTGAGCTAACAGAGCTAACATTTGACTGAGCTAATCCGTATTCCCTCTCCTCCTCCCCGTAAACACATTCCCTCACGACTTTACCGTTCAGCTGATTGGAATTCCATTAATGACTGCATTTATCACCACGATTGGACAATTGCTCTGCGTGACCTTAGTGCTAACGAGTCGTACTTTTACTTCGCTAACTTTATTAATAGTCTCCTTGGTTTGTTTGTTCCCCGTTCCAGACCATCAGCATTCACTAAATACCCTCGTAACGTTAGAATTCTTTATGGTAAATGTAAAAATCTGTCTAAGATTGCACCAAATAGTGTCGCTTTTCATGTTATGTCTGACCGCTTTAAGTCTGCATTACACAATTTTCATTGTTACCTAGAGAACAGCATTGTTACTTCCGCTAATCCTAATGCTTTCTTTAAATTTCGTACTGGGAAGCTCACTGCTCCTAAATCTACCCCTTCCGCTATTATCGATTCTAATGGAACGACTCTACTTAGAAATAATGAGAAGTGTGCTGCTTTTTCTGAATTTTTCTCCTCTGTGTTCTCTAAGCCTCTACCCTCTCCTCTCCCTCTCCCTACTCCTTCCATCACTTTTGACCTACCCTTTGTTTCAGAACTAGATATTCTCTGTGCTTTCCGTAGTCTTGCCCCAAAAATCAACATCACTCCTGACAACATTCCCAGTATTGTCCTCTCTAAATGTAAATTCTCCCTCATTTCTCCTCTTTTAATAATTTTAAACAAGTCGCTTATTACCTGTGAAGTTCCCACTATGTGGAAACAAGCTCTAGTAAAACCCATCCCTAAGAAAATCAGTAACTCTGTTGTAGATTTCCGACCCATTTCCCTCACTTCCTCCGTTTGTAAAGTTTTTGAGAAGCTTGATAGATAAGATAACCTCTTTTCTCGATTGTAATAACCTATTTGACCCACGCCAAACGGGCTTTCGTAACTCTTGATCGACTTCTACCAATCTTGCAGAAACTTTCTCTCATTACTTACGAATCTCAAGGGATAGTTCGTTTGACACTGTATATATTGATTTTAGAAAAGCTTTCGATAGTATAGATCATCGACTTTTATTGTTCAAACTATCTCAGTTAGGGATTTCTGACCATCTCATTGCTTGGCTTAACTCTTACCTATCTAACCGTACCCAGTCTGTTTCATTGAATCTTCGTTTTCCCCTCCCTCACTAGTTCGATCAGGCGTTCCCCAGGGATCGTGTTTAGGACCTCTCCTTTTCATTCTTTTTATTAACGATATCGCCTCTGATTTCCCTCAGTCTATCCACTATTCTATTTACGCTGACGACTTGAAGTTATTTGCTGAGGCACCTAATTTTTCCGATGATTTGCAGTCCGCCCTGGATGTTGTTTCTGATTATGCTTCCCAATTGAATCTAGGTATCTCTGAGACCAAATGTCACATTGTTCATTACGAAAAACATAATCCTCGTAGAAAGTTCACAATCAATAATGTTATCTTAACTGAACCCATTGTTAAAGATAAGAATCTAGAGAAAGTTATTGTAAAGGATCTAGGAGTTCACTTTTCTCCCTCTCTCTCTTTCTCCTATCACATTTCTAAAGTAGTTTCTAAGTCTCGTTCTATAATGAATTTAATGTTCAAGTCCTTCCACAGCACATCCCCATCTTTGTACTGTAAGGCATTCACCACTTTCATTCTTCCCAACCTTGAGTACTGCTCAACGATCTGGAATCCTATCCATTCTATAGAATTTACCAAGGATTTAGAAAAAGTTCAACGCGATTTCACTCGTAGATTGTACTACCGTTGTGCTCTACCTCACATCGATCGTATGCGCATCCTTACATCGACCGTATGCGCATCCTGCACCTTTCACCGCTTGAAAAACGTAGAACTATTTCTGATATTGTCTTCCTCCATTCAATTCTTCATAAGCGATATTTACTCGATGTATCATCTCTCCTTATTCATGCCCCACTAGTTCGTTCCGTCCGTAATGCTCATCCTTTTAGAATAGCCTTGCCTTTCATCCCTCATAACTCCCATTCCACGCTAGCTTCTCGGTCCATTTCAATCTGGAATTCCTTATCATCTGAATCAGTAGCTCTTTCTCATGAATCATTCCGTATTTTTATTACCTCTCAACCACCCTCGTTTTCCCCCAATTCTGTTATCCATAATTGGCTCACCTCTTGATCTTTGATCTTCGACCCCCCCCCTCCACCCCCTCTCCTCTCTCCACCCCTCCCTTCCCCATACCCTTGTTGCGACCCCACCCGATTCGACATCATCGACGGACCTCCGTTCTACGCGACACATCACCGTTATTCTCTTGTAAACATACCCCTGAAGGAATAAATAATGAATGAATGAACCGGGCATGTAGAGCTGAACTGACAGATGCATAAAACACGCAGATGGCACCCAATGTTTTTTTTAGCTATCATTTTGTTCAATCTTGTCTATAGATTATCCCCTCATTTCCCTGAGTCATTACTAACAAATCGACCCATTTCCCTCTCGCCCCTCATTCCGACCTATCACGCCTCTCACCTAATATTCGACCTAACCACGTTGATTCTTGTCAACGAGTCACTTTTTCGAAGATGAGCTTCCGATGGTTTTATTCTCTACTATCTAGGGTACCCTAGGGCCCCTGTCAAAGGATTAGTGCCTAGGATCATTCCTGACCGCGCGGCTACATCGGTCGGGAGGAGCTTGCTATCGTTGAGGCAACCTAACTACCCTTCAACTTAGTCCTAGAAAAAACTTTTCTTCGTAAGCTAGGGCCATTTTTCGATGCTTTATAGACCTACGCAACTCGTTCCTTGATAACTCTTCTTAGTGCACCGCTATGAACAGTGATCAATATCGTGAAAACCGCAAGAAAAAAGCATTAATGTGTTTGAATAGGCATGTCGATCTTTTAAGATCTCTTAAAAGACGACGATTCGAATGATAGGTCTGCGATCGCACATCGATTTGGGTAACTCCGTTTCTATACCAGGAAACCGTGTCTTCATCTTTTGGAATTCATTTTCAACTGTTCAAACCGGTCATTTCGTACTCTTGTGCGCGATGGCACGGTCTCATTTGATCATTTCGAGTAGTGTTTCGATCAGAATTCCACTCTGACAAGGTTTAAAAAAACAGTTGAAAATGAACTTCAAAAGATGAAGACACGGTTTCCTGGTATAGAAACGGAGTTACCCAAATCGATGTGCGACCGCAGACCTATCATTCGAATCGTCGTCTTAAGATCTACACGCCTATTCAAACACATTCGTGTTTTTTCGAGCGGTTTTCACGATATTGATAACTGTTCATAGCGGTGTACTGAGAAGAGTTATCAAGAAACGAGTGGCGTAGGTCGATAATGCGCCGAAAAATGGCCCTAGCTTACGAAGAAAAGTTTTTTCTAGGACTAAGTTGAAGGGTAGTTAGGTTGCCTCAACGATAGCAAGCTCCACCCGACCGATGTAGCCGCGCGGTCAGGAATGATTCTAGGCACTAATCCTTTGACAGGGGCCCTAGGGCCCCCTAGATAGTAGAGAATAAAACCATCAGAAACTCATCTTCGAAAAAGTGACTCGCTGACAGATTCAGGTCGAGTATTAGATGAGAGGCGTGCTATAAAAGCCCGGCCGAGTGGTCTCCTCATAACAACCAAGTCGTCGACATGGCTCAGTCCGTTCCTCCCGGAGACGTCGCCACCAGCCCGGCACCAAGATCGTTTTCGACGCTCCCTACGATGACAAGCACACCTCTTATCCCCCATCCTTATCTCCTACAGTATCCCTATCCACCTTTTGTCTCTACCGTAATCCTCCCCTCTCCAGGTGAACAACTCCTCCGCTCGTCGTATCGGATAGGCCTTCAAGACCACCAATATGAAGAGACTCGGAATCGATCCCGTTGCCGGAGTGCTCGACCCCAAGGAGAATGCCCTCATCGCTGTCTCCTGCGACGCCTTCGCCTACGGACAGGAGGTACGGTACCCGACCCTGTCCCCACTACTCTACCGTATCAATGATGATCGACCGAAGTCTGAATTATGATTACCGTATCCCTCACTGACTCTTCACTCATCAGGACACCAACAAAAACTGTGTGACGATCGAGTGGACCAACACCCTCGATGGAGCCGCCAAGCATTTCTGCCGCGAGTGGTTCCAGGGAGACGGCATGGTCCGTAGAAAGAATCTCCCCATCGAGTACAACCCCTGATCAATAAAGTTGGTTGTTGCTCAGATTGTTGCATCATCTTAACTCTTCCAGGGAAACAGGATGGATCGGGTAGATCACATAACATCTAAAATCGTATTTGAAAAGGGGCGATTTCTGAGATGGATCAAAGATTCGACACATCGACCGGTTCTATCTAGTCTTCTTGTTTCAACATGCATCTATCCACATTGTTGCTTACTCACTTCTTTGATTCATTTACTCTTGCCAATCACCAGTCACTATGATTGGCAGCCAGGCATTTTTCCCTATTCATGACAAGTCTTCAAACGCTTTCTTTTACTTCTCACCAATCGCATTTCATCTTGATCTATTTATCTACATCAAGAGTCAATTCTACTTGTTCACTATCCGAGATAATCTATCTCGTACAATCAACAGTGCATTCAGACACTTCCTTCTTCTTCTGCCTCATACATTTCAACAATCTATCTCTGTCTGAGATAGGCGTCTGAAATGAGATCGGTCTGACGATGTGAGATATCCGCTTGATTTGTGTGTTCACCCTTTATTCACTAGAGACCTCACACCTCTTCCCCCCCCCCCCCTCTCCTCCCATTGGATCAAAACCGAGCCAGCTAACAAGAGGTAACGGGGTTTGTGAGGTTGATAGGTTGTGTTTGGTCAAGTTCCCGTCATGGCACCGATGCGCCCTCCTTGCGCGACAACCGCTCTCCTTTAGAGACCTCTTCTATTGTCTCCCACGAACCTAACCCAAATTCAATTCGGATCTCAACGCAACCCGAAGGCTTTTTTAAGGAAATTACTGATGATTTTATAATAAATTTTATTTAAGTAAATACATTTTTAAGTGACTTTCCGATTACCCCGCTTTTCAAACTCGCGCACAAAATATTACAGCGCGAAAAAATACAATTCAAAAGTGATACGGTCGTTTAACGGTCGCGATCGCATTCGAACTATTTTCGCTGCTTATTTATCGATTAATTGGTGTTCGGAGATGGTTAAGTATGCAGATTAGCTGTCGAGTCTAGCAGGGGCGGTGCTTAGCTTGGCTCGGGAGGCCATGGACGCCGTTTTCTTGCCCCGATTATGCTCCGCTTGTCGCAATTTGTTGCAATCGTATCGTCCTCAAGTAATCCTTACTTCTTTCAGGTAAGTAGTCTGCTACCGGTGAAGGGCTGCGCTTCGAATCCCCCCTCCACGCCACACTCTCGGCCCACTACACGTCATGTCCTCCCTTAACCGATCCAAATCGCCAGTCGAATCGTGCAGGTCGCCGGTCGCCAAGAAAGAAGGTGCGTTTGTGCTTACTTACTTGGCATTCAAGGCTCTAAGTTCAACTTGCATCCCGTTAAATCTCTAAACGGCGTTCGTCGGTGTTAGGCAACGATAGGCTTGTCCTTGTGAGGTCATTCACTAAAGGTTATCAGGCATGGGCCTCTCCCCTGAAGACTCCCACCCGCAGCGCACTCGCCAACTCGTCGCTATTCGTGAGTTTCCTGCCGCTTTTGTGTCGAGGGGATTACGTCACGCTGTGCTCGAGACAGTTAATCCCAATTAAAGCACTGTCTCTAGCACAGCGTGACGTAATCTACCATGGATTACTGGATACCCTCTGGATGAAGGGGTTCTTGAAGGAATCCCGACTCCCTCTGCTCTTTTGTTTCCCTTATAAAAACATGGTATTGTATAATAGAGCCCTAGAGTAACCAGAAGCAGTGAGCGACGATGGATAATAATAATAATATCATTCGCAGAACGACTCCGACTTCTCGCCTCTCTCGAATGCCTCGTGGGCTGAGATGCGACCAGGAGAGCAACGCCCGCATACTCAGCACTGTCCGTTATATATTTTTTTATTTAATTAATGCATTTCCATCTTGAGTCCCAGATCTCCACAAACATTTTCACATATGACGCCGTTTGCCTTATTTTCGAGCAATTTCGGATGAATTTGGCACAGCTCAAAAAGGTCTATTTTCTGAAACCGTGCGATTTGAGGTTATCAAGGGTGCTGAAGACGATGGTCATATCCATTTTGCCCCTAGGGTCCCCGTCGGCTCCAGACGGCGTCACGTCAAAATCGAATTTTGACGTGCTACTCGGCTCTCGAGAGTGCTAATTTTTGGTGAAACTGTTTCCTGGGGTAGAATTGTTTCGTCTTCAGCGCCATTGATAACATCAAATCACACGGTTTCAGAAAATCGACCCTTTTGAGCTGTGCCAAATTCATCCGAATTTGCTCGAAAATAAGGCAAACGGCGTCATATACAACCTGTTATCCAAGTTATGGTTGAATCGATAGAGCGTCAAATTCACTTAATTATTTACATTTTATTTAATTAAATAAAAACATCTCAGGCGGAGCGACGCAATCGCAAGCCCTCGTCGCCCAAGCGCGCCGCCACCCGTCCCAAATTCGCGCGCTCGCTCGAGCTGGAGAGTGGCCTCAGCACTTCCTGTCAGTTGCTGTCTCGTTCTATCCATATATCACGGGTGCAGCAGACTCTGTGCATAAAAACCTGTTCTGGACACTTCCTTCTTGTATGGCACCTGCAGATCACTCTTATTACTGAAGATGCACAGACCAGGGAGCTTGAGAACATCTTGGTGTCTTGTGTACACATTTTCGACCGGTCAGGGCTTTGAAGTACCGCCCGGTTATCGATTTTCGAAAATGATTTATTATTTATTATTGAATATTGCAGCCGGTCGTCGTGAGCAGCGCGGCCGCAACGAGGAGCGCACCGTGACCACCCAGGTTCGAGTTTGTAAAAAGTAAAACTATTTGAATAAATACCTATATTTGATGAATATTTGAAGCATAGGGCAAACAGTGGATTGGGCGCGAACAGCTCTAGCTCCACGTAGGTTCAGAACCAAACGTGGAATCGAAAAAAGTCAAATTGAAAAGCGCGCGTGTTTCTATTCCAACTGAGACGCCAAAAGCCATTCCAATTGAGACGAGAGAGTGTGTGAAAAGAGGAGAGGGGTCATACGCGTCGCGGCCTCCTCTCCTGCATACTGTGGACGCGTCCCTATCATGACCTGACCGACCAATCAGAGAGCGAGGTCGTTCGTTGTGTATTTTAGATGTTGGTAGAAGGCGATTTTGAGCACCCGTGAGCCCCCTTAAGAGAATTCCCCCTGATGTCCCTGTCTTCCATCAGATAACCGGAGATTGCATACACCTGGAGATGAGAATGACCTCATTATTGAGAGAGCAATTAGAACGATTGCGCGGATTTGCATGGAGACAGACACGTGATCAGTGCACCCCGCTAGTGTTTCTGGAGCGTCTAATTTGAAATAGAATTGACTTGGTTAAGCCTTGTCTCCCCGCCACGCTCTGTTCGCAATGGAGGACATGCAGCTGCCGCGACCTACCAATTATCGATCCATTCAGTCCAATGATCTCTCGCGCAAGCGCCACCTCTCCAACACGTCGACGATCGTGGACGGCAATTGTGAGAGAGAGACATTATCGATTGATGGGGGGGGGGTAGATCAACCAGTCTGGTTACCGTACCCGATCGAAAATTGACTCGCCATCAATCAATACTCTCTGCAGAGGGCACCGCGCCCTCGAGCAGAGGCCGACCCGCCAGCAAGAATGCCAAGATGGCTACTAATATTATTTATTTAATTAATTATGCAAATTAAGCCCGAGACGACGCCCAGCCCGGCGCGCTCCCGTCACTTCTCGACCAAGTCGCAGAGCTCGCCCGGCTCGGCGGCCTTCCGCCCGAAGGAGTTCTTCGATCGCCCAAGCTGGGATGGTGCGACAACCAGATCACGATCGATAGGAGAACCAAGGTACGGTAGGATTGGAAGAGTATCGATCGATAGGAGAACCAAGGTACGGTAGGATTGGAAGAGTATCGATCGATAGGAGAACTAAGGTACGGTAGGGAGGGGGATTATCGATTGATTGAGTGATGGGGGATGCTCCTTTCACTTCCAAGCAGTACGACATTTGGACACGGGTATAGATTGGATTTTGACGAGAGGTGTGGTCTATTCCCATCCCCAATAGAGAATAGGTGACATCACTCGTAAGTGGCAGTGCTCTCAGATGCAAAGGCATGTTCTCAGGGGGTCGGGTGATTAGTGGGAAGGTGATGAGAGCAGCTCTAATCTGACTGTCAGAGACGGCAATAAGATGGAATTCATTAATGGGAGATATCGGGATCGCTGGATAGCGTATTCTTGAAACCGCCACAAACAAGTGATGGGTGCGAGCACTGAAAGTAAAGTGATTCACCATCAAGGGATGATGTAGGGATCAACAAGAAAAAAATGTGATGATGCATCCCTGCCTCAAGTCTGCGCTTGCGGCATAGTAGAACACAACATTACCAATAATTATCTCTCCGTAACCCTTTCCCTCCTCGCAGGTGCGTGTAAGCGTTCGCTGTACGCGTGGGCTGGCGAGGAGCCGTCCGAGTCGGCCAACACCTCATTCTACTAGGAGAGCAATGAGGTTAGTTGGAAATAATTAATTATATAATGCATCGGGCTAGATTCTTTGAGTGACTCAACCATGCTATCCCAACTTCTCAGCAGTGGTGGGCACGGTCTGCGCAAAATTTGAGGGCATCCAATTATCTCATTGGGGCATCTGTGCAGGCCAAAAGGTATCTGTATTTTAGAATATCCATCTACTGAGCATCTCTGAGCCAAAATTATTGAAGATTTGAACAACTTCTAAAATTCTGAAAATTTTGACCTACCCACGGGCATGAATATTTAACAGGGGCATCTACGTAGGCCAAAAGGCGTCAGATTTTTAGAATGACCATTCCGTGGGCTACTTTGAGTCGAAATACTGGGACGTTTAAACAACTTTTGAAAATTTCTTCGTGGATGCATGCCCACGTATGCTTCTCAGATTGTTTCATAGAATCTACAAAAAAACTAGGTCCATCCTAGCACCAAACAAGGATCAAATAGTTGTTTACTGGCTTCAAGCTTATTTTAATCATGGACGAATTATTTCATTTAAATCTTATTTATATTGAATTTGCAGGAGGCGGAGCGGACGAGTCGGAGAACGACAAGCCCATCCTCGGAGCACTCACCGTCGAGGACATCAATTTACTGGTCCCGAGTGGAACGGTTACGGTACCAATTATTGATCCAATCGATCACAGGAGACGGCCATGACGACGTTGATGGGCAAGTTCAACACGGAATCGGCGGACGAGTCGACGCTGAAGGCGAACCCGGCAACGGTGGATGGTCCCGTCGAGTTTCCCGCTATCAACCAATCGAACCGCAAGTGAAGTACCGTAATCTGCAAGGTACCGTAGTCCCGTCCACTTGCTAAACACCACCAATCAATTGTTATGTTTCTTTCTTTTGTGTATCACTTCTGTATAATGATGATAAATTCGTGTACGTTCATTTATCGATCACTTAACACTACATTATATGATTCGAGGAGCAGCTGGAAGCTACCTGGGTACAGGGTGCGCCATAATTATAGCTACTTTTTTCAAACGCTCCGTCCAAAACCATTGATTCATTCCTAAGTTATGAATTATTTTAAGTTCGACCAATTGCAATCTAAAAATAGCATATGATTGAGTCCGCATCGACTGATTGATTTTGGACAGCGATTTGAAGAGAAATGATTCAGAGATCCGAGGTCCATAGACAATCTTGACTTTGAGGGAATGGTACTCCTAAACTAGAAGTGGTTCAGCTTTGAAATTGTCAACATAGAGAGAGCATACATACCTTTATATAATTATCGATTCGAACGTATGTTAAAGCGATAGTGCATTTTACACCAATCGAGTTCCCAAGCTTCCTTCGAGAAGGCGAAACGCAAGGTTCGGAAATGTTCAACGATTCTGCCACAGCTTTTCTTAGGTTCATGCAAAAACAACTATTCTGTCAACTCATTGACTAGAATGGACCTTCCACGTTCCTATCGCACAATGGAATAGGGTCGATATCTTTTCGATTTCAATAGTGATGAGAAAGTGTGTATCTCGGTCAGATTTCCACGTTTTGTTCCTCACATTTCCCAGATGGAGAGCGTTCGGTCTAACAACCACACATATTATTGAAGAACCTATGAGTAATACTTCGACAAGTCAATACGGCGGAAATAGGTGCATAGTTTGGTGAATTGATTTTTTTGGATGAAGCAAGTTGGAATTGCGGATCTGATGATTTATTGTCATACTTGATCCATCCATTATCAGCGATGCTTGATGTAGGAACCATCCTACATATAGACGTTAAAGTATTCCTTGACAAAAGTGTGCGCACGGATTTTACATGTCTAGCTAGGATGATTGCTGAGATACTAGAGCCCTTATTTCTCAAATATGCTTATGAAATGGGTCACATTGTTGCTGACATCTGTGTTAGGGCGTAACAAGTGGGATGGCTATTTTTATCGTCGCTTGATATTTATTCGTGCTACCTTCTGATATAATGAGCGTGTCTTATGGACACTCGGTTCATAAGTAGCAAGTGATTTTTCAATAATGTTAGTGATCTGTGCACTCAAAATATGCGATAGTCAGATTGTATATCTCCTCCTAGTAAGAGACTCAATCTACCGATTGTCATCAATTATGGAATATGCATTGAATGAGAGAATGAGGACAACACCTCATCATCACTATTGACCGAGAACCTATCGCCTCACCAATATTAGTAGCCATAATTATGGCGCACCCTGTAGAATTTAGGATCCACGGTCATAATTTGTGATGATGCAATTGTTCAGCAAGGTTATGGTTACGTGCGCCTCTATTGTACAAGCATTGAACCAGGGAAGAGGTCTGAAACATGACAGGAGGCAAATGAGAAACGCTCGGAACATGTTGCTCCAAGCGCCCGCGGTTGGTTTATTGCTACAGTTAGAAGTACATACATAATAGTCATGTATATCCGAAAATGCTTATCTATCTAAGTCTGCTCCAGGAGATGCCTCTCGTCTCCACTACTGGTCTTTTAGAGAAACTCATCGATAACATGTCAAGCCAGGTAGAAATTCCCACAGAGAACGCTGATTTGGTTTTTCTAGAATTCGTAGTCCATGCTTCTTATTATAACTTATGTAGGATCATCGTCTTCGCACAGAAAGCCTCGACGTACTCCGTCTAGTGGCCGGTCATCACGCGCCTATGGTACTGTAGAATAATAATCGATTTGTAGTAGTCATGTCATTTCGGTTTTCTACTGGTTTCTCTGACACTACTGCAACAAAGAATATTGTGAACCTATAGATTACAGATTGCTCAATCGGTTCCATAGATCGTTGCTCCAATTGATGGGCAACTATGATGCCTTCGTCTGCTCCCATGCATCAGAGACTGTGATAGCAATGTTGAATCATTCTGCACCGATTCGAGATCTCATTATCGGTATGTTTCTAATTTCTTCAAATACAAAATTCTTGAGCTGTAGAATATATTTCTCAATATTATCTTACTATCTAAGAATCTTATCGGATCAGAATCTCATTATCTCATAATCTACTGATGTAATTCCACTAAGACAATTGATGAAAAATCTTCGATCTTTTCACCTGCAGGACGGGGATCTATCACAGTGATCCAGCAATTCGTGGCAAGAGCGGTCAGAGGTCCGTTGTACTGGGACCTTCTGAGCCAAGCCGTATCTGCCCATCCATCTCAACCCTGCCTTTGCCCTCCCCCCGATCGATGTACGTACCATAGTTCCGAGAATATGAAAATGGAACTAGAGGTGCCGAATAGAGACCGACTCTCCTCAATTCGCATGTTCTCTCGTCCGTCAGAGACACGAGAGAGTTTGTGAAATGAGGAAAAGCTATATTACAAATACAGAGCCATCGAAACACTTACCATGTTATTTTCAGCAGATTCGAAGAGTACTCCAGCTTCTTCGCCCGATGTTGCAACATGGACTTGACGTATTAGTTTACCCTTGATTACTGACTATCGAGTTACCGTAACCTACTCAGCTCCCGTTCAGGATATCTACCGTCTCGCATGGGGATTCTTGATCGTCAGTTCACTTCTGGAGTTCTCTTGGTTAGTTATCGATGATTGGCACTTTTTCAATCTAATTTTCTCAGCTGCGCTATGTTGCGCTCGATGAGCTCCTTTATGAGGTTTTGTGTGGACGTCTCTGGAACAACCCCTTCCTTATCATTCACAATAACGTACATGCAAGAGTACTGGAGTGGGTATGATATCTATGAAAAACTCGGACTACGGTATTTCACTTGCAGATCTATAGAATGGGAGGATATTACGGCAGAACTCACGATTTGGCATGGGATTTGCTGGTCAAGTATGGACGAAGATGGATGTAGTTTGCTGAAATAGTGGCTTGTCGATTATCGTAAAATCGTTCCCACATACCGTACCGTATCCTATTGTTTTTGATATATACATACCGTATCCTATTGCTCGTTTTAATAAATATGGATCGAAGAAGGACAGAAGTCAAACAAAATGTACATGAAAACAAACTCACTTGAACAGTTCTCGGCGTAGCAAGTATAATAACCTTCTGGGCAATCGTCAAGTCTCACTCATTATCGAGACATAACGCCGTATCTCCAATTTCATGGAGCCTAAGCACCCACAGACAACCTAACCAGATAAAATTCTACAAGATGTTTCTTTCATGGTATGAGCATCTTAGTGCTTTGTGTGAATGCAAAAAAGAATAAGTAACAACAAAATTCATTAGTTTCCAGTTATTACACAAAAAAAGTTTAGCGAGAACGTCTCTTCCATTCAACGGGGTTGGATAACAATCGGTAAGAAGATCATTGAAGGGTCTAAGGCCATGGTGGTGAGGGAACACGGGGTGGCAATTGAGGGTGGTTATCTAGGTGCGAAAAAACACGCTGGAATCACCTATCTACACAATGCTGCTATTTCAGGGAAATTGGAGAGAAAACCGCTGGTTTGACATTCATCAGATCCACACGATGATGGGTATACGAGAAGCGAGTATTCGCTAGATCGAGATCGAAGTGCTCAACAATCGAGAGAATCATCTACCATAGCGGTATGATAACAGGGGACGTGAAAGGAACAACATAACAAACTATGCGATTACTATCTTAGCACGAAGGTGCCCCGTCGCAGATAACAAAAGTAGCGCGATGATCTTTTAGCGCATGCTCTAACAAAAGGAGGTTCAGACAGCACGATTCGAACCGAGACCGAAGAGGAAGAGAACGCGAAACGCAAAAAAGGTGGCATGAGTGTTACAATGATGGATACGTAGATTTTGTGGGTGGAAATTTAGGCTTTTCCAAGGGCGGGGAAAGCATCCTCGGCCACACGGAAAGGCTCGTTGTAGCGGGCGGATCCAGATCCAGCTCCGCCGCGTCCAGTGCGCGCTCCACGTCCTACAATAAGTTCCGTTTAAATGAGAAAAAATATCACCTTGCAATTCGATAAGGACTATTGGATCAAATAACTGAGTCGAATATTGGATCATTAACTAACCTCTATCGCCTCCACCACCGCCTCTTCTTCCACGGTCACCTCCACGTCCGCGTCCTCCGAATTCTCCACGGTTGGGCTCGTTGAACTTGAAGTCGACGATGATCTGCTTGTTGCGAGGCTCCTTCTTAACGACCTCGATGACCTCCTCCTCAGTGGTCTGAAAGATATCAAATGATTGTTAGAACATTTATCGGAAGAAACAGAAAGCTGAGTCAACTGTAAAGTTGTTCACACTATCTTGCAGGAATTAAGGAAATCGACAAGTATTCGACTTGTAAATTGCTGGACCCTGCTATTGAGAAGAAGCTAAACGACAACTCACGGTCTCATCGACGATTCTCTCCTTCTGAAGAGGAACCAGCTTTCCGAATGAGCCGTCATCAGCGGCCGCCTGACGCAGGTTGAACTTCTTGTCGTCCTTCTGAACAACAATTAATGTATGCAAGGCCGTCCAATTACTCACGTTCTCGTCACTAATCACTAGTTCTGATCACTAATTACCTTCAGGCCGGCTCTGAACTCGGCGAGGGTCTTCTGGGCCGCGATTCTGGCCTCCTCTTCCTCGAAAGCGATCTCCTCGGCGGTCTTCTCGCGAGGGACAACCTCGACAGCGGGAGTCTCCTCCTCAGACTTCTCAACGTCGGCGTTCTCGGTAACAGCGTCGATCTCGTCCTTGTTGGATCCCCAGTTGCTCTTTCCATGACCTCCCTTGGCGTCGACTGACTTCACTCCAGTACGGTCAGAGCCGGACTGACGATCTCCGAACGAGCCGCGGCCTCGACCACGTCCAACGGGACGGTCTCCGCGAGGGGGACGCTCGTCGCTGCGGAATCCTTCTCCACGAGGGGGGCGCTCACCATCGCTGCGGTATCCACCGCGACCACGGCCTCCACGAGCTGAAAGATATCAATGGCATCAGGTATCTATCAGGGTATTACATGTTTATGAACTTCGTTTAGATGCAAATAGTTGCAACTATATCTAAATTTGAATAATACGGCCAAATTATTTGAAAACTGACCAGCGAATGCCGGGCGCTCTCCAGCCACCTGGGTCTCGCCCTCCTTGGGAGTCTCATCGACTGCGACATCGCGGGTCTCCTCGCCGCCAGAGGTGTTTCCTCCGCGTCCTCCACGGCTGAAATGTACGACCATTTATCGGAAGAAACAGATAACTGAGTCAACTGTAAAGTTGGTCAAACTATCTCGCAGAGATTAAGGAAATCAACAAGTACAAACGAGCAAATTGCTGGACTCTGCTAATACACATCCCGAATAAACAAAGAATACTTACAAGGCTCCACGTCCCCGACCGGCTCCTCGAGGAGCGCCGCGACCGCGTCCCTCTCCGGAGAAAGGACGTTGCTCTCCGCCTTCCGTGTTCTCACGGGGAGGGCGGCGCTCACCTCCAGCGCCGCGAGGACCGCCGCGTCCCCGGCCGCGACCCTCTGGGCGGGAGTTCTCCTTGCCGAGAGCGGCTAAATATGGAAACAATTACTACCATAATAGAATATCAAGAGAAATCCGTTAATAGGCTTTCTAAATCAGTGTAGGAACAGAAGACGGGGCGGCGGAGCGTGGATGGCAAGTGCCACCCGTATATGTGCTCACTAGATTTTCTCTTCGAGTACGCGTGAGAGCTAAAACAGCAACGGCATAACTGCTGATCAACGACTCTGCGCTCGCAAACTAGGTATGCAAAAGGTATGGACAACTCACGCTTAGCAGCAGCAGCCTTCTTGGCCTCCGCCTCCTTGGCGGCGGCGGCAGCAGCAGCAGCCTTCTCCTTCTTCAGCTTCTCAGCCTTCTTGTCGGCCTTCTTCTGAGCGGGAGTCTTGTCGTCTTTCTTCTCCGCCATCTGCAGAAGCACGCTGGGGTCCTCCAGTTCTGCAAATAGGGACAATTAGTAAATCCGAAGGGAGAAATCCAAGTTAATTTAAAATGTACCTTCATCGGAGTCTCCCGAGAAGAGGAACTTGTTGTTCACGTTAACTCCGTACTCGACCATTGTTGAATGTAGAGTTGTAACTGTTGAAGCAGCAATTGTGAGCTTTGAGCTTGTCGCTGATAAGTGTGCGAGTGGTGTTTCTTTATTGTCCAAGAAGGATGGTGACTCCCATACCGGAGCAACCCTGCAAGAACAGCGATAAACAGCTAATCTACGGCGCACATTACAACAAACGTAATTAAGTAAAGAAAGGTTAAAAGAAAATAAAGAAAAAAGAAAATCACAAGAAGAGAAAAAGGTAAAGAAAGCGCGAGAGCATTGGTATACGGTATTTGTCGTGAATCATGGTTGTGTTCGCTGTGTGACCTAAAAAAAGTTATGAAAAAAATGCGGGAATAGAGCAATTTCACAGTGTGATCTGTAGTTTGTAGTCACTCTGCTTTCTTTTTCGTGAATTTCGTCAATTGCGCGTTATTTTCGTTCTCTTTGAAGACTTTGCTAATAGGAATGTTGTAGTGTAGTCAAGCCGATCACTTAGGCGAATATACGCTAGTTCTAGTTTTATATGGTGCACTGCAGGAACTAATTGCTACAAACCTTTCCGCTTGTTGCAGCGCAGGTATCATTTACTCTGTGATCATACCGCTATGGTTGATAATTATCTCGATTGTTAAGCACTTCGGTCTCGATCTTACGATTACTTACTACTCAGCTCTTCTGCAGAAGCCTAGATAGGTATCGTTAGATTCCTGTGGCTCAAGATTATAAAGGATTTCATCGATTTGGGCCCGAATCAGTCTAGAGCCAGGTCTATCACCGTCCCCAGAAGAATTAACAGTAGGCTTTGAATGATTGGGCCAATCTCAACACAAATGCCCTCTTCCTGAATACCTTTATCTATTTCTCTCACGTCAATTTGTTGCTTAATATCTGGAAACTATTAATTTTCGGTATTACTTCCAGCTTCTGAAGATGATCCTCGACGATTTGAACAAAACAAGGCAACTCATGCTGAAAAATCCGTGAGTCCCTTCCCTTTTTTTTCGCGATAATTTACACATATATCTCACTGCCAGTCATTTTTTATTGAAATCCTTTGAAATCTCAGTGAGTGATTTTGATAGCCACGTGAGTACTAATGCCGAATCAGGGACAGCGTTATCCCCAACCTATCCTTCGCCCTCCTTTCTATCATGTGTAGTATGCCTGAAACTCATTTCATTATCCACCTGACCGTCTCGTTACGGTAGTATCTTCGCGTCTTCTTTATCTCGTCTGTAAACTTATCGGAATGCGCCCTGAACCTGTATACTGTAGGTCTCAAGTTGCGTAAGTAGCGTCTCTCGCAGTGGCGCTTATTCTAGAAGAATACTGTTATCTACAGTAATCGGGAGTAAAGGGAGTGTGGTCAATCATCATCTGGTTTTTTTTGTTACAGTGGCCCTCGACCGGTGGAGCCTACACGAGCCGATCCTTCTGTGTGCACGGACCAGCGCAGTCTCGTCATGGTCGCCCAACTGGAGAACTCGGGCCACCCGACAACGTCAGTTTATTTTTTAAATTAAAATATTTGTATTTTTAAAAGAATAATTAAAATTGTTTATTTATTCGACAACAATTCACGTTAGCGATGTTTTTCAATCACATGTACTTGGGTATAAAATAGAGGAATTGGAATTGGTTTGACAGAATCATTCCAAATCGGAAACAACTCTCAATTTGCGAACTATCCCGCCGTAAGCGAAATGAGAAATCAAGCAAATTAAGGATAATCATGAGTTCCGAATTGTCATGACTTGTTTTGATATTCCTGATAGTCATCAAAATATGTTCAGATGGGTCGCGAGCAGTGCAAACTACAACAACGCCATTCTACCGGTTTTTCCGAGATTCGAAGATGAGCCCCCTAAGAAGGAGGAATCCACCAGCTCCACCAGCAACGCTACCAGCGCCTAGGAAATCCTGTACAAATTGAATATGCGTATTATGATAAATGGTATACATTAATGGAGGCGTACAAATAATGTTTGGACTTGACTTGATCTACTCGTAATGATTGGGATGGGCTCTCTTCTTGTGTTCTCGCATATTGTCGTGTCGTCGGAATCCCTGAAGGTGCCGTTCACTTTTGATAGTTTGACGATTATGATGATCCAACTACACACAATCAGCCCGTCTAGAAAATTAGCCATCACCAAAGATCAAAGATCAGCTGACCTGATGGCAAACTGGGCAGAGTATGTCCTTGATATCGTCGTGCTCGCTTCCTCTATGATGTCTGAAATAGTTATTGATCACCTTTTCGTTTACTTTGTAGTATCAATTCTCATTCCCTTCCTTCGTAGTTGGGTTCATATCCTTTTCTGTGCTTCCTATGTTTTGGTTCTATCCAGGTATGAGCCCAAAAATTTGCAAATGGGAATTGTTTTGCGTTGATAGATATTTACCGTTTGAGTTGATCCTTGGTGTAGAATGCTTTCTGACATCCATCACGGTTGCACAAAAACGGCTTGAGCTTCAAGTGCTTCCTGATGTGTGGCGTGAGATGCGACGACTTACCGTATCTGAAATATAGATTGGTTCATCATATCCTTGTCAAGCCCAAGTTGTCATCATTATTTCTTCTGAATCAAGTCCAAGTTTTCATCGCTGACTGTGCTAACTAAGTCCAAGTATTCAAGATTGTAATTATCGATTACCTGTTGTCGCAGTGCGGGCACTGATATTTCTTCTCCGCACCCGTTGCTGAGTCACTACAAATTGCAAGGTCATAGTGTCCTACTGACAGCAGTATGGTAACAAGTTGTCATCGTAGACCTTCGTAGGTCAAGATCAATTATTACATAAATAAAACGTCCCGGTCAAAATACAGTACTGTGACGAGCACCGCGCGGCAGTGAAAAATACGCGGCTGCATGCGGAATTGCATTTCACTCTTCGCTCATTGTTTTATTCAATTCTCCTGATGATTCTATGCCATGTTATCAACTTTAAAATAAGAAATAAATAATATAAACTAGTGGAAAACACATTCAAATGGCATGTGCGCGCTCGCGGAGCACACACCACTGTCGCGGAACGGAACGTTTTATTCCTAGTATAGGACATTCTGACTTGCGTTTATTATATTGATGTTCTATGTCGAGTCAATTATCGATTTATGTCCAATGTAAAACCATCCTAAGTTAAGTCCAAGAATTATCGATTGGATCGAGTGACTTTGAGTCACTACAAATTGCCAGCTTACACACACCATAGTGGCAGCTAGAGGCCGGCTGTCAACGGTATGGTAACGCACTGATAACGCTATCCTATCGGCGCTTTTTCTCTAACCGACGAGGGAGCGCGTAGAATTAAGAGCGTCTCTTTCCGATTTGCCATCACTATCGCGTACCTTGCCGAAGAGGAATGACGACGGACGGGGTTTGCGGGTCTGCGCTGGCGCTTCTTCGTCGGTTTAGTGTCTATAGTGTCGTAATTGGCGTCATCAAAGGAGTGAGCGGGGGAAGATTTGGCCGAAGTATCCGTGAACGATGCGCGAGCGTAGTCGCGGTAGCAGTCGTAGATTGGCGAGGCTGAAGAGGGTTGTTAGGTTAATTAGTATAGCTCAGTCCAAGTCGATTTAAGTCAGTCCAAATATGTCTGCTCGACCCTATTTAAATGTAAGCGATCGATATTGAAGACGCAACTTGTGATTCGATAGGGATCTCTTCGCACATATATGCTTGTTCACTTCTTTTGTTGTGAACTAAGATGCAAAGTTATTTTTCAAGCTCACCAGCGCAATCGTAGTTCTCAGGGGCATCCTCGTAGGTCAACGCGAAAATATCGTTCAATGGCGAATGTAACTCAGTAAGGATGATATGAGAAGGATGAGGGTCATTCGGATGTGGATCGTAGTAAAATTGATCATTGCTGGACATCTGAACGAAATCGCATTGGCATGATTATTTGGCGTGGTTGTCTTCTGAGATATGCTAATTGTAAGTAGATTTGCTATACAATTCTGCGTTGAAAGTCTATGAGATTGGTTTTCTTCTTGTTCGCATTCTGGGTTTCCGAAGACGAGCTGATTATTGTTGTTGCTTCTTACCAGTCGGGCCGGCGGTTCCCTCAACTGCCAGGTATCGTTCAGCTGACCCATCGGCCATTGCGAAGATAGATCGAAGAAAGGATCTGCCAGATTATATTTAATTCTAATTCATTTACTGGTATTCTTACCGTACTCATTTCGCGAAGTCATGCCTTCATATGCTTCCCAGATTGGCGTCAGAAGAGGTGATTGGCGCATGAATGTCCTGAAGATGAAGATGAGAGATGTGCCACTAATATATAAGACCAATTATACAGTAACCTCGATCCGAAGTACTGTAAAGCATTGTAGGTGTTGGTATTGCATTAAAGAATGTGGTAGGGTACCAGTGGGCCTTACCTCCCATTAACTTGGGGCAAAGTCAAGTCATCGATTTGCGCTAGCCACTCGTCGTGAGGCTGCATGTCAGATGAAGTGGCTATGAGGAGTCACCGAGAAGAGGCAAACTGATTGCCGATAGTGGGGTCTATCCCATCCATGCCTTATCTCTTTTGTGCAGTTATGTTCGCTCCGCCCCCTCCTTTTGTTTGACTGGGCTCTGGGGTTAAACCCTTCTCATGCGATTTCCGTGAAACACAAGTCTCGCACAGATTGGAATTGATATCCTTCATTCGCTCGAGTTATGGTGCGAACAGTGTCGATGTCTAGACAATTTTTCTCGAAGAGAAATCGTCTAAAGCGGTCGGCCCAGATCAAAATGTGACGAATCTCTCCCCCTCTTTCCTTGTTAGAGATGTTCGGTTGACTCGTGCACGTACGTGCTGATAATTGCTAATCCCTTCTCACTCCTCTCATTTTGAATGAAAGTGCATGTCATTTCGCGTCGAACACTTCGATAGACTAGACTCCCAAGATAACATTATAGGGAGAGATCCGCACGTACGTGCTTAAAAATTTCCGTGAAACAAAAGATTCACAGATTGGAGATGATCATTCATTCACTCGAATTACAGGGCAGTGCATAATCGATACGAGTATAGCTAGTTGTCCAGTCTGAGAGCCTGAGCAAGAAGTAGATACATAGTCATGGAAATCACAATGATACAGATGATACGGGGGATTCTATGGATAATAAAGCGGGGTCGGATCATCTATACGGGGCTGCATGTGTCTATTCACTGGGAGGTACTATGAGATCCGAGGCGTCCGGGAGGTCCGGGGAGGAGGGCAGTCGATAGACTCAGGCGTGTCTCTTCATGTGAAGGGAGAGGTGGTCGGACCGGGAGAATGCGCGATCACAGAGCGAGCACTGGAACGGCTTCTGGCCCGTGTGCTTGCGGAAGTGCCTGGAATTTAGCAGATTCGCTATTTTATGCATTTTATGCATGCATTTCGGGTTTATTTACTCTCAGGATACGATAGGAGTACTGTAGGGTACTGTATATCGATATTATGCCTAGGTGGGATACGGTAGGCTATCGTACCTGGTCAACTCGTCGCTCCGCGCGAACTTCCACGTGCACCCTCCCCACTCGCAGATGTACGGTTTCTCTCCGGAATGTGTTCGCATATGCGCCTTCAGATGCGAACTCTTCGAGTATCTGGAAGGTTACGGTATTGGTTCACTGTGAGATTCATCCTCGTGCATACGATAGTATGTGCGATATCGATTACCGCACAATTTCGAAATTAATGCTTAATCAGAGGCGCCATTTATGATAATCTCAGGGGATACAATAGGGTGAGCTATCGATTGTGCCAAGTTACTATGCTTAGATAGGAGCTCGGAAAGCAATGGTGATGAAAGTGTAAGCGGTCATATTTTGCGGGGTTTCCGTTTATTATCTTTGGCACATTTACGATCATCGATTCCTGGTTACGGTAGTTTCCGATATTGATTGGTTTACGGTATGTCTCACTTCTTGTTGCATCCTGGCTGCTGGCAGATGTGCACGGCCAGTCGTCGATTGGTCGACACCCTTCTCCCGCGTCGCTTGATTACCGTACCCTCGCCCTCGCCAATAGACTGTTGTTGGTGCTCATCCGGAGTGACGGAGGGTGTCAGGCTCCTGCAATATTGATTAGTTAATTAGTGTTTACTAATTTATTACTGTACAGATTGGCATTGTTATCTCCGGGAAATCGTTGAATTACCAAGGCTATGCTTGCGATATTGGGTTCGACTAGTAATCCTCTCCTGATCTCTTTTGAAAGGATTCCCCGAGATTAGGAGCGAACTTGACACTTTTAACGAGCCACACCCTTCAAAATCACACCTTGCGTGAGTCAGGACATACATGCCCTCTCAGTGGGGGCATTCACCAGGAAAAGATGGGAAAGTATAAGGGGGGTTGGCGAGCGGTCACGAATTATTTAGAGAGCAATGATTAGGATGGCAGGGCCAATTTCCATCACCGGAAGTGATTCCGCGACGCTGATTGCGCTATGGTATTGGCGATTCTGCCAATTAACCCGTATTTGCAGTTAATGATGATTACTTGCTAGTCTTTGAGTGTCATCAGTTCACGAATTATTTCGGAGCAAGGACTGGAAGTGAATCTAATGACTGATTACACTATGATATCGACGATTCTTTCATTAATCCACTATTTGTGATGCGTCTTTGCTAGCCTTTCAATGTTAGTATCATCAGTTGGAAGGGACCATATTCTGCCATTTATCCCCTATTAGCTCCTCTCCAACCTTTGGGTATCAGTTCGAGGGGGCGCAATGCGGAGAGTATCCGGTCCAATTAGTGACAGCGGGCGCATGATTAGAGGTGTCTAAGCGACGAGTGAGCGAGGGAGCCTTTATTTGAGGTGACAACTCAAGCTGGATGGGGAGATGATTGGCCCCTCGGAGCCAATCTCAGTAGATCAGGGCGACCTTGGAGCGCCACAGTTACAATTACACTCTTGCTTTCCGTACCGACAGAAAGCGCCGCAGAATGCTTTGAAATGCTAATGAGTATGAGGCCCCGCGTAGTTTCTATTGAATTTCCCAGACAGCAGAGCAAAGTCACGAACTCATTGCGAAAAACAGCGCAAAATCGATACGTCAACTCCACGTTATCGTTGTATAAATAGCTTGGCATGCGCATTGATTGCTGACAGCTGAGAAGTAGCCACAGGACGAAATATCAAATGTTCCGGCTATTGACTGTTGGGAAACACAATCAGGCCAAGTTAACCAAACAGTATTGCTGGTAATAAGTTATTTTGCCAATAACGAATGGGATCAGTACGACCTGTGAAATCCGTGTGATATATTATCACTGGAGAATATCAGTAGTTTCATTGTGTCATGATTATTGACATTAATAATATCGTCATCCTGATATAATGCAACATGAATCGGAGTATTCATGTGATCTCAGCCTCCGTCATTCCATGACCGCTCTTTCTGGCTATTTTATTTCAAATAGCAAATTTCATTGACCGGATTATGCCTATCCTTCCCTCAGGTATAAGAAATGCTGTCAGATCAGTTTGTTCTCAGTCCTCCGTCATTCCATGCTCGCGCTGTTCCCCGTCCCCTGTCTCCCATCACTTTCCTCAGCCATAAAAGCACAGCAGCCGACTGTGAGGGTCCTAAACAGATTTATGGCCCTCTTCTACTAAGTGTGCGCCCCTACTGCCACCTACATACATTCTCCCCCTATCTCGAGGTCACGGAAGAGTGATGCCTCTCCTTTCCCGGGTTGGAAAGCCACGGCCAGGTTCCGTTATCCGTGGGAACAAAGTTGGTAAAAACAGTGATCTGGCATGGTCTTGGTTTCGTTATGCACAGTCAGGTAAAACAGCGATCTGGCATGGTCTTGGGTTCGTTATGCACAGTCAGTCGTCTCTGAAGGATAGTGGAAAGAGGCAAACTATTGTTTTCAAAGAGCGTGAAACACGCCGCCGTGCGTCAGTGATCAAAGGCTGTTATCAATCGTAATGCTCTGCTCGCTTTATTTCCCGCTAGCAAATCCGCCGAATCTCAAGGTACGCAGATGCGTCGTGATAACGAGTCAATCGACGTAAAGAAAGGCAATTCCCTCCGAGTCGGGGATCTTCCAATGGTGATCGTTAACGATGCGCGATTAATGGCCGCTCATTGATGCCAATTGGCAGCGTCGTTACAGTATCCCCCACCGTAATCTAATGATGGACTAATTATTTTGATTGCTTAGTGTCTCGATAGTTCAGTGCTCGCAATCACCTTCACTTTTTACTCGTTGCTTTTCGTGGCGCCACTATGGACAAACACACGTGCTGTAATTGAAGGAATTCGAAGAAGTGACCGGAAGTGACAATGCTTCCAAGCAATTCCAAGGCACTAGGGTGGATGATAACATTAGAATGATAGCCTACTGGATGAGAACTATTTCAAAATACGCTGACATGCCAGTTGTATCTCGTATGTAAATGATGATCAATAGATTATTTTCGGACCAGAGATATCCCCCCGACTACGTCGGGGGATACCACTGGCGGGGCTCACCGTTTCGCGGTGCGCCGTATTTCGCAATCGCAAAGAGAAAGGGAGAGGGAGGCGTTGTTTACATGTTTCCGATTTCGCAATCCGGACAAACCAACAGACAGACGTTTCCGCTTTATTCTATAGTATGGATTTTTTGTCATCCGGTTCAGTTGCCAATTCAGAGGAATGATGAGTTGGAGCGGAACTCTTTGTTGCCAATAAGTCGATGATAACAACAAACAGGCAGGCGACCTTGGAGTGCGCGCGAGAATTCGAATTAGAGCAAGCTCCCCCACTTTAAGACAACCAATTTTTGAGTGATAGTGCGTACCATCTCAAAATGGGTTCATCTTGTTGGTGATGACAAAACAAGCGGGAATTAGCGATGGCAAATCGGAAACTACCCTCCTTGATTCACGCGCTCTCTCACAGTGAGAGTCTCACTGGTGAGAGAAACGAAAGAGTTTGCAAATTGGAGAAAGTCGAATTCCGAATTCCTGCGTTCAATAGAAGAAATGCCTTATCTACTTCAATTCAGTCACTCAATCCTAAGTACTCGAGTCGAGACAGATAATGGACCGGGAATGTTCTGACATCCCCAGTTCATCTTTTTAAGGCGACCGTGCCTAATGAGATGCAGTTATGTGCCAGTGATTCGACTCTGCTCATTTCACACGCTCCCTCGCCGATCAGAGAAGCGAGAGAACACGGGAATCGAGGCGAGTCATTCCTTTAATGACCGCCGTCCCTAGTGATGTGACATGCAGATGTCCCGAATCACAGTGGTTCTCTCTCCGATCGTGATTGAACCCTATACGGAAAGGGAGAGATTGACAAAGGAGAGAGCAGAGGAGAGATAGAGTAGGGATGTCATGACTCTCTCCATTCTGCGCACTCTCTCGTAGGTCAGACAGACGAGAGAGCGTGCAGAATGGAGAGAGCAGAAAATCGAAGCAACACCACTAATAGAGAGTTCCGGATAGAGAGCGCCGTGATATCCTATCACACGGATGGCTTACCCCCGATTAGCCAATTAGCAGCAGTAGAGCACCAAAGAAGAGATCAACACAGCCTGGGTCCTGGCACTACTGGTTGGGTTACGGTAGAGGTACGGTAGAGGTAGAGGTCTGTGGTGGTGTTATGAGTGACAAGGCTGATGCGCAAAGGGCAGTTGTCGCAAAATCGGAGGAGTTGTTGATAGTCGGGAAATCTTATTACGATAGTAGTAAGATGAGTTGTCACCACAACAGACGGTAGTTCCTACATGATAACGCTCAAATGGTGACTAGGATGGCAGAATGATCAGTTCGTCTGCTTGTAAATTTACGATATTAAAAAAAATTAAATAAGTAGTGATATCTTCATTTTTAATGATATATAACCGGTCAGGGTGACTAGAGAGTGTGTGGAATAGGGAGACGGAATTTTTTCTTATTTCGAATTCTCCAGTGATAAACTCACATCATATCGTCTTGCGTGAACTCTTCTTGCTTCGGTTGGCATATCTTGAGGTCGGGAATGGAAATTGGTGATGACGTGGACGTGGATGTTGAGGGACCACCGTAGATCGTGGACGCGATCGAATTATCGATCGATGACCAGGAGGTGGATGGAGTGGGGCTATCGTGGTGGTCTGCAAGATTCCGTATTCGACTACCGCAATCTCTCGTGCTTATCGATTTTCCTCTTTTTCTTCGGTCATCATTGTGATCTACCTTATTCGTCTACTGTAATCTCTAGGATGATTGATTTCTTGGTTTTATTTTCTGAATCATCCCTGGCTTTCGTGAGCTATTTTTCCGCAATGGTCATCGATTTTCTTAGCTGATATGGGAACACTAAGTGATTAGGAGTGGAGAAATGGCGGAGAAGAGATAGGGAAAAAGGGGGAGAGGAGAGATGATAGGGGGGGGGGGGAGAACGAGTAACAATCAGCGTAAAATGGAATGTAGTAAGGGGAGGAATGGTAGAGAAAATGGGAGAAAAGGTCGAGAGTGAAAGAGGAGGAGAAGAGAGTGGTTGAAACTGTTTGTGTCATTCCAAAGAGGAGAAGAGATGCTAGCTACTCATTCGAATAATCACGATTTGAGAAGAGTGGAAACTAAATTGACAACAAATATCCCGTGACCGGAGCAATTACTGTATTTAATGCTCATCAGAGATTGATGGTGATGACTAAGCGGCCGATCGATAATTGTAATCATCTGCAGCTTCCTGGCCGGAATTGGCAACTTTTGTTCTGTTTCTGTGAGTGAAACCAGCCTCGATGGATGTGTTTGTCCCTTTTCCTCTCACTTCTCACTTGTCTCACGGTTGAAAGAAAGGAAGACGGGTATGATAGAGGGAAAAGGAGAGAGATTGAGAGAGAGGAAAGGAGAAAAGAAAGAGATATGAGCCACAAAATGATCGATGGATGATAAGGATTGAAGTAGATTGAATCGATTGAAGCGCCTCGCGCAAGTCGACAAGATCAAGTCCAAAAGTGCAAGGGAAATCAAGTCCAAGGCACACTCACCGATAAGCTCTCCACAGTGCATTACGGTATGGATGGAGGGGTAGGAGGTGGAGGGATGCGCCTCCAGCAGCAGGCTCATGGCTGATGAGGTGGGGACGACCATGTGCTCGAGTGGCTGCGAATCGACGGGCAAGCAGCCGCCCAGCTCAGTCAGCACGATGGGCGATGTGGGGTTGGAGGGCTGCTTCTGAAATTCAGGCTGTAATGTGCTGTTTTGCATGACCTATCGAGTTTCTGATAGAGTGAGTGGTGAAACATGACTATTATGCAATAAAGATCATCTAGGAATTATTTACTTTCTGATAACTTTTTACAGAACTTTTTTTTGACTTGATAGATTATAGCGAATGATGAAAGATGACTGTACAAGGATCCATCGCGATCACAAACTATGCGTCTGAATCATCTGATTGACTGAATGCTTGACGCGTCGAGACATGGAAGACCCCCAAATGCACGTCATCATTGTAGTCTGAATCTTATCTCCCTGCGGTTTTTCCAGTTTTGCCCTAGCACGATGATGCCAGAGAACAAGCTCGAATGCGCCAAAAGTTGGCAACTTCAAAATATATTTGGAATGGATGTGGAATGGATCTCGACCTGTGGCAGAAACGACGCGGGCGGCATCTGCAGCTGGATGGGTGCGCGCGCGAAATCCGTCGCGCAGCTGGCGAAGATTCCCAGCCCGGAGCTCAGTGGGCCTGAATCAGGGGCGGGTTTGGACTGGATTTTTCCGGGTTTAGAGTGGATTAGCTACCGTACCGGCAGTCATGAGGCCTCCGGTGGACCGGGCGAAGATGTTGGGCGTCTCGAGGGGCGAGAAGAGCGGACGGACGGGCGCCGGAACCACCGAGCCATCGCCGCCCAGCTGGAATGGACATTTGGACTGGATCTTTTGACTTGGAATTGGCCGATCGATAATCGATCGAGCGGGGGTCGAGAATGTTCCTTTGCTGACGAATGGAGGAGGGGGGAACAGGTTCTAAAGATGGCTGGGGACAGTTCTTGGGAATAGTAGACGGTATGCCAGAGGGAATGGCGAAAGAGAGTTTCGAATGGTGTTGGAATGAGGAAAAGCGACTGCACACTTACCCGAAAGTTTTCTTGATTGAGAAACTCAGAGATATCCTCCCACATCTGCAATAATAAGAGGGATTAGCAAGAACAAGGAAGGAAGTTTCGAGCAAGGATGCGGAGTCAGTAATGAGTGCTTGCGGGCCGAGGCTGGAAGTAGTGATAGAGAGGGAGTGGGGGGGGGGGGCGATAGGGAACATGATAAGGACGAGAGGGGGAGGAGGGAGTGAGGGAGCGGAGGGTGTGCGAATGGTCAGTGGGCCCCGCCTACCCAACGACAACATCGTCGAGTACGACGATCTTCTGACGTCCGTACCTCGGATAGGTCATGCGGCTGCGGCTGCGGCTGTCCTTGTTGTGCCGGCTGCATCACTTGGGTCATTGCTGCGGCTGCAGCACCGGGGAATGGGAAGGGGAGGAGTGGGAGGGGTCAGCCACACCCAGACCGCGCCTCTATAGACGGGAGGAGGAGGCGGGGGAGATGAGCCAATGAGCAAGGACCGCCTCCCTTGCGTGTAGGTTGGAGTGAGTTTGGAGTGGATCTGAACGGAAGCTGAGATTGAACGCGAACTGATAACTGATTACGAGTTGATAAGGAACACCATCACACACGTGATCTCTGATCGGGAAAGAGCAGTAAAAGTAGGGAGTAGTGATGTTGTCTCTGCTCTATCCATTCTGCACACTCTCTCGTCGCTCTAGCCTGCTAGATAGTGTGCAGAACGATGAGAGCCAGCGCCGAAACACCATCATTAGTAAGGAATGGATGAGTAAGGAGAGAGGAATGCCGACACAACCCCGAGAAGGGGTATGTGTTGATAGGGAAAGACAAGTAGTGCACAGATTACAGGGCATTCCCGGCCGGGGTTACGGTATTTACTCGTATCTCCGTCCTGCACAATCTCTCACTGACCGGTCAGTGAATAGAGAATGTGTGATGAAGAGACCAATATTTTCGGAACGCTACTACGGTAGGAGGGTAGTCTTTCGTATTTACCCCGCGCGCGCAGAGATAAATAAGTAGGAGAACGGAGAGCAGTAGTGATGTCGTTTCGGTTTTCGACTCTCTTCATTCTACACACTATCTCCTTTCTCTGACGGGCGACATAGTGTGCAGAATGGAGAGAGCTATAACCGAAATTTCATCCCTAGAGAGCAGGGGTTCGTCGCAATTGGAACGCCGCGACCCGATTTATGTGTGATCTTAGCATCGCCCTGAGATTTTTTTGGAATGGACTTGGAAGGGATGACGATAGTTTCTTAAGGAAATTCCTCGAATTTTTTGCGGCTTGTGAAAACGTTTGAGATCAAGCAAAGCGGATTGATTTACGAGTCTGCATAATGATTACAGTAATGCCTCGTATCAGGATGAATGCGAAATTCGCACTAAATAGGGCGAGTGATGAGGGAGTCTCTGTTCTTTCTCTCACAGATCACAGAAGAGAGATCTTGTGCAAAATGAATAGTTCACTTGTTATTTATTTATAAATACTCTGATTCTCCAAGCAGGACTCCTTGAGAAATGTCCACTCTCCTTATTTCGCATACTTTCGGTCAGAGAAACGAGAGATCACACGAATTGAGGAGAGCCGGGTTCCTATTCGTCACCAATATCATAGACATCCGTTTCCGATGGGAGTTGCCCGGATCAGAATCATGATCTTATCAGAGTGTTCTTCTGATATCTGCTATCATTTCCGGCGAAGACGCGCACTCTCAAAATCGTAAATGTGTGAGTCTGCCAAACCATCGCGTCACCCCTCCAACCTGCGTAAGCGATAAGGCAGTGATTGTTCCAAGGTGTGAATAGTCTCGTTGCTGTGATCGGCTAGAGAGTGTGCGGATTGGAGAGAGCAGCCATTAGACGTCTACCTGCCCCTGATTGTGTGAGAGACGAATTATGATCTGCTCGATTCGGACAGTGAGTCATCCCCCCGACCCAACCCTTTTTGTTGTCTTGTGAGCCGTTCCTATCTCGCTGTTCTTATCTGCCTATTCATAGCATTCCAAAGGGGATGCTGCAAATGAGCCAATCAATAGTTGATGCTACAGTATCCCTGGTAGAACTGGATTGAAAATAGGGATGAAAAAATACGGACACGGCAAGCCTTCCTCGACGAGAGTTCAGTTCACGATTTAAATCCCGGGTTCAAGCCATTCTCGCGTTCGGTGGATAGCTGTTTCGACTTCACTAGTAGACAACGATTAGAGGCATTGGACGATGTGCGGATTAGGCCTCGACCTGCCTCTGATCAGGAGACGAATTTTGACCTGTTTTGCTATTTGGGTGAGTCATGCCAGCCGGCCCAACCCTTTCTCTGAGCTGTTCCTATCTGTCAGCATGCAGGTGTGATGATTATGATTAGAGCTGGCAAATGAAGAACTCGTCTCTTCATTCCTCGTGCTCTCTCACCGGTGAGAGAAACGAGAGAGCACGGGAAATGAAGAGAGTCAATCCTTGAATTACCAACCCTAGTGATGATTATTATGTCACCCCTCTAATCGGCGCCCCCATGATAATGAGCCGGCCGGGAATTCCCTCGCATGATATCAGTCACTAAATGTAAGCAGCGCTCGATAGGTATGCCTGGTTTGAAGGGGTACTACGGTAGGGTGATCGCTTATTGCGGATAGCAAACACTCGAGTTTGCGGTAATGACAGGAGATCAGTTAAATTTCGCGCATTCATGATATGAACATTTTCCGTTCTTCTGGCATTTTACAGATGGACTTCTTCACGTGAGCAATCGATAATTGCTGTATGTTAAATGTGGCCATTCCATTTTTCCGTGAGTGCTCTGTTCATATCTAAATCACAACACTTTAGCCCGGCGTATTTTCCTGATAGCAAGAGTCATCAAATGTAAGCATAGAGATAGCTGTTAACTAAGCCTTAATGCATCCGAGTACGATAGGTCGATCGATAATTGAGAACTGTAGGTAACCATGACCTTTCCTCTCGGGAGAGCTAACTGTTCATAAATCACACCAGTTTGGAGGGAGGGGGTACTGCGCAGTCCAGAGATAACTTCTCCAAAGGCAAAGACTGTAGATGAGTACGATAGGTCGATCGATAATTGGATACTGTAGGTAACATTGACCTTTCTTCCCCGGGAGAGCTAACTGTTCATAAATCGCAACACTTTAGTGCGCGCTCACGTGATGGATTAGTCGAGAAAAAGGGCCCTGTCGCTTCTCGGTGATTGACAAAAAGTCGACAGTGCTTTGCTAAAGGGAGAGATGCAGGTCTCGATAAGTAGATCAAGCCGATAGAAGGGGACAAGGACGGAGACGATGAGTTGCGAAAGCTTCAATAATACGAGGGATACTGTAGGTAGATCAATGACTGAATTTACATCTTCCCGAAGTGAAATCGCTATATTTTGATCAAATGGCGATAAAAGGGGGTAAGGACAATTTCCGTGGAATTGTAGGTATTTCCGAAGCTACAGTAACCCCTCCCCCTCCGGTAGATCAAAGTAGATTTACCCTAGATAAAAGTGAACTAAGACAGGAAGTGGTTCTCGCGCGGTGATGATGTGATGCTACAGTAACCCCCCCCCCTCGGTAGATCAAAGAAGCTGACAAAAGTGAGTGAGACGGATCGTTTCCGGGACACAAGAGAGAAAGTGCGCGAATGAGCGCGAACATGTAGAAATGATAGGATTGGAGCAAGGGACGCTATAATGGCACAGCCACGAAAGAAGTAATAGGAAAGAGAGGGGAAGCTGTGAGAAATGGAAAGTAGAGGGGGGGGGGGGCATGAGCAAAGGTGAATGGGGGGGGGGGGGGGAGGGGGGGGGAGGAAGGAAGAAGAAGGTAGGAGAGGAGAAGAGATAATATGTACAAGAATCATTCGACCGGAATACAATCACTCGCTTTCCCCTCCGCTTCTTATAAGACCACTTGGCACCATTGGCTGCAATCGAATTGAGTTTGTACAATCGAAAGGGGGATTCCGTAAGCGAGGGTACTGTACCTCTTTTTGATCTCCCATGATTAATCACCTAAAGCTAGTGTAATCAATCGAGTGATCTACCACGGTTACTGTGGCTTCACCTATTGAGTTTGCATAAGCAGTCGAACGAGCGCAGAAGTGTGAGCAAATTGAGATGGAGCGGATTGAATAATGCCTAATCCGTTTGTTCAATCCACTTTGCATTTCAGGCTAATGCGTTCTCCTCCACTCTCTCCTCCTTCCCTCATTCCCGCCCTCTCCACCCCGCTCGGAGCGGTCGCCTGCCCCTTGAATGGTCGACGTCGATGCCGCCGACCACAACAACGAAGATGACGTCACGCAGCAATCAACGACTGAGGTAGATCAATTCCGTAACCCGGGGATTACGGTGTCCACTAGGGATGACTGTGCGCTTTGCTGGCAACACGCCAAAAAATTCCCGTCGAGACCTCTCACTTACTCTCTCATTTCGCGTACTTTCTCGCCAATCCCCTGACCGCTATCTCTTCTCTCACTCCCCTCTCCCATGCAAAACGCCGTGGCGCGATTCAGCCCTAACACTGATTTCGAAGAGCAGTGGACGCGATTGCGCTCATTAGGCTGGCGCTACAGTAACCCTGGCTTGTTTTCAGTTCTCGATTCGCGAGTTGACCGACGTCGAGCTCGACTTTGAGCGCGCCCTGGCCGGCGTCTCACCACAGGACGGGACAGGGTAAGAGGAGGGGTACGGAAGAATGGCGGGGTTACGGTAGCTTTAGGATTACTGTATTATCGATTAGTAGTTCAATACATTCTACGCATTCGCGGAAATCGGTTCGCCAGGAAAGCAGAAAAGACTCTTCGATCCGGCTCTGAGAAAACTATAGAGCTTAGTGATGGTTACTGGAGAATGAAAAGTACTGTAGGCAACGATTTTAAATGCGAATGATCTTTGATCTCTGTCTCTCAGATCGAGCAGCAATGGATCGAATCAGACTAGTGGATCGGACAAGGAAAAGGAGGGACGGCAGGAAGGGGTGAGCGATTAGAGGAGATACTGTAGGCAGATCAATACCACAGTGTCCTTGGTAGATCAAAAGAGGAGACAATAACGTGGAAAGGATTGTAGTGCGCGAACTAGGGACAAATATTGTGGGTAGATCAATGAGTGTAGCTACAGTGATCCTGATGGAAAGAAAAAGTAGTGAGTGTGACGCGATCGTCGAATCAGATTGAGCCCATTATGTGCCGATTTTTGTGACGAGCAAGAATCAGTGGCAACAGTACGTTAGAAGCACATGCGTAGACTCTGTCTAAGGGTCTATGGTGTGCCGATTCTCGTAGTGCGCAAGCGCGGCTGCGGCGCATCAAAGGAATCAAATCACATGAAATTTTTAACAATTGTTTGATTGTTGCAGAGCGACAAGGAGGAGAAACCACTCGGCTTCTTCGGGACCGTGTCGAATCTGTTCAAGGTGAGAAGAGTGAGATGGATTGGACTGACTGCGAATGGATCTCTTTATTCTACCCACTATCTCGAGGGTCGGAGCGACGAGATAGTGTGTGTAGTTAATAGACGCACGCAACGTGTGTGTGGAGCCGTGATTGAGAGGGAGAGTGGGCGAGAGAGTGCGGAAAGAGAGGAGAGCGCCTCTAGGTGCTAAGACTGCGATTAGCAAGAGTGATACAAGAGATAAGCGGGAAGAATAGAGTAGAGACAATGATAAGAGCGGAGCATGATTATAGATCGTGTTGCACAATGAAGAGGAAGGGTTAAAACGCGATTTTCGAAAATAAGATCAGTCAAAAACAATCGATAATTTAGGCCTGCGGTCTGCTCTGCGTGATCGGCTGCCCGCCAGTGCCCGAGATCATCACGAGGTATAAATTATTGATTTTCTTTTCGAAAGTCAATGATCGTCATTAGACTAACGTATACTGTAGGCTGAAGATTACGGTAGGTCGATCACCAATCGATAATCGTTGCAGGAAAGTGGCGTTCCACCCGCCCGAGTGCACCTACTCGGCGTACCTGCGCGCCGACCCCGCCAAGAAGCGGATTGTGGCCGCGAGAAAGGTACGATGGAAAGGCTGATTTGGACTTTATTTTGGACTGAGTTTGATTTCAATCGCATTGTATCGTATCCAACAATAATAGATTCCTACCGAAGTCAATGCGAAGTGCCTACAGTATTACAATCAATGTATTACAATCGATTAGATACCGTATCCATAATTTATCTATTGATTCTTTCTTTGCAGCTGCAGAACAAGGACTTTGTGCTGCAGCCGACGCCGATCCACGGCATCGAGCAACACGAGTACGACCGGATCATGCGACAGTGCACGACCTTCACAGGTGATACGGTATAATGAGGGTTACGGTAGGATTATTGATTGATCGATCTCCTTCACGACTGAGCAGCATTCCGTGGAAAGATGATATTCACTCCTGGGCATTTGAAAGGGTTAACGTTCTCAGTCGCACCTGGCTTGATGGACACGGTATCTTATCGATCGATCAATACCGTTGATTACAGTAACCACTCGGGAGAAAACGATCCTCGTGGGCGCGCACTTCCATCCGTCCAGCTACCCCGTGAATGCGCGCGAGGACCTGAGCTCCTTCGGCAAGCAGGTATACGGTAGATATCGATCGATCAATCTGCAGTATTCCTCAATTATCGATTATTTTGTCCGCTTCAGGTGATAATCTTCGCGCAGCCCAACAGCTCGGACATTGGGTCGTTCATGCAGCCGCACAGCGTCAGCTTTGCTGGTGAGATTATCGATTGATTCGAGCTACAGTACTCTGGAGATACTGTAATGCCGTCATTATTGATTGATTGAAATGTCAATAATCTGTAGATACCGCAACCTGATCTTTGATCTCTGCAGCTCTCGCGAACGCGATGCACATGGACATCTACGCCTTTGACTACTCGGGGTGAGCAAGGGGATTTTGCCAATTTGTATTATCGATCTGGGCTACAGTACACGTCAATTATCGATTACACTATAGTACCCTCGAGTATCGATTAAACTCCTTTCAGCTACGGTCTGAGCTCGGGCTATCCGTCGGAGCGCAACGTGTATGCCGACGTGCACGCGGTGTACGACTACGTGCGGAAGGAGCGACCGGACAAGAGGGTACGGTAGGGTTAGGGGATACTGTAGGGTGTACGATAACGGATACGGTAGGAGCGCTGCGGGAGACACTGTAGGGGACGATGTTCACGGAAAGATGATGCTGTGGATACATGGAGAGGATTGTATTCGAACGGGGGAATAGGTTACTGTGGGGGGAAACTAGGAGAGCAGTGCAGGATGTACGGTAGCGGATACTGCAGAATGATGTAGGGAGCATGCCGCAGATGACTGTAGGTGTACGGTAGGAGGTGGTGACGTCATCCCTAGCCAATCTCCTTTCCAGATCTGCCTCATCGGCTACTCGATCGGCACTTCCGCGGTGACGGATCTCGCGTCGCTCGAACCACCCGGACTCTCGGGTACGGTAGAGGCGTGAAGGGAGGGATACGGTAGCCGCACGACGATAGGCACTTATTTATGGAGATATCCAATGTAGCAGTGTATACGGTAATGAAGAAAGCTATGCGTTCAGGAGTCATTCTGGTCGCGCCCTTCACCTCGGGCATGCGACTTATGTGGAATGCGCCGGCGCAGGAGAAGACGTGCTGCCTCGATCGATTCACGAGGTATACGGTAGATCAGATCCAGATTACCATTATCGATTAATACCGTGTCTCGCTTGCAGTGCCGAGAAGATTACCGAGGTCAACGTGCCGGTGCTGATCATCCACGGCGCCGATGATACGGTAGGTTACGGTAGCTGATTGAATATTGATTCGACGATTGATCTATCTGTAGATGATCTCACTTTACAGTAGGCACAAGGTTAAGGTAGCTGATTGACTATTGATTGGTCCTAGAAGATTAGTGATACGATTACAATTGGTATTTTTGAATGATCGTTTGTGAAGATCGTTCATTCTCGTTTTTGTTAGTCGTCGCGAGCGGTCCTTCTCCATTTCTCTCTGATAGAGAATGGAATCCCTCTAGTTCCCCTCGTCTACTCCATCAACTCAACAAGATCGGAATCCCCATCCAAGCCGGACTCTGGTCACCGTGTGATGGGTATGACCTACTCTGATGTTTGGTCCCTCAGATACCATTCTCGTCGAGTCTCGTTTCGCGATTGATGACTCGAGTTTGGTGGACTCAGTTCTAAAATCACGGGAGCCTTCTTCCATCATCAACAATGAACACTCTACATCAAGTCCTATCGTCCTGGATGATCGCAACCCTTTCTCCAGCCAATCTCTTGGGTCTGTGAATGGAAAGAAGACCGATCCCTTGACCCCCACCCAGACGAAATGATTCTCTCTCGAACGAAGAACCGACCCGAAACCTATCTGAAACCATCCATCCCCATCTGGCGTCAACTGCCTGACATGATAAATGTAAATGTAAATGTTTGTGAAGGGTAATTACGGTTATTGATCAAATCGTGATTGAGCATATTTCTGACTACTGTAGCTGACTCATTATTGATTGATCTCTGCAGATGATCTCGATGGACCACTCGCAAGAATTGCACCGTCGCCTCAAGCATCCCGTCCCGCCACTCTTCGTGCACGGCGCCGATCACATGTGTGGGTTACTGTAATCGATCGCTCGATAATTCTACCGTAACATGATCTACTGAGGGAGTACGGTATGGCGAGGGGTTACGGTAGCGGATAGATCGAGATCACGTTAGGGAGTAAATGAGGATTTGACTATTCTCCAATCTGCACTCACTTTCGCCGTTCACATAGAACAAGAAGTGAGCAAAATGGAGAAAATTTATTGAAAATAATATTTCAATACTTCAGCCATCTTCAACGGCACCAACCCGGAGACGTTCCGCCGCATCTACAAGTTCCTCAAGTGGGTTACGGTGGCCAGCTGTTGGGGAGTACTAACGAGGATACTGTAGCGATTGATTACGGAGGGGGGATGTTTTTCAATAGCGGGAGCAATAGAATAGTACAGCTCTTGTGTGCTGACTAACGAATGCTGTATTTGAAGAGAAGTATTCCGTATTTGAAGAGAAGGGATACTGTATCTCTACCTTAATCTACCGTACCCTTTCAGGACGGAAGCCTTCGTGGGGGGCGGTCCGGCCTCCTCATCCAGCAAGGACAAGACCACCGCCACCACTTCCGAGTCCCGCGACGAATAGCGATACCGTAATCCCGATGCTAATCGATTACCGTAATCCTTCTCCCCTCACCCTCACTCGGATACCGTAACCCCCTCACTCCCCGATGATCGTGTAATCCTGCTGTGGGGATCGATATGATCGACCAAACCACAAAGCATAAAGCTCGTTTGCTGACGAATATATTCTTGATCTACCGCACTGTATTGTGGCTTCGTATTGAACGGAGACAACGTTTAATCACCTACAGATAATAAAGAAAGACGTGGTATTCTGCACTCGCTTGCCTCCCCCGCATCTTACTAGACCACTCGAGTGTATTCGAATTGAGTTTGAACAATCGAAAGGGAGACAGTAAAAGAGGGTTACTGTAGTTTATATCTATTGATCTACCAAGGATGCTATGGCTTCACTATTCCGAGATAGAACAATAAATCGAAAAAGAGACTCCGAAAGTTACTGTAGCTGCTTTAACTACCAGAGTAAAAGAGTGTACAATCAGTCAAACGAGCATAGAAGTGTGAACGATATAGCAGGCTAATGCATCCCCCCCCCCCTATTCTGCTCATTCCCGCTCTCTCCATCCCGCTCTGAGCCGTCGCCTCCCCTATGGTCGACGCTCACGACGAAGATGAGGACGTCACCACTGAGGTGAACCATACCGTAACCCTCGGATACCGTAACCTGGATTACAGTATGCTGAGCGTAAACTAGGGATACTGTGTGTAGATCAGCATTTGCTTGATTTTTGCAGCCCGACAAGGAAGAGAAACCACTCAGATTCTGCGCATCCGTGGCGAAACTGCTGAAGGTGAGAAGAGTGGGGACGGATTGGAATTGTCTGGACTGGAACTCCATTGTACCCAGTGACGCCCACTATAGTACTATCTCTCCGTAGGAGCGAAAAGATAGTGTATGCAGACATAGAGGTGTACTGGGGACCAACAGGGAGTTGAAACTCGATTTTGGGTTAATCAATCCAAAGTCAGTCCAAAAGATCGATAATTCAGACGTGCGGCCTGCTCTGCGGGATCTACTGTTGCCCGCCAGTGCCAGAGATCATCACGAGGAATATATTATTGATTTTATTCTCAAAAATCTATGCTTGTGAGCTTTTACGTCAAATTTGCATGTTTATGTACTGTAGGCTGAGGATAACGGTAGGATTATCGATTGATTTTCTTATCGTTGCAGGAAAATGGCGTTCCACCCGCTTGCTTGCACCTACTGGGCGCACCTGCGTGACGACCCCGCCAAGAAGCGGATTGTCGCTGCGAGAAAGGTACGGTGTTGAAATACCTACCGTACTCAATCATTTATCGAATTTTCCTTTGTAGCTACAGAACAAGGACTTTGTGCTGCAACGGACTGCGAAACGCGGCACCGAGCAACACAAACACGACAGGATCTTGCGACAGTGCACGCCGTTCACAGGTGATACGGTAGAACTGAGGGGTTATGGTAGGATTAACGATTTTCCGAAGGATTTACCGTATCGTGCTGAGGAAGAAGCATATTTGTTCTTGGGCATTTGAACATGATAATGGTCTATGAGGCGAAGTTGCCTATGTGGATTACGGTATATTCTCGATCGATCCATCCCGATTACAGTAACCACTCGGGAGAAAACCATCCTCGTGTGCGCGCACTTCCGGCCGTCCGGCTACCCTGTGAACGCGCGCGAGGACCTGAGCGCCTCCGGAAAGCAGGTATACGGTAGACATCGATCGATCGCGCTACAGTACTTTTCACTTGTCGATCGATCGCGGCTACAGTACTCTCAGTTATCAATTCTCCCCTTATTCAGGTGATAATCTTCGCGCAGCCGAACGGCACGGACCTCGGTTGTTTTATGATTCCACACTAGGGATGCCCATTCAATTCCAATTCCCAAGTACTTGATTTGTCGGTCTGAGAGACCGCAGTCTCTCGCTGAGAATTGAGAGAATGGGAGAGAGGAGAGGGAAAAGAGTCAAGTACTTGAGAGCGAATCAAGTACTTGACTCTGAATTGCAAGACTAGCGCGAGTAAATTTGACTGTCTGGGTTGATATGCAAATGGGGGATTGTCTGAGGTGTTGACACTCGAATCGAGCAGTCTTTTTCCAATTCTTTTAAAGTATTTTTCAATGCTTTAAATCAGTAAATAATAGTCAAGTACTTGACGATTCCCCAAGTACTTGAATCGCTGGCACAGCAGCTCAAGTACTTGAATGGCTCGGAATGAGAGACACCGCTCTCTCGCTGAGAATTGAGCGAGAGGGAAATGAAAGGGGAGAGAATGGCAAGGAATTGGGAATTGAATTGACATCCCTAGTCCACACACAGTCAGCTTTGCTGGTGAGAAAAATATCGACTGAATCGGCTACTGTAGACTGAAGATAATGTAATCCCATCCAAATCGATTGATTCGGACCACTGTACTCTGGAGATACCGTGATCTCATCTTTGATCTATGCAGATCTCGCGAACGCGATGCACATGGACGTCTACGCCTTTGACTACTCGTGGTGAGCGAGGGGATTTTCGATAACATTGTTTTTATGTGAATACGATTTATCCTTTCCTAACGATTTATCATCAAATTACGCATCGATCGAGTGTGGCTTTCCGTAGGGATGATCCTAGCTCAAGCCATGAATGTTCACGGTAGTCTGTGGATCAATAATCCTACCGTAACCCCATCCATTGCAGCTATGGTCTGAGCTCGCGTTACCCGTCGGAGCGCAACATCTACGCTGACGTGCACGCGGTGTATGGCTACGTGCGGAAAGAGCGACCGGACAAGAGACATTATCACACATTATCCCACCGTGAGTACACATTATCCTACCGTGAGTGCGCTATATCTATTCAATGATTTCGGATGCATCAATCACTTTCTCTTGATCAAACCATTGTTTGTTTTCTTGCTTGAGCGAAGATCTATATTACACCAGCGATTGAGTTCTGAGCAAAATGAGCTTCACACAGGCGAGAAATACATGAAAATCTGCTGGTGAACGATCGTGCGAGCTTGCGGGTGAGAAAAAACAATATGCTTAGAAATAATTTCAGAACCATCCAGTATTTCTTCCTCGGTTACTTCTTCTACGCTCAGAATATCTCCGCCCTTCTGCTCACTCTTGATCGATTCCTGGCCATAGGCCATCAGCGCGGATTCGAGTTGAGAACTATTGATGACAAAGAGGAACACGAGTATCATCAATGCTTGTGCTTGATCGTTTCTATGACCTCTGAGGTTTTTAATACATACGGTTGCAGAGAAACTTGAACGTGGAGTTTGAAACAAAATCAGCTTGGGTAATCTACGAGACATCACAAAATTACAGGTGTCCTGACTTTTCCTGAATTTAGCAAGTGGTTGCAGAGCCAGTAGCACTTCCATCTCAAAGTGCTGCTACTCTTTACTTTTTTTATATATATTTATTTCAAATATAGCAAAACAGCATCGAGTTCTTCGTCGCAATGTTCTATGGTGTTTTTCTGCTACTGCACATGGCGTTGTAAGTTTGTTGTTTCCATGTTTGACCTTTCCGCTGCTGCTTCTCACTTCCACTTACGTCAAATTAACCTGGCATGATTTGCTTGCTGTCATTCTGCTCTTTCCACATCTATGTATCCGCGGTGGTGTATTATCACTGAATAAACGTGAACAAATTTGAATGAGTGGGTCGAGGGAGAAACATGTGATTGACGTGCAGTATCATAGAGACTGCGATTGTTGATTGAAATCTCCTCAGGGATCTCGGAGTGGTCAACGTAATCGGCGCGTATTACGCATTTGACGACGTCACGCACACATTCACGATGACGCAGAGGGATTCATCGGTAAACGTTTGTGATAATCGGAAAAAAATTATCGAAACCTTTTCGAAATTCTTAGCTTGTAGTCATCGAATAACAAGATACATATAACAAAGTTTTTACTATTGCCACATTTCAATTTAGCCCGCCGGGAAGCTCGCTGTTGTTGGTGAAGCCCTCATGGGAGTAATATGTCTTATAGTCTGTGCGACACTGAATGTGAGATATGCTCGTTTTTTTCCTAGAAACTTTATTCGGCAAGACAAAACATTTCTACTGTTGAATCCATACGATTTAGAACGAATTAGAAAAAAAACAAATTATATTTAATTCTATATTTAATTCTGATAAGACGTAAACATTCCAAAGTTCAGGTAATCTCACTCATCCGCATCAGAAAACTGAGAAGAGCAGGACGACGAGCGGTATTCAAGAATAAAAATAACAAGTTTCAAAACAAATTTATTATTCCAGGAACTCTCCCTCTTCTTCATCTCCTTCACGATCTTCATCATACAATCGCTTAGTGTGATTGTCGTGGTAAATCTTCTGACTTTCTCGAATGTTCAAACGTATTCTCTTTGGTGTCAATCATGATTCCGGTCTTTCGCAAAAACCAAATTGTCCATAAAATATATATTTTTGATGTTATGACCGTTGAGACAACGAACTTTCAGCTTTCGATCATGGTTTTCTTCGTTCTCAAATGGCAAGGAGCGTCGACTTTCATGATTTCCTTCGCTGTTTACGCGTCCGATTGCTACACGCTTGGGCCGGGATTGTTAATTTTTTCGCATTTTCACAGTGGTGTGTAGCTCATTTTGATCGGAGCTTCATAATTCCGAAACTCAAATGATTATTTCTATGATAGAAAATTTAATTTATTGAGTAGCATTCCTGAATGTGAGACAGCGATGAACTTTTGCTTGAAGCAGGAATTTAACTGAACTTTTGGTAGTTCAAACAGCAGGTGAGAAAAATAGGTTCAAAATAATCGTATCATCACACATCACGCTCGTGTCTCAAACCTACATATGTTACGACTAAGAGTACGGATTGCATGAACAATACGGATTGCATGAACAATGATCATATGAACAATTATTGATTTTTTCAGGTGTACTCTCCTAGTGCCTGGAAGAATTCGTCAACGCTTCGTCGAAATTCTCATCAATCGATTTCGCAGCTTTCGTGAACGCGCAAACCTCGTTTATCAAATAAGCTTCTCATACACAACGTCTGTACAACCAGCATCGAGTAAACCATAGATTGTGACCAATGCCAAATCAATAAATTCGATTGGTTCTCAGATAAAATTTTTCAGCTTTTACTATGCGCAGAATCTGAGCGCTTTTTTGCTTACGATGGACAGGTTTCTAGCGAATGATCATCCGATTGTTTTTGAGGTCGTCAGTTCCTAAATAATCAGATCTGTTTTAGGTGTGGCAGAAAATTTTTGGAGTTGTTCAGTTCTCACTGTACGCTGCATTCGTGGTGATCCATGCATTAATGTTAGTTGAACATGAATTTCCCTTGAAAATAACTCAGCCAAGTTCAATCAGTCATTGCTGCTGTTGCTGCGCGATACAATTATGATGCTAAAAACGTCATTTAAAATCTCAATCGATAGTACAGTAAGGAAGATGCAATTTCGCAAATTCGTAGGCAAACTTTACTACCGACAATAAGAATTTCCTGTTCGTTGTGACCTATCCTTGCCGTTTACTCGAAGCGATCAATTATCTGTCAATTCTTGATTGGACTAGTATTTCTCGTGATTTGCTCGATTCTGAATGTAATCTGCCCTTTTCATAACTTTTCTCAGAGAAGTTCCTTTTCAGTTCCAATCGCTCAATCGCCTTCGAAATTTACATGTGGATCGAAGAAATGTGGTCAGTGCGGAGTGTTGAAACCTAAAAATCAAATTTTTTTTAGGAAAACTCCTTCTTCGCAATCGCGGTCGTAATTTTCTGGGTGCAAGCCATTTGCGTCATAATCGAGGTAAGCTAGATGCCAGATCAGGATTACAAACTTCACTGGATTTACAGTTTGCATCTAGCAAAATAAACAAACAAAAAATCAAATGCCCAAGGCGGCAATGCATCTTCCGGCTCTAATTTAATCGCATCTCAGGCACTTTTCGCTCACTTGTACGCCACTGAAAATTGACCTGCTTTCACTGTCATCACTGTTCTGATCGTATACGCGGCCGACCTGTTTGCACTCGGATCAGGACTGTAAGTTAGATTTTGCGAAATAATAGAAATGATTATGTGACGAGCGAATATTAGTCGTGCCTTTTGAAAGTGATCAGATTGTGTTCTCAAGATCTTACATCCACCAACACTCACACGATTCCGTGGGAGCACCAAGAGTGTGAATGCGAATCCTGTTTTGAAAATACCCGGACATCAATGAACCGATGTGCTGACTCTCTTTCAAATGACGAGAGCTAACAATAAGTTTTGCTGACAAGTACATGTTACTACGAGTGTTTTAATGAAATTCCTGACCCGGCTTTATCACTGGAATAATTCAGAATCATACTACTCGTTTCGAGTTCAATCCGTTGACGATTTCTCGCTTCATTCTACCATATTTTCCACTACATCTGCGCTGGAAAAGCAGTTGCTGATTTCTCGTCGACCCGATCTACCAGAAACAATCCGATATTATCGAAATGATCGTCCCCCACATAAACACAATTCTAAAAAAATGCGAGTTTCTCAGGAGATTTGCTTTGTCTGAAACAGGGGGCAAAGTCATCCCAATCCATCCCATGTTGTAATGATCGATCAATTGTTGATCCCTGACTATTAAAAAAAATTCTTGTGATCATTTTCTGGAGTCACTAGTTACACCCGATGGCCTCTGCTCACGATCATGCATATCTCCTTTTCTCTCACACTCCAACAATTCCTCATCCCCCCACTCGTTTCGCCTCGCTCTTCATGTTTGCTCAATGGCTCTTCCACCTACCGAACTCTCACAATCAGATATCAACAACTTCACGCTAGCAGGTAAGGATACTGAACACATGCATCACTAGTGCCATCATGATACCTGCTTGCAAAGTGCGAAATTGCAGCTCAGACTTAGTATATCAAATTTTTTGGGAAGGAGTAGTAGGAATTGGTCCGAAGCAATTAAAAATTGGCGCATTCTTATTCACAGGCGCGATCGATGTCGACTATCGTACCGCCATGAGGGTCATGGGCCTAATATCTGTGTCGATTTCCCTGATTTTGATCTACCTGATAACCTGCAAAACTCCGCTAGCATCGCGATATCGGGCTAATTGTGTTGCAGGTAATTTCAATATATTGGGTTGAGGAATAAGTAACGCTCGTTTTTGAGCATCGTGTTTGGGCTCATATATCTCCCGCCAATCAAATCTAAACGAGCTGACTTTATAGCATTTTTTCAGGGTATGCTCGAGTATCATAGCCGTTATTATTAGAAATATCACGCTTCCTGTGTAGGAGAGAAATTTAGATTTCAATGTACCTGATATTTTTCGAAAATTTTAGATTTTTTTCGAAATTGTGTAATTTAACGTGGAAACTGTTCGGTAAATTCACACATTCTCAGGTGAGCAGCCCGATACTACACCTCTTTCATGGTGAAGTGAGAATGGTGCTAGATTCATTGTTGTATTTTTATAGACGTTTCAAGGGGAACGTTCGTGAAAAATTGCAGTTCACTTAACTTATTTGTCTACCTTGAGGATCGAAGGTGCTGGCCTATACACTAGTGCGCTCCAGTCACTCACTATGGAGCTATATTATCACTATAACATTTGGTGCTACTTATGCTCCTATTTGAAAAATAACAGTTTTCCAAAAATATTATTTTGTGACGGAATCAAAAGAAATGCGTGTTTTGAGGACTTTGGATTAAACCATACCCAAGACATAGTAGAAATTCTATAATTGTGGCCACTTGGTGGATGATAGTGCAAAAGTTGCTCGTCCATTTAACCATCTAAGGCCTTACATTCAATTAGTACGGTTTACAGGAAATAGCAATAAATGTCGATTTCGAGGCTTGTTTTTCTATATCGGACTTACGATCAATTTAACTCATAAAGAGAATGCTCCACACTTAGCAAAATTCGTCCATATTTTCAACAGGAAAGGTATTCCACATTCAAGCATAATTGAGGTCTTTAGATCTATTGCTAAGAAAACGCGGCTAGCAAAACTTCTTTCGGTCAGTAACTGAAAATCCTACACTCTCGTTAGGCGCATATCTCACACAGGCCTTTACTTGGATATTCCTCTGAATATCATCAGTGTAATGTTTAACCATGATACTTTACTACTGCAGCTTAATTGTGGCTCAATAATCCTTCTTCCCTCAGTGCTGACCTGTCAAAATCTCAGGGTGAGGTGCGACAACTTTGAATTGAGCCAGCCATTGTGATCGCCTAAATGATCGGAGATATATGATATGGTGTGCGCTAAAGAGAGTATCCAAGCCCTTATCGATCATCAAAAACCGGAATATAATTGCACAATTTAGAAAGACGGGAGAGGTCATAATCTGAAATTGGAAAAACGAGCGTTACTTATTCCTCAACCCGATAATAACACACCTATACATAAAATGAAAATTCGAGCCTGTTTGATGAAATCATGGTTGCTTTTGACTCTTGTAGAGATTCAGTAAATTCATTTCGTCTTTGAAACATATCCGATTCCAGTTGTGCTTCCTCCTTTTCGACGTTCATTGGTGCTTTCTTTTCGTTCCGCTACTTCCACTTCCCTATTTTGCCGTTTATTGCACGGGATTAATGTGCTCGACACTGAAAGTGGACGTGCATTACCACATGGTTTGTCTTGAGAGAATACTTGGCAATGAGTTTTGAAAGTATTTTAATAACCCATCCATTTTTAGATTTTCATGCTACTCATGGCTACGGAAACCTTCGCCTGGTTCTTCATTTGCATGCTGCAGCGGCATCAGTGAACTTGGATTCTGAATTTTTCATTATTTTATTTCAGGCACTAATTCCAATGAATTCCAACTGCCACTGTTCTTTGGTTCTGTTCAAGTACGGTTTCTTGATGGTAGGTCGTGAAATATAAGTTGCTATAGTTTCAGAATACTCGCCACTCTTTCCACTCTATTCGCGGCTGTTGGACCACTCGGCTTCAGCGTTTGTCAATTGACGGAACAAGAGATTGATTGGAGACTCGAGGTATGGATTCAACTGAAAGAAGCACGGCAACAGTGCTCACTGTGACCAGCTCGTTTGTACGGAAATGAATGATTTTGAATAAACATTGCAACATACTCTCACTTCATTGCCAGCACACTGAATATGTTTATTCAACACGACAATGTTGCAGCTAGTCTAAACACACTATGCCATCTTCGCACACTATACGATTTGCTTGAATTATTCGTTTTTTCAGCAGTATTGGGAAACATTGTGATTCGATAATGTCCAGCGATACCTGGGACGAATATTATTACGTTGACAGATTAGGCAAGTATGTATTCTATCTGCGAGAGGCAGGGGGAGTGTTGATCGTTGATTATTTCATAATAATTTTTTAAATTTGTGTATTTCAGCATGGCTTTCAATCACCCGAATTGGAGCGCTTTTGCCTTTTTGATCGGGAAGTGTTGAGACAAACTATTGCATTAAATCTGCTTTTCGTGGAGCTTGTCTTATTCGTCGTACTTCCGGCAATTGTAGTAAGGTTTGCTTCTGCAATTGCTTAATTAGAATCATATTGTACATTCCGAACTCTATGGGTGCTCATTTTCAAGAATGCGACCAGACGCATAGATCCTATTCTCACTGTGACCAGCTCGTTTGTACGGAAATGAATGATTTTGAATAAACATTGCAACATACTCTCACTTCATTGCCAGCACACTGAATATGTTTATTCAACACGACAATGTTGCAGCTAGTCTAAACACACTATGCCATCTTCGCACACTATACGATTTGCTTGAATTATTCGTTTTTTCAGCAGTATTGGGAAACATTGTGATTCGATAATGTCCAGCGATACCTGGGACGAATATTATTACGTTGACAGATTAGGCAAGTATGTATTCTATCTGCGAGAGGCAGGGGGAGTGTTGATCGTTGATTATTTCATAATAATTTTTTTTAATTTGTGTATTTCAGCATGGCTTTCAATCACCCGAATTGGAGCGCTTTTGCCTTTTTGATCGGGAAGTGTTGAGACAAACTATTGCATTAAATCTGCTTTTCGTGGTTTTCTTATTCGTCGTACTTCCGGCAATTGTAGTAAGGTTTGCTTCTGCAATTGCTTAATTAGAATCATATTGTACATTCAGAACTCTATGGGTGCTCATTTTCAAGAATGCGACCAGACGCATAGATCCTATTCTGCGAAAAATATAATCGTCCTGCGTGAGTTTCACATTTTTGTTCGAACGTTAAACTTTTTAAAAGTCATAATCGATGCTACATCGATTGTTGCAATTCCTCTGCGACCTACAGGTCCCGAAATGAATTCTGAAATACCAAGTACATCGAAGAAAATATTCATTTATATTGTAAGTAAATTTTCTTCACAATAAACCTTTGCAAATTCAGATTTTCGCCCAATTTATTATAGAAGCAAATTTGAGTTAGTTTCTGAGCATCACTCGCCTGACCAGCGTGTTCGTACCATTTTATCAGAAAAGAGTTGAGTCGTTTAAAAAATCTAATTTCAATGTTTCAGATTTGGAGTAATAGGAACTTTTATATCTCCGTTGTAGCAGTAACGCTCAGCTCTCTACCAATTCCGATAATTTTCGAGGAACTTATGAATAAGCACATAAGATCAAAGGTTGCGCTTTTTTGAGCAATATATTCCCTATTCAAACCTTCTCAAACATTTCGCAAAGTACATGTACATTGTTGTAAAGCTGTCTGAAATCAGGAATTCTTTTTCTCTCTGTTTCTATATATTTGAATAGACCAGGTTCAATTTCACTGGCTCTTCCTCTCTTGTGTCCTAATACTCTTTGCACACCCGCGTTTCTTAGCCAATCTGAATTGTATTGATATCATTATAAGATGCGTCTCGACACCGTAATCTTCCTCGGGCACGGTATCCCCGGTTCGGTGATCTACCTCGGGACACTCTACACGTTGTGGACTCTTAGAAAGCAGCTGCGACGGAGCTTCCTCGTTATTCTATTCGTGTCTGCAGCAATTGTTAGTTTTTTTTGTAAGTCAATTTACAAGTTCAAATTTCGAAAATGCAATAAGTTCTCGACTGTTCAGAACTTCCTCACCAACTACAACTCCTGGACGATTTTCCGATTAGTGAAGGAACCCTCATTCGCTGCGTACTATCGCTTTTCCAATGAAATGATGTGGGTGCATACTGTAGGTGTACGGTAGGAGGGGTGACGTCATCCCTATCCAATCTCTATTCCAGATCTGCCTCATCGGCTACTCGATCGGCACGTCGGCAGTGACGGATCTCGCGTCCACATTACATACATTATCCCACCGTGAATACATATTATCCTACCGTGAGTGCGCTATATCTATTCAATGATTTCGGATGCATCAATCACTTTCTCTTGATCAAACCATTGTTTGTTTTCTTGCTTGAGCGAAGATCTATATTTACACCAGCGATTGAGTTCTGAGCAAAAGTAGTGGGCGGGGCGGGAAGTTACTGTAGCGAAGGCTTACTGTAGTCGCACCAGACGTCCGTTGAATTGATCAGTACTTGGAAGGGATATTGTAGATGATAGTTCGGTATTCTGATAAGTGTTCGTGATAGACATATTTGGGCTACTGTAGCCACAACTGGGATTCTGTTGTCGCACTAGGGATACAGTAGCTTTGGCGCACCACGGATACTGTAGCAAGCCCGTTCAGGTCTCATTCTGATCGCTCCCTTCACCTCGGCACTGCGAATGATGCGTAATGCACCGGCGCAGGAGAAGACGTGCTGCCTCGAACGATTCAAGAGGTATACGGTAGCTCTCGGAAGATAACGGTATCTGAAAAAAAAAGATTTAGTCTGAGGTATACGGTAGATCAGATCCAGATTGCCAATATCGATTACTAAGGAACCTTGCTTCCAGTGTCGAAAAGATTGCCAAGGTGCGCGTGCCGGTGTTGATCATCCACGGCGACGAGGATACGGTATGATTACGATAGATCATTGATTATCGATTGATATCTTCAGATGATCTCGCAAGAGCTGCACCGTCGCCTCAAGCATCCCGTCCCGCCACTCTTCGTGCATGGCGCCGATCATGGGAGTGAGTACTGAAGGGTGTCGGATTACGGTAGATGATCGATCGATATACGCGCTTACCGTAACCGCATTAGACTATGAGTGATTACGGTAGGAAGATGGGTGATGGCTACTGATCGATCGATAAATAATCCTACCGTACCTAACTCAGTGCACTATTGCTTGCTCACATGACTCAGTACTGGAATCCCACGACATATGGGGCCGTTTGTGATAGGATCAACAAGGGACTGGAACAGGTAAAAAATAACACATGCTCAAAAGTTGGCCCTAAGGGTAAATTTTGATTCTGAATCGATCTATGGAGTCCGTTTTTAGATCTAAGCCTTCTGAATCCCGGTACGACACGACGTCAAAATTTGTTTCTGTGATAAAAACATGTCGGAGAAGGGCAAAATTGGCCGATATCCCGCGTACCTGATCAGAATTTAATGCTCTACAAAAAGAAATAAAGAACGGGCGCTAGTCGATTTTTGATAAACTGGCGGAGCAGACAAAATACTATTACAGTAGAAAGAGCATGTTCTCCTGATCAATTTGGTATATGGGATGAAGGATTAGAGTAGTCGGAAAATGATTTTCTCTCGATTTTTGTGCTGCGAACCTGCGTTTTTTTGCAGTTTTCCGATTACAACTTTTTTCTTTCAAGTTTTCATGATATCTCATATCAAAATTCATTTTCTACGCGCAAAAATACACCAGAAAATGCTATAATGAGATATTTTTAAGAATATGACTTTTTTTCGACCCTGACGTCGTCGTAGATTCATTTTTGGGTAAAAAAAAGTCATATTCTTAAAAATATCTCATTATAGTATTTTCGGGAGTATTTTTGCGCGTATAAAACGAATTTTGATATGAGAGATCATGAAAACTTGAAAGAAAAAAGTTATAATCGGAAAACTGCAAAAAAGGTTCGCAGCACAAAAATCGATAGAAAATCATTTCCGACAATTTTAATCCTTCACCCCATATACCAAAATGATCAGGAGAGCATGCTCTTTCTACTGAGATAGTATTTTGCCAGCGCCGCCAATTTATCAAAAATCGAATTTTTCTCGAAAACGGATTGAGATAGCGCCCCGTTCTTTATTTCATTTTGTAGAGAATTAAATTCTGCTCGGGTTCGCGAGATTTCGGCCAATTTTGTTCTTCTCCGACAAGATTTTATCACAGAAACAAATTTTGGCGATTTTGACGTCGTGTCGTACCGGGATTCAGAAGGCTCAGATCTAAAAACGGACTCCATAGATCGATTCAGAATAAAAAGTTACCTTTAGGGCCAACTTTTGAGCATATGTTATTTTTTACCTGTTCTAGACTCCTGTGGGACCCTTGTTGATCCTATCGCAAACGGCCTCATATGGTAAACTGTTTTTGAAAATGATAAAAATATTCTTCAGCAATCTTCAACGACCCCAATTCGGAGACGTTCCGTCGCATCTACGAGTTCCTCAAGTGAGTTACGGTATGGGATTCTAACGAGGATACTGTAGCGATCAATAACGAGATGAAATTAATATTGTGTCTATTATGCCTGTTCGGATAATAGTGCATCTTGCTTTACTAATATGTATCACTGTAGGGTATCGATAATGGAGGAGGCTATTCCCATGCCGTAATCTACCATAATCTTGCAGGAAGGAAGCATTCGTGGGCGACGCATAGCGATACCGTAATCCAATCGATTATCGTAAACCTTCTTCCCTCACCCCAATCGGCTACAGTAACCATCGCTCCCCTATGATCGTATAATCCTGCTGTGGGGATCGATATGATCGACCAACCCACAAAGTATAAAGATCGTTTGCTGACGAATCTATTCTTGATCTACCACATTGTATTTCACAAGGTTACTTTACAAATATCAAAGAAATAAGTGTTTATCTCTACAACTCGTATGAGAGCAGGGCATGTGTACAACAATAACAGAAACAGTCGAGACTAGCTAGGGGGCAGAGATCAGAGACTAAAGATCAAAGATCATTTGGAGGGGGAGGAAGAGTCGATGTATCGCTGGAACTCGTTGCACGTCCGCCAGTGCGCGTTGCGGAGCAGTGCCTGCAAGGGAGACGATTGAGAATGATCTACCGGGGCTACAGTAACCAGCGCATCTAGAATCTACAGTAGTTTCCTTTATCTACCTGACATAACTGCAGCAACCATGGATCTGCCAAAATAAATGTAAAAAACAAGATCGAGAATCGAGCGCATTCTCTCAGTGAAAGTGTGTTTCACCATGCTTTCTTCATGGATAAATCCGAGCTAGTTTTGCTGCGTTGACGACATTGTTTCCGCGCCATCCCATTAATCCTATCACTTCTTGTTTTATTAAACAAAATAAAATGTCATGAGCGCGAAATTACAACATATCTTCAGCGTAAAAGTAATTCCCGACCTACCGACTACCGTGATCCCAATATCTACAATAACCCTTGATCTAGCGGCTACCGTAATCTCACCTGGTGTCTCTTCGTCCTCAGGAACTCGAAGGCGACATTGGGCAGCCACTTGTTCTTGTCCATCAGATAGCACGTGGCGACCGTGGCCGAGCGAGTGCGACCCGCCTGAGGGAGGGAGAGAATAAAGATCAAAGATCAAAGGCCAGGAGAAGAAAAGCCATCGACTGGAAATTGAGAGATTGGAGAGTGTATGATATTTGAAAGTTATAATTTTCACTATGCAAGGCAATCCAGGTCCGAAACTTTACAGCAAATGGGTCAGTGAGAATTCAGTTTCAGCTTGAGGATGAAATGCAAAAACTATGGGACTAAGAGCTAGAGATAGGTAATATGTCCGATAATCAAAAAATTGGAGGAGTGAAGGAGCAATGGACCAGTGAGAAGGCAATTTCAGTTAGAAGATTACACAGGAACTCGCAAGGACAACATGATTGATATGGATAAGGGTGAGAAAAAAAACCAACCTTGCAGTGCACGTAGACGCTCTTGCCGTCGGTGGCGACCTGAAAAAAAGCTATTGATCGATCATCGATGATCTGTGGGTTACGGTAGCTCAATCAATTGGTATTCCGCGCTTTGAAATTGGGTTTGCGATATATGGTTGTATTGTGTTTCACGATGCACTAACCTTCGAAACATATCTTGTTTCATCAGTGAATTCTGATTTCGTCTCTCTCTCGAAAAAAACACTGATCTCATAGAATCTTATCGCAATAAGCTCAAAACTCAAAACATCTCTGCGTGTCGTGCTTGCAGGAAAGTATCTGATTTGAAATATTTCGTGGCGCTCGGTTGTTTTGCGTTTCGCGAAACACACAAGTCTGGTGACAAAACATCCCTCTTTACTAGCATCTCGAAACATGCATTTCACGAAATATTTTGTCAATAACGAAGATGTCATAATGAGAATAAAATTTGCTCGAGTTTCACTAATTCACGAAGCTCAAAACAACCATGTCGCTCAAACTATTTATAAGGCGCGATCCCACCCAAATACTTCAGTGAGTACGGCACAATCCATTAGATTCGAAAAGCAATCGATGTTTCATCTAGTTCTTACGCGCTGTGTTCCTAATGGGCATGGTGTATGACTGGCATGCCGACGCAGGCAGGTTCGACTCCCGCCCGCAGGTGATGTTTTGCAAGAGGTAGAGAAACGCGCGCGCCCCAACCACTAGTCTCCGTCAAGCGTTCCCGGCGGTAGGCCGCCCTGGCCTAATGGGCATGGTGTATGACGCGATGTGTTAAGATACTCTGAGGATAAATTTGTATTTTGTTATGAAGAGGAAAGCAGAAATCATTGATGAAACGAAAATGGTTGTCTGGCTCTGTATCACTTGGACTGGAACTCTAACCTCCTTGATGAATCCGACGGCCTTCTCGACCTCCGAGCGACCCGTGGATCCAAAGAAGTCCGTCATCGGGACGTGGTGGAAGCGGACGCCGCGAGAGGACCAGTCTGCCTCCTGGAATTAGGGATTACGGTATCCTGAACTACTGTTTTGAGCTAGTAAGAGCCAGTCCGCCTTTGGGAAAATAAAAGTAAAGTCTCGTACAATAGACCCTTGCCTCTAACGATGCATTTTGCTTGTTTCACTGTGAAAAACTGTTGCTTGTTTCACGAGCACTGTGAAAGTTTTTAATGTAGGAGATTTTACACGACAGAAAACATTTTAGAAATGCATTGCATTTTCAGCATGCTGAAACAAGCAAAATGCAAACAAGGAACTTGCCAAGAAACACCAGACCGCGAATTCATTAAATTCCCCGTCAATTTTACTCCCGGTAAAAATGTGATTCACGATGTTCTTATCAGGAGTGCAGCAACTAGTGCGACGACAAGATTTATGCAACGAACAAAGTGAGTTGATTGCGTATGTCTTGGCGAAATCTTCTTCTTCTCCTACTCTTCGCGCATTCTCCTAACCATCAAAGCGCCTCAGATATAGATAAAATAATTATGTTATTATTAACCAGCGGCATTCCTCCGACTACGTCGGGGAACACGGCTGGGTTCAGCGCTTCACGCTTCACATAAGCTTAGTTCGCATAAGCATAGATTGTGTGTTGGCAGGACGCTCAAACCGGAAACACACACACGTTTACGCTTTATATAGATGGATAGATAATGATATTATTGTTAATACTAATATTAATGTTAATACTATAGGGGTGATCCGAAAGTATCTTCCGCGTTTTTAAAACTTTTATTTCTTGCAAACTATGAGTCGAATTCCCGAAATCTATTTAGTATTAATTGAAGGTACAGATGATCTAAAATGTTCCATCTTAAGATTGCGAATCTATTGCGTAATGATGACGAAATAGGGTCAAATGTGTGTTTTCGGGCTACATCTTTGAAATTTTCTATCTCAGTGAATAATTTCATTGGGAACACCGGATTGGAAACAAAGATAAAGAGGGGTCTGTAGTATCAAATAAAAAATGTTAATAGAAAATACCTTAAACGATGGTTGAATAGGACGAAATCTTTTGTTTTTATGCATCTTTTGATGGTCGATTTTTCGAATTTTACCTATTTGGCAGTGAATTTCCTTCAAATTCTGATAAGTCTCAGTTAAGATTTATGTGTAATATTTTCAAAATGTTGTTGTTAAGAAATTCGCACATTTTCAGAAAAATGTGTGGGGAATTTCGAGTTTCGTTGTGATGATGCAATCGATAATGAAAAGATTAGGTAGTGCGCAATTTGAGCGTTGTCCATACCAAACTCCCTTGAGAAGATAACATGATTTTTATCTATACGCAAAACAGAGAACGGATTTTTAAATGAAAATTGAGACTCGATAATTTTTATGAGGGTTGTTCTAATTAGCGCCGTTTGTCAATAACATGAGGACATACAGTGCTCAAGAGCTGAAATAATAGAGTAATGGTTGCTAGAGCTAGCGCACTTTAGTATGACTTGATAAGTTTCCTAGAACCTGGGAAAAATATTTCTAAAAAACGCGGAAGATACTTTCGGATCACCCCTATAATATTAATATTAAAATACCTTCATCGACTGGTACGCGGCGTTCAGCTCGAATTCCTCTGTGCAGCACACCACACCGCCCACGTTCTCTTTCTATAAATATGATATATTTATAAATAAACAAAACAAAAAACAAATTATATTAAGATTCATCTGAAGGATTAGTCAAAGGTTTTTCAGTCTCAGTCTTTCCGCTTTCAAATTCCAAAGTATATTTCGTAATCATTTCCCCAGGCTTCTACTGCTAGAAAAGAAAGCACTAAATTTTACCAACAATAGATAACAAGGCTCGTAAGGAAACTTATTTTCTGTATGTCTACATCCCGCACAAAGCGTGTTTCACCCCTTCCTCGTCTAGTTCTAATGAGGGATTGTAATGCGATCTTCTAGGGCAAGACACTCATAATTATGAGCGCATTGCGGATGTAGCCGACAAAATGCATGATCGAATTGAGGCTACACGAGCAAATTACTGTGAAACAACCAGAGGTTTCCATTCTAGGAATGCAACCTGCCTGCCTCAATTGCTCCGGAACAATGGCATGCTAAACTACTCAGAGATTCAAGGGCATGGAAATTTCAGGTGAAAAGCGTGGCAGCCGACTGGCACAAAGCATGGAAGTTTCAGCTATAATTTAATGCAACTTCCATGCTTATTACCTGAATCATATCTGCTTTTCATTTGTCTGACATAAGCATGGAAGTCGCACCCTGAAACTTCCATGCCCAAAACTAAAGCATGGAAGTTTCAGGCTGCGGCTTCCATGATTTTTAGCTGATATTTACCAGTCCCTGCCCGATACCCGAAGCTTCTATGCTTTGTGCCAGTAGCTGCTACGGTTTGGCTGCCGTTTACCCGAAACCTCCATGCCCATGATTATCTGAGTAACTAAGAAAAGAAGTACGTCCTCCTATTCTTGTTCGAAACAACCCCAAGAAAGATAAATAAAAGGAGACCTGGATGAGTTCATCTGCCATCGACTGGAAGGGCATCGCGCCGAGAATCAGCGAGTCGTCTATTCGGTTGTACCTGTATTTTAAAATTCATTACGATCTATAAAATGCATCTTCGTGTCCATTCGCCACAATCCTTTAGTAATAATCAAGTAGAACATCAAAAATGTCTCCCCATCTTCACGGAAGTGAGCTATTGCGAACCATGAAGTGGTTAGTGCCCCAAGTAGTTCATTCTCAGCCTACGGCGTTGGTCAACAGCCTTCTAACAAGCAGAAACAAAGCAGCTTAACGAAAAGTGGCAAGAAAACGATAAACGTTTATAAACTGAAGAAGAAGGAAACAACGTTTGAAACGCGAACGCACCACTGCCATTTCGTCGGTTGGATGAAGTTCCTGATGAGATTGTACCCGAGCGAGGGATAGAAGGCGAGGGTGGTGAACATACCCTGAAACACACTTCAAAAAAGCAAATAATAACAAAATAATGAAAAATAGATATTTCTTGGCAATTTGCCAAGAACTGTGAAGCTACGGTAGTTAGCGAATGGTCGTCTACTTTGGTCAGGCTCGTGACTCCTAGAGACAAATTCTTCAGTCAACAAAATGTTGTTGTTCTAGAACACACTTTTTCTTGTTCTCACGAAATTTTCTTTACTCACGTGTTATTCCTTTCGGCACGTGACAAAATGTCAGGATCCTATTAGCAACGGCATTCCGTTGACATTCAGATCTGTTCCGTTGATTTCCTGAACAACATCTTCGTTAGATATCCCTAACATTCCTCACGCCTTCCTCATTCGTCAATAACTCTTCCGTTTCTTCTGCTGAGCACGCGCAAATTTCGAGACTGGCAACCGTTGCTCCCCTATCACTCTTGATTGTGCCTCCCGATAAGAGACTCTCTCAATTCGGCACTGTCTATCGGCTGTCTAACCGACGAGATAGTGTGCAGAATGGAGAGAGTGTAGAACCGAAACGGGCTCATCACTAGAGCGAATCAAGTGTGAGACAGAGGGGAGAGGTTGAATGTCTCCCTTTCTTTCTCTGATTCTATGCACTCACGCGCGTTTTGATCTTTCGCTGTGTGTCCAATCGCCTTTTTCCTTCCTTTTTCCTCTTCATGACCTTCTAGATCCCAAGTGCTGATATTTATTTGTCAAAAGTGTGCTATAGAACAACAACCATCGTTCTGCCATGCACTGTTTTCATCTTACTTCCTAGTATGAAGTGAAATGCAGAACTCCACGCGATCATACTAGTAATATTCCCGCTTTCCTCTCCCAACTGTTGTCTAGTGCCGCCGGATCGAATTCTAGCTCGCTCCATTCTGCACACTCACTCGTCGCTCTGACCTCCGAGAGAGTACGCAGAATGGAGAGAGTCAGTTCGAGATGCCTCTTGCAGATATCGCAGTCACAATGCAGCTCTCTGTCAGGCGCAACTCTTTCGGCAAGAAAGTGGTCAAAGTCGTTTTCACTGGCGGTCCCTGTGCAGGTTTTGAATCATTCCAATCCATTCCAAACTCATCCCAAATCCATTCCAAACTCATCTCAAATCCATTCCAACCAAAGAATCCAGGCAAGTCCACGAGCATCGAGCGCGCCAAGGAGCTAATCGACAAGCAGTATGGGGACCAGTGGAATGTGAGTTACAGTAACCTACCGTGCTCTACAGTACCCAACGTATGAGAAACAGTATTCGATACTTCTGAAGTTCACTGGAAATTCTGTTTTCTAGTTCTCAGGGAGTAAAACCGGAATTAATCCCTGCATTTCTCATTTCATTCTTCCAGGAAACCGTACAAGTTTCCCCACAGAATCATACCGTAGATTTTGCAGCTACGATACCTAGCACAACCCGATACAGTATCCTTACTATCTATTACCGTACCTAGCTGCAGTATCCTACGGTATACCCATCAATCGATTGCAGTGCTACACAGTGGCCGAGGCTGCTTCCGTCATGTACTCGACTGGTCGCGTGTCTCGAGCCGAGCTGATCGGACCCCGTCTGAAGCAGTGGGTTACTGTATCTTGGAGTTCTGTAGTTTACCATGTCATATCTCTGATCTATTGCATCAATAGCGCGGCCAGATTACCAAGCGTGGTTACGGTAGTTCGTCCGGTCAGAATTCGTATCTGCCTTACCCAGATGGCAGCGAGACATCGTCGAGTGCGTAATGACTTTCGAGATGGTATTCGACAACATTGCAGCCGGAGAGGTGAGCGACTACCGTATCCTCAAGCTTCATAGTGACATACCGTACTTCTAATCACATTTCTGACCTGCTGAACAGACAGTGGTACCAGTGATGACTCAACAGTAGCGACATTGCGTCATCTATAGCCAATATCAGTTATTTCTCTCCATTCTGCACGCTATCTTATCTTGAACAAGGCGAGATAGTGTGCGGAATCCAAAGGATCTTGCGCAATCTACCGTAATCTTTCAGCCCACCCGCCACACGATCATCTTCTGCGACCGCGGCGCGCTCGATCCCAAGGTACCGTAACCCTGATCAGGATCGTGACCTACCGTACTCGTAATCGTGACCAGTCGAACTCACATCAGCATGAGTGTTCACTTCCATTCAATCTCTCGTGGAAAAGGAGAATCGTAGAGTAAGAAATCAGTTGAGTTTCAGCAGCGCTACAATGTCAGAGACCAGCGGGTAAATCTCAATTTTGGAACTACATTTTCTTCAAAAACACATTCGCAACCCATCGAACCTTCCGTTCCCATTCAGCCAAGATCACGATAACGACCTTCCGCACACAACTCTTCCCGGTGACATACACTGGAAAAAATTTACAGCTAAGAAACAGAAACAACTAGGAAAGTCAGCTCGGAAACTACTCGGAAATCACCTGGGAAACTACTAGGAAAAATTCTCCGAGTCTATGGTATCCTGACTGTGCCCGCATTTCAAACCACTTGTCGAAAATGAGGGTCGAATTGAGCGAAATCAGCTATGCTTCAAAAAAGTTTCAAAAGATGAGCAAAAGGATGAACACAATGCTTGTACGAGAAATACGAGTATAAATACACAATCATGCCCCATCGAACCTACCGTACCCCTCACAGGTGTTCACACCCATCTACATGTGGCCGCAGATCCTTGAAGAGATCGAGACCAACGAGAAGAAGTTGATGGCACGTTACGACCTCGTGCTGGTGCTGCATACCGCGCCCGAGTGAGCGACGTTCCCAAATTTCCCGGCTTTTGCCAAATCCCGGCTTCATGGGCATGGTGTCTGACTGGCATGCCGACGCAGGCAGGTTCGACTCCCGCCCGCAGGTGATGTTTTGCAAGAGGCAGAAAGGGATCTCATGCTATTTTTTCTACAAAGAAATTAAGTTTTGAAAAATGGACGAAGACTTTCCGGACAACCTGATACTTGCCTACTATACTTGCCTGGTGAGGATTCTGGAGGATTCATCACGAATTGGGACGAGTCAGCGAGTAAATCCCGGCCGTGATTTGAGACGGAAATCCCGGCCGGCTCTAAGAAACAGCGACGATTTAAAATATCCTGGTTTTCTAATTTCCCGGTTCCGATGATTCCCGGCCCTTGCAGCGTCAACTACACCACCGAGAACAATCGGCTGCGAAGAGAGGCGCCCGAGCAGGCGCGCAAGATCGATATGAAGTGAGGATACTGTAGACAGGGATACAGTAGGATTACCGTATTTTGGGTTACTGTAGGCAAATCGTGTTGCCGAAGATATTTAAGTCCTGTCTCATGAGCATAGAAAGGCGTGGTTCATCAGGTTGATTCGTAGGTCTTTCTATTTTGCGATTCTCTTGTATCTCGAACAGCGGAAGTGTGCAGAAAGCACCCGGATGAACTCCTCTAAGCAGTAATCAGTGTAACTGACATAAAATCAATAATACATACAGTAACCCAACAATCCGTTCAAGATACGCCGAGGTCTGGCAGGAGCACCCCCGAGTGGTCGAGATCGAGGCCAACAGAGAGAACGGAATGGAGGAAAAGTTTGGCGCTGTTTGGGCCCAGATTGAACTGCTGCTAAACAACGAGTGACCTACCTACCGTAATCTACCGTAATCCCAAAAGACATCGATGGTTACCGTATTTTTGCTCATTGTAGACGGTATCGATCCCTACCGTAACTGCAACTACCCTTATCTTGTACAAGATACCGTACTCGTTCCTCTCATACTGTACCCCGTGCTTACCGTAATCCCGTTCATGATAGACTACCGTACCCCATTCATTCCCCTGTTCTCAGTCTCTCTTTCTTTTCTCATCGGGTAATCCGCAAAATATTCTCGTTTATTATTCGGTGTGAGCATCAATCGATAAATGCTTTTCAATTATGTAGAATACGATAATTATTCAATGTGCGAGAGGGTACTGTGCGCGCGATCTTGAATCATTTTATTATTCCATGTGACGAAACACTCGAAGCTTGAATTTATTCATCATTTATGACTGTTCTCAAGTCTGTATTGGCTCCATGACAATGGACGGGGGCGCCTGCTCACTCAGTTGCTCCGCCTCCTGTAAATAATTATTGTAATTATTTTAATTTTTTTTTTTATCTTGTTTTTGTTTTTGAGGGATGTGCTTTCAAAATGCCTTCAATTTTAAGAGTCATTTGTTCATCGGACAACGAAAGGTGCTTCAGTAAACCAATTCAACGGTCGTCCAGTAAAGGGCTCTATCAATTGCCATTCCTACCGAGAAACAAGCTTGAAACTCGAAATTCGAATCAATCGGAATATGTTATCATCTTTCTCGTTAATTGTCTCCAACCAAGTCACTCAACGAGCAAATTCAGAGTAAAATAAATTGCAGATATTTTTTATTGGGTTGGTCGACCGCACGGAGATCTATCTAGGTAAATTTTTCGACTTTTTTTTATAATAATTAAATCAATTATAATTAAATTGAATAAATTAAATTAAGAGCTGGATGGAGGAAAGGTTCACTTCTGGGTGTGGGTCATGCATGAATATGTGAGAGAAATTGACAGAAAGGCACCGCAGTGCTAGAAAGTGACATTTCTTTCTCCACCTCGTGCATAAACTACATTTAAATTCTGATCCCACAATCTAACCGCACACCTTACACTCTATTACCTATTAAGAATTACAACATTTCCCCTGAGGATATTATTGTTTTTTTTTTCGTTATTGCAAATATATTACTCTACAGAAATCTAATTTCCTTTGCTTCTCGAAAAAGTAAACTATGTTGTAGCATAGATCAAGGAGAGTCGATCTAGAATGGCCATCACTACTACCAATCAATTCCTTTGTTCCATCGCTAGTAGTTTCAGCAATCTCCTTTTTGTGAGGTAATACTCAATACGTGAAAATTTTTATCCATCATTAATCCCTGTTCTCAAGTGTGGATTGGCTCCATGACGATGGACGGGGGCGCCTGCTCACTCAGTTGCTCCGCCCCTGCAAATAACAATTATTTTTAATAATTATTATTATATTTTTTATTTATTGTAATAGATATATTTTGCGGGAGAAGGTCTTCCAAAATATCGACAAAGATGCATTGGAAAGCGATTGATATACTTCTGTGAAGCATTTCAACGGGTGACAAGCAAAGTGGGGAGTTCCTATGACCGTGTCTCGTAATTCCTACCGAGAAACAAGCTTGAAACTCACTTCCACTGGGCAGTGAGGGGACGTTGGGAGCGATGGAGGGAGAGGAGGAGCCACGGAAGGGAATGCAGTGGAGGACGAGAATGAAGATGACGGCGATTCCTGTGAGAGAAGTGATTAGTGATGACAAATCGAGGAGTGATTAAGGATGATGAAGTAATGGTTTTTGATCCAAGAGGTTTGTAGCATCACTATAGGCTAACAGTGATATTGAAAATCAAGAGTGAAAAAGAAAAAGTAGGTACGAAATAATGAAATACCGTGAACGGCAATGAGGACCATGGAGAAATACTTCATCTTCATTCGGTTATCTTAATTTTATAAATTTTATTTTTATATTAATTTTTTAAAAGTAATTAACTCTTGAGCTCTGCGACTCGTGCCTTCTTCACGAATGCTGCAATTAATTTAATTTAATTACATTAATATAAAAAAATTAATATTTTACTTACTCGGCATTTTAATGTTCTTCTTAGTCTCTTTGCACATATTTTAATTTTTTTTCACAAACATTGCTCTCTTTTATTTATTCAAGATCGAAACAAAGATTCAAAAGATTCTTTCGAAGTTTTCTCAAAAAAATATTCCGCCTGTGATTGGTTCAAAACTCACTCCCGGCGAGCATGTCTGGATCTGAAATTTTTTAAAATCAAATATATAAATCTTTATTTCATTTTCAGAAAATGTGTGATTTCGTTCTCTGCGAGCTCACTAAAACGGGGGTTTCGGTGTTCAGCTCTTTCTCGATTCTGTGAAGACAAACCGAGAAGAAGCACGCAAGTTCGAGATAGCTCTCTCCATTTTCCATGCTCTCTTGCATAGAATAATGAGATCGACTATTGTGGACGCGGTTTCATAATCAGCGATCGATAGTCACCGTAGTCAACAGCTACAGTACCCAGTCAGTCCTCGATAGCTCTATTATCTGACCTTCCGACGGCGACACAGTGGTTGTTGTAGTTGTTTTCGCGGGTTTCGTTGTGTTCCGTGCCGAAGTCGTTGGCGCTGCAGAACATTATTTTAATAATATTTTATAAAATATTTATACAATTATTTAGGCGCAAATAATTTTGCTGGATCAATCCCTAATCTGCTATAAGAAGTGGAAAAATGCTAAATAATGAGCTTTTTTCATTTTGTACATTTTTCCCTCAGACAAACCTGTCGATGGCTCCGTTGTGAATACCGTAGTCCCCGCCTCTGTCGTCGATCCTTGAATATACCGTACATACCGTAACCAACGACACATCTACAGTACCCAACAATCTATCGACTACTGACGTTTTCATAGTATGTATTACTCACTAATGGTAAGGGTACCGTAGTTGCCAGTCGTCGATGGTGAGAACTACCGTAATCTGGCCACCATCCCACCTGGTGTCTCCTTCGTCTCCGAGGTCGTTGCGTTCTCGTCGATTCACTCGTCGGTACGGTATCTGAAGCAGACTTTGTGAGATTACTGTAAATATACCGTACTCTTACCATTGCTGGGCAGGGAGGCCTCAGCATTCGATTGACCGCCGAGTAAGTTAGACGTGTCATCGGCGAGGGCGAGTGAGTGTGAGAGGAGGAGGAAGAGGAGAGAGCGACCGATCATGACGAGTTTATCGGGACGGAATGAGGGGAGATTCAATTGAGAAATGGAATGCGGTCCGATTTTGCATAATGGAATGTTTGAGAACGATTTTGATTGAGTTTTGCAGAACAATCTACTAGAAAATCTAATCTAGTGACGTTTTGAGTAATCACTTCATCTCAGTCAGAATTGCACTCATCCGAGACTTCACTAATGTGTCGTCACCACAATTTAGTATTTTTCAGCAAGAACGCAAAAGCAAACTTCGAGGGGATCTGTGATTTACCGTACACTTTCAATCGTCTATCTGATAATTTCTTCTTTTTTTCATTCAAGTCGGTAACACTTCTGTTGACTTTTTCCTGATATCCCCCCTTCACATCAGGACTCATCCATTCCAAATCCATCCCAAAGTCATCCATTCCTCGATTTCTCTCTCCTCCCAAGTCTTCTTGTATTCATGAAACACGCTCGCTTAGGTGCTATTCTTGCCGTGCCCCACTCCCTTCCAAGACAAGCATGTGTATTCTACCGTATCATTCTCTGTCAATCGACAACTAACTTCATTCGCCTACAGTACCTTCTATCGTATCATCATGTCAATCAACAACTGGCATTCGAGTATCATTTATCGCTCTCTTTCATTGTTCATTGCTCTGTCCTTCTCTTCTCCCCTCTTCTTCTCTTCTCTCTTCTCTCTATCCCGACTTGGGCTCGACGGGCTTCATATTGCGGAGGATCGAGAGGTACGTGTCGCTCTGCTTCACCATCTGGAAACAAAGTCAGTTGACGATAGACCACTAGATACGGTAGCATGGTTCGGTACAGTATCTACAATATTCGCTCCTTCTCAGATAACTTAATTCAGTTGTCGATTGACCATGGAATACGGTAGGCCAACTACAGTATACATCCAGTCTCAGATGAATCAAATCAGTAGTCGATAGACCAATGAATACTCTGGCAAGGTACGGTAGAGTCAGTCAGTGCTTGATTGAATATGGGATACGGTAGGCCAAGCTACCGTACGCCTCCCTCTCCTTCGAGTAGGAGATGAACATGCGGCGCATGAAGTCCTCCTTATCGCGTTTGTCATCGAAGATCTGAGAGATTGATCTTTGATCTTTCACTTCCACCTTCCTCAGAATGTGATTTCATACCAATTGTTACCGTCAGTCTACGGGACCCCTCATTCTACAGTATACCATAATCTCCAGGGTACGGTAGCTATCGAAATCTGATTGTCTACCGTACCCCAACCGCACCCTCCCCCCCTGATCTACCTTATACCTTCTTGGGGTCTTCCTTCGCGTTCTTCTCATCCAGAATCACACCGAAGATGCCGATGTAGTGCGCGAGGTCGGTGGGCATGAACGAACCGCGGAACGAGATCTGACAGATTATCGATCGATACCGTATACGCGATTAGCAGCTACCGTAACCCTCAGCTACAGTATTCACTCAGTCCGCTATCGCTTCAAAATCTGCGATGGATACCGTAATCTTCTGCTACAGTATCCAGTCAGTCCACGATTCTACCTTTTACTGCAGGTACAGTACCCAATCAGTACGCGATCGGCAGCTACCGTAATCAACAGCTACTAATCAACAGAATCCTGTCAGTTTGTGATAGCGACGGTAACCGTGCGTATACCGTAATGATGGTGTTGCCGGCGGGCTGTAGGACTCCGCGGGGCGTCTTGATGTGGAAGAGGCGCGAGCTGGTCGACTTGATCTACCGAGAGGTTATCGATTATCGATTCTTCTGATGATACCATACCTTGAAGGCGACGGGCTGCTCGAGCTGGTTGCTGATCTTGACGCTACACCTGGAATGGATCATGGATTACGGTAGCTCTCGGACGATACTGTAGGCGACCCAGACTGCGCAGGGTTACTGTAGATCTGGACTACAGTATATTCCATTATCCGCTTAAGACAACCTTTACACACCAATCGTCTCTCAGGCAGGCTGCAATAATCTACAGTGGCTTCGAAAGGGTACTGTAGTTCTTCGATGCTTGGATGGGTTACGGTATCCCCGGTAGGTCACACACACTTCACTACGGCCTTTCCGATGAGCTCGCTGTTGAAGTTGGCGCGGCCGTTGGTCTGTAGTTATTGATTTATGAGATCGTATTTTCGTAAATCGCTCCTTACGCAAGTGAGGAGGTCGGCCGTGTGCTGGTGCACGATGAATTTGTCGTCCTGAACATTAATTATTGATTTAAAAAAAAACAATCGAGATTACGGTATGATTGTCTTCGTCCGAGATCGAGTTGTTCGCCTGATTGAACGGGTTCTGAAATCAATCGATAATTGCTCGCAACAACAGTATTCTGAGGCTACAGTAACTGCTCCGATACAGTAGTCTTGCTCAGGTTTCAACTCTTTTTAGTGTTTTGGCGTGATGCGAGGGTATGGTTGTTTAGATACCTTGTTGCGTCTCTTGCCTTCTGTTCTCCCCCTTGCCTCACGCCCTCCTTAGCTATGCATCGTTGCTCTGCCCACACCCAACGTGGCCAATTATTGTGACGTCATTATGGCTGTCAAAGATTGATTACGGTAGAACACAGTAACGTAATGATCTGGGTTGACTATGGGGTACTGTAGGCTACAGTATACACTGATGACGTCATCTTCCCTCCCTCGCACTTTCACTTCATTCATTCATTCATTCATTATTTTCGAGCATGTCCTTCTGGTACTTGGTCATCTTCCGGAAGCCAGCCTCCTGCAAAATGATCGATAATTGAGGGTTACTGTAGCCTACCGTAATTCGAACCGCCGTAATCTACAGTACCGGATTATCGTATCCAACCTCTGGGTTCCGTAATCCCACTATACAATGTGTACTACACATCACCCGGACGTTCCCGGTTGCGACTGCAATACCTCCACTATAGTACACTATAATACCTCCACTATAGTACTCCACTATAGTATAAGTAGGCTACCGTAGCCTACTGTAATCGATTGGAGCTACAGTACCGTTGGATACCTTATTCCTCAGTGGGTGTGATCGGGGGAAAGTAGTGAATTGTCACGAACGAGACCAAGTGTTTTGGCTAAGATAGATGTTGAGAGGACATTGACTCGTTGCAGCCTAAGTAAGCAGGCAGCAGAAAGCCATAGTATGTTTTCTGCTCTTCAAAACATGTCGACGATTTTCACGGCTTTCCATTTTGCACACTCGTTGTCTGTCAGACCAGGGAATGTGTAAAATAGAGCTAGCTAAACCTTAAAAACGGCTAGTGAATTAAATTTCACACAAACGAAAATGAAATTATCTTTTAGCAGCATTACACTATTCTCCACATGAAGTCGGTTTCCTGAAGTTAGTTACGGTATCACATAGTGTAGTAGTCTAAAGGCATACTGAAGATAGATAACTTTACTCGACTCAGATGATAACAAAATAACGCGATTCACAACGAAATCGACTTTCATTTTGTCTAGTGCTACCGTAGACTCACGAAACTATCACGAATGATTGATTGCGTGATACGTGACAACTGTAACAATCAATACAAATTATCTTCAATGAGAGAACAAAATATTGGAGGAGGGCAAACGCCCCAAAGGGAAGCTACAATGGGCAAACAAAGAGCAGGAGGGAGTTGACAATCGTGGGACGACTTGTTACATTCAGGCTAACGCAATCAACGCAGATCTCTCTCAGGAAATAAATTGATTTTGTTTTGTTGTTGCATGATCAGTAGTGATGTCCATTCGAGACCGACGTCTCCTCAATTTGAGTTCTCTATCGTTTCTCTAACCGGCGAGAGAACTTGCGAATCAAGGAGAGTCGCTTTCGGATACCACCTACCCTACCCTACACTTCTCTCCCGCTCCCTAATGCGTTGGTGAATTAAGAATATGAATATGCATTTATTTATTCGACTTTAATCATCATTTATGATTGTTCTCAAGTCTGTATTGGCTCCATGACGATGGACGGGGGCGCCTGCTCACTCAGTTGCTCCGCCCCTGCAAACAACAATTATTTAAAATAAAATTAAGATTTGAAACTCACTTCCGCTGGGCAGTGAGGGGACGTTGGGAGCGATGGAGGGGGGGGGGACCCACGGAAGGGAAGGCAGTGGAGGACGAGAATGAAGATGACGAAGATCCCTAAGAGGGAAGTGATTAGAGATGACAAATCGAGGATTGAGTAAGGATGATGAAGTAATGGTTTTTGATCTAAGAGGTTTGTAGCATCACTATAGGTTAACAGTAATATTGAAAATCAAGAGTGAAAGAGAAAAAGTAGGAACGAAATTGTGAAATACCGTGAACGGCAATGAGGACGATTTAAAAATCCTTCATCTTCAGGCGGTTATCTTAATTTTATTAATTTTATTTTTAAAATAATAATTTTTAAAGTAATTAAAGATTTCCTCACTCTTGCGCTCTGCGACTCGTGCCTTCTTCACGAATGCTGCAATTAATTAAATTAAAATATTTATTTAAAAAAAAAATTTTTACTTACTCGGCATTTTAATGTTCTTCTTAGTCTCTTTGCACACGCCAGTATCGGACATTTGGTGCACTAAATTAGTTAATTTTTTTCCTACAGACATTGCTCTCTTTTATTCAAGATCGATACAAAGATTCAAAAGATTCTTTCGAAGTTTTCTCAAAAAAATATTCCGCCTGTGATCTCCCATCGTGTCAAAACTCACTTCCGGCGAGCATGTCTGGATCTGAATAAAATATTTAATTAAATATATAAATCTTTTATTTCATTCTCAGAAAATGTGTGATTTCGTATTGAAAATGTTTGATTTCGTTCTCTGCGAACTCACTAAAACGGTGGTTTCGGATTTCGGCTCTCTCGATTCTATGTAGCCAAACCGAAAAGAAGCACGCTATTTCGAGATAGCTCTCTCCATTTTCCATGCTCTCTCGCATAGAATAGTGAGATCGACTATTGCAGACGCGTTTTCATAATCAGCGATCGATAGCCACCGTAGTCAACAGCTACAGTATCCAGTCAGTCCTCGATAGCTCTAATATCTCACCTTCCGACGGCGACACAGTGGTTGTTGTTGTTGTTTTCGCTGGTTTTTTTTGTCTTCTGGGTCGACGTCGTTGGCGCTGCTGAACATTATGTTAATAATATTTTATAAAATACCAGCCGATCGCACGTGCTTCGACTGGTGTATGTCAGGATACGTGTTAGTAGCCTCTCACTCTACCCTCTCCCTCTCTTCGCCCTACCCTCCTTCTCCCTCTCTCCCCTTCCCCTCTCCCTCGCTTCTCTCTTCTTCCTCCGGTCTCCCTCTCTTCGCCCTCCCTTCCTCTCCCCTCTCCCCTCTCCCCTCTCCCTACTCTCACCTTCCTCTTTTCCTCCCATCTTTTTCTCCCTACCTTCACCCTCCCTCCTCATCCCCCTTCTTCCTCTCCTCCTCTTCATCCCTCTCTCCGCTTCCCCTACCTCCTCTCTTCCCCTCCCTTCCCTTTTCTTCTCTTCGCTCTTCTCCTTCCCCTCTCCCTCCCGTCCTCCTCTTTTGACATGTCACGACATTGTTCTAACGTGTTATGACATGTCAAGACGTCTTCTAAGACTTGACGGGACGCCCATACCAAATTATCGATTTTTGATCGATCCTTGACGCCCATACCTAATTATCGATTTTTGATCGATCCCAGGACGCCCATACCAAATTATCGATTTTTGATCGATCCCTTGACGCCCATACCAAATTATCGATTTTTGATCGATCCCAGGACGCCCATACCAAATTATCGATTTTTGATCGATCCCAGGACGCCCATACCAAATTATCGATTTTTGATCGATCCTAGTACGCCCATACCAAATTATTGATTTTTAATCCTTCCCAGGACGCCCATACCAAATTATTGATTTTTGATCCTTCCCAGGACGCCCATACCAAATTATTGATTTTTGATCCTTCCCAGGACGTCCATACCAAATTATTGATTTTTGATCGATCCCAGGACGCCCATACCAAATTATCGATTTTTGATCGATCCCTTGACGCCCATACCTAATTATCGATTTTTGATCGATCCCTTGACGCCCATACCTAATTATCGATTTTTGATCGATCCCTTGACGCCCATACCAAATTATCGATTTTTGATCGATCCCAGGACGCCCATACCAAATTATCGATTTTTGATCGATCCCAGGACGCCCATACCAAATTATCGATTTTTGATCGATCCCATTACGCCCATACCAAATTATTGATTTTTGATCCTTCCCAGGACGCCCATACCAAATTATTGATTTTTGATCCTTCCCAGGACGCCCATACTAAATTATTGATTTTGATCCTTCCCAGGACGCCCATGCCAAATTATTGATTTTTGATCCTTCCCATGACGCCCATACCAAATTATTGATTTTTGATCCTTCCCAGGACGTCCATACCAAATTATTGATTTTTGATCGATCCCAGGACGCCCATACCAAATTATCGATTTTTGATCGATCCCTTGACGCCCATACCTAATTATCGATTTTTGATCGATCCCAGGACGCCCATACCAAATTATCGATTTTTGATCGATCCCTTGACGCCCATACCAAATTATCGATTTTTGATCGATCCCAGGACGCCCATACCAAATTATCGATTTTTGATCGATCCCTTGACGCCCATACCAAATTATCGATGATCCTTCCCAGGACGCCCATACCAAATTTTTGATTTTGATCCTTCCAGGACGCCCATGCCAAATTATTGATTTTGATCCTTCCCAGGACGCCCATGCCAAATTATTGATTTTTGATCCTTCCCATGACGCCCATACCAAATTATTGATTTTTGATCCTTCCCAGGACGTCCATACCAAATTATTGATTTTTGATCGATCCCAGGACGCCCATACCAAATTATCGATTTTTGATCGATCCCTTGACGCCCATACCAAATTATTGATTTTGATCCTTCCCAGGACGCCCATGCCAAATTATTGATTTTTGATCCAGCCCATGACGCCCATACCAAATTATTGATTTTTGATCCTTCCCAGGACGTCCATACCAAATTATTGATTTTTGATCGATCCCAGGACGCCCATACCAAATTATCGATTTTTGATCGATCCCTTGACGCCCATACCTAATTATCGATTTTTGATCGATCCCAGGACGCCCATACCAAATTATCGATTTTTGATCGATCCAGGACGCCCATACCAAATTATTGATTTTTAATCCTTCCCAGGACGCCCATACCAAATTATTGATTTTTGATCCTTCCCAGGACGCCAATACCAAATTATTGATTTTTGATCCTTTCCAGGATGCCTATACCAAATTATTGATTTTTGATCCTTCCCAGGACGCCCATACCAAATTATTGATTTTGATCCTTCCCAGGACGCCCATGCCAAATTATTGATTTTGATCCTTCCCAGGACGCCCATGCCAAATTATTGATTTTTGATCCTTCCCAGGACGCCCATACCAAATTATTGATTTTGATCCTTCCCAGGACGCCCATGCCAAATTATTGATTTTGATCCTTCCCAGGACGCCCATGCCAAATTATTGATTTTGATCCTTCCCAGGACGCCCATGCCAAATTATTGATTTTTGATCCTTCCCAGGACGCCCATACCAAATTATTGATTTTTAATCCTTCCCAGGACGCCCATACCAAATTATTGATTTTTGATCCTTCCCAGGACGCCAATACCAAATTATTGATTTTTGATCCTTCCCAGGACGCCCATACCAAATTATTGATTTTTAATCCTTCCCAGGACGCCCATACCAAATTATTGATTTTTGATCCTTTCCAGGATGCCCATACCAAATTATCGATTTTTGATCGATCCCAGGACGCCCATACCAAATTATCGATTTTTGATCCTTCCCAGGACGCCAATACCAAATTATTGATTTTTAATCCTTCCCAGGACGCCCATACCAAATTATTGATTTTTGATCCTTCCCAGGACGCCAATACCAAATTATTGATTTTTGATCCTTCCCAGGACGCCCATACCAAATTATTGATTTTTAATCCTTCCCAGGACGCCAATACCAAATTATTGATTTTTGATCCTTTCCAGGATGCCCATACCAAATTATCGATTTTTGATCGATCCCAGGACGCCCATACCAAATTATCGATTTTTGATCCTTCCCAGGACGCCCATACCAAATTATTGATTTTTGATCCTTCCCAGGACGCCCATACCAAATTATTGATTTTGATCCTTCCCAGGACGCCCATGCCAAATTATTGATTTTTGATCCTTCCCATGACGCCCATACCAAATTATTGATTTTTGATCCTTCCCAGGACGTCCATACCAAATTATTGATTTTTGATCGATCCCAGGACGCCCATACCAAATTATCGATTTTTGATCGATCCCTTGACGCCCATACCTAATTATCGATTTTTGATCGATCCCAGGACGCCCATACCAAATTATCGATTTTTGATCGATCCCAGGACGCCCATACCAAATTATCGATTTTTGATCGATCCCAGGACGCCCATACCAAATTATCGATTTTTGATCGATCCCAGGACGCCCATACCAAATTATCGATTTTTGATCGATCCAGGACGCCCATACCAAATTATTGATTTTTAATCCTTCCCAGGACGCCCATACCAAATTATTGATTTTTGATCCTTCCCAGGACGCCCATACCAAATTATTGATTTTTGATCCTTCCCAGGACGCCCATACCAAATTATTGATTTTTGATCCTTCCCAGGACGCCCATACCAAATTATTGATTTTTAATCCTTCCCAGGACGCCCATACCAAATTATTGATTTTTGATCCTTCCCAGGACGCCAATACCAAATTATTGATTTTTGATCCTTTCCAGGATGCCCATACCAAATTATCGATTTTTGATCGATCCCAGGACGCCCATACCAAATTATCGATTTTTGATCCTTCCCAGGACGCCCATACCAAATTATTGATTTTTGATCCTTCCCAGGACGCCCATACCAAATTATTGATTTTGATCCTTCCCAGGACGCCCATGCCAAATTATTGATTTTTGATCCTTCCCATGACGCCCATACCAAATTATTGATTTTTGATCCTTCCCAGGACGTCCATACCAAATTATTGATTTTTGATCGATCCCAGGACGCCCATACCAAATTATCGATTTTTGATCGATCCCTTGACGCCCATACCTAATTATCGATTTTTGATCGATCCCAGGACGCCCATACCAAATTATCGATTTTTGATCGATCCCAGGACGCCCATACCAAATTATCGATTTTTGATCGATCCCAGGACGCCCATACCAAATTATCGATTTTTGATCGATCCCAGGACGCCCATACCAAATTATCGATTTTTGATCGATCCAGGACGCCCATACCAAATTATTGATTTTTAATCCTTCCCAGGACGCCCATACCAAATTATTGATTTTTGATCCTTTCCAGGATGCCCATACCAAATTATTGATTTTTGATCGATCCCAGGACGCCCATACCAAATTATCGATTTTTGATCGATCCCTTGACGCCCATACCTAATTATCGATTTTTGATCGATCCCAGGACGCCCATACCAAATTATCGATTTTTGATCGATCCCTTGACGCCCATACCAAATTATCGATTTTTGATCGATCCCAGGACGCCCATACCAAATTATCGATTTTTGATCGATCCCAGGACGCCCATACCAAATTATCGATTTTTGATCGATCCAGGACGCCCATACCAAATTATTGATTTTTAATCCTTCCCAGGACGCCCATACCAAATTATTGATTTTTGATCCTTCCCAGGACGCCAATACCAAATTATTGATTTTTGATCCTTTCCAGGATGCCCATACAAAAATTATTGATTTTTGATCCTTCCCAGGACGCCCATACCAAATTATTGATTTTGATCCTTCCCAGGACGCCCATGCCAAATTATTGATTTTGATCCTTCCCAGGACGCCCATGCCAAATTATTGATTTTGATCCTTCCCAGGACGCCCATACCAAATTTTTGATTTTTGATCCTTCCCAGGACGCCCATACCAAATTATTGATTTTTTATCCTTCCCAGGACGCCCATACCAAATTATTGATTTTTGATCCTTCCCAGGACGCCAATACCAAATTATTGATTTTTGATCCTTTCCAGGATGCCCATACAAAAATTATTGATTTTTGATCCTTCCCAGGACGCCCATACCAAATTATTGATTTTGATCCTTCCCAGGACGCCCATGCCAAATTATTGATTTTGATCCTTCCCAGGACGCCCATGCCAAATTATTGATTTTGATCCTTCCCAGGACGCCCATACCAAATTTTTGATTTTTGATCCTTCCCAGGACGCCCATACCAAATTATTGATTTTTTATCCTTCCCAGGACGCCCATACCAAATTATTGATTTTTGATCCTTCCCAGGACGCCCATACCAAATTATTGATTTTTGATCCTTCCCAGGACGCCCATACCAAATTATTGATTTTGATCCTTCCCAGGACGCCCATACCAAATTATTGATTTTTGATCCTTCCCGGGACGCCCATACTAAAACAGGACGGGACGTCCAGACCGAACACACAGACAGACAGACAGACAGACGTTTGCGCTTTATTATATAGTATGTTTTTTTACAATTATTTAGGTGCAAATAAGTTTGCTAGAACAATCCCAAGTCTGTCCGTAAGGAGTGGACAAATACTAAATAATGAGCTTATTTTTCTTTTTTCTATATTTTCCCCTCAGACAAACCTGTCGACGGCTCAGTTGTGATTACCGTAGTCCCAGGCTCTGTCGTCGATCCTTAAATATACCGAACATACCGTAACCGACGACACGTCTACAATACCCTACAATCTATCGACTACTGACGCCTCCCTACTCAATAATGGTAAGGATACGGTAAATGCCATTAGTCGATGGTGAGATCTACCGTAATCTCGCCACCATCCCACCTGTTGTCTCCTTCGTCTCCGAGGTCGTTTCGTTCTCAGTCGATTCGCTCGTCGGTACGGTATCTGAAGCTGACTTGATGCGATTACGGTGCATCTACCGTACTCTCACCGTTGCTGGGCAGGGAGGCCTCATAGACCGCCGAGTAAGTTAGACGTAAACCGCCGAGTAAGTTAGACGCTTCGGAAGCTCTCCCGAGCTTCGGAGAAGAGCCATCGACATACATCCAAAAAAAGCAAAAATTATATTGAGACCCATGACCCATGACGGTCATGTTGAGCCTAATTTGGACCCGATTCCGAGCATTCGGCTATCAGACTGGTGGTCCCTAGCTATAGGCTTCCCCCTCATTTTCATTTCCATTCAATCCGTCACACAGCCGTCTCCGCCCAATGAGAACTATCTCGCCATTCTGACCGATGAGAGAGGTAGAAGAGACGTAGCTTTGCATCTCTATTAGGGATGTAATTTCGGTTTTTTTTTCACTATCTCGCCGGTTAGAGAGATGAGAGTGAGAAGGGAGCTATGAAAAGATGAGAGGGAGGGGAATCGATGGGGGAGAGTGCGCGCCGCGTCCCCTTCCACTAAACCGCCCAGTCGCAAACATAATGTCATCTGGTTCGGTCTAAAACTCCACCCTCTCATTCCCCCCTTCTCTCTGTCTTCCATGCTTGCTGGCTTCCTTTTTTTCTATTCTTACGCGTTTCATTGCCTTTTTCTTACATAGAACGTGTCTAATGTATTTGTTCCACGAGTTGACTATTCGTTTTCCGTTCACTTTTTGCTGATTTAGTGACATTGAACATTCTAGATTGAACTCTGGTTCATCAAGAAGATCGAGAAAGTTAAAAAGTTCGATGGCATAGTATCGAACTGGAGTTGACCTGGCTGTCTCCATTCAATGTCCTAAGGTAATCACTAGTGAAGTCGTATCGGTTATCGACTCTCCTCCTTCTGCACACTCCCTCGTTGCTCTAGAGATCACGCAAAATTCGGAGAGTCGATGCTGATTTGTTATCATAGCGATCACTCCATCCTAGGGAAGAAGGGAAATGGAGACACGACTCCCATAAGCCTAATTGTTACATTTCAGACCCCTCGGCCACGACCACCCAAGACACTCCCAACAAATGAAGAAGCACAGAGATCTGGAAAAAGCATGTATTCATATATTCTTTATCTTATGCTCCAACGCATTAGGGAGCGGGATTGTAGGGTAAGGTAGAGCTTGTAAAGGTGAAATTGTGTTGCAGTTTCCGTGTTACAATCTGATGATCAATTTGAGGTCAAGAAGTTCGATGGCATAGCATACAACCACCTGGAACTGGTCTGGTGGTCTCCATTCCAGGTAATATTTCCATTCATCCTAGAGAGTAAAGGCTATGGAAGCACTACTCCCAATGCTAATTAATCCATTTCAGACCATTCGGAAAATCTTTGGAAGGATTAGCGGTTCTGCACTGTGTGGTGGTGTGGAGCGTGCTACACCGCCTCCCTAGTCCTCCTTTCCCAGGGGGGGGGGGGGAAGGAGGACTAGGGGACAGTAAATTCAATGATAAATGATTGATTCATTCGTATGTCTTGAATCCATGTGCACATAATCCGCGAAAACGGAAATGGAAGGGGAAAGAAGCTGCGGGAGAAGGGACAAGGAGAATGGGGAACGGGCGACTAGGGGGCAATTGAATAGTGGAACCTCATACATTTCTTATTGCGTCTCTCAATGAGTTTATCCTCTTGCAATTCTACCGAACAAGTACTCAACAGTGAAACAATTCCCACCCAATGCGAGGTCTTCATTGTGTTGTTTGTCTACGATTAGAAAAGGGAAACATGATTAAAAAACAAAGAATAAAGAAGATCTTCCGAGGGGATCTGGCAAGGTGGGAAGATGATGAGAACACGAGGGTGCTTACAGGGATCATAAAAAAATAAAACAAAGTTGAGAACGGCCTCATTCTCGTTACTATCGAGCAGAACTCAATCTAAACTAGTGGATCGTATGGCAGCTCTCTTCATTCTGCACTATATCTCGCCAGAGCTACCAAAGAGCGCATAGAATAGCTGCAATTCTGTCCGTCAACACTCGCCGCGCTTCGCCTTGGCTCTGTCGCTTACTTTTCTGGAATATCACCCACTGACAGCGAAGAACTCATTTGTGCGATAGTTTTATTGTTTTCTAGAGTCGACGATTTTAGGAGCAATCTTCTATCTCTCGACACTGAAACACAAATCAACAACGAGATTGATGGTGAAGAAATTCATCATTTCCTGTCCAATTTGTCCCTAATCCCCCTACTATTCTAACGAGAAAATTATTGTCTCTATCTCATCTCGATCTCCACTCATCATATCATCGATGGATATCACTTGCTCTTCGACCATCTACTATCCATAATCAAAATGATTATCCATCGCTACCGTTCTCCCCTGTTTCATTGATTACGATAACTCATTCCAACTGTTCTCAGTGACTCTTTCACTTCTCCTCAGGTGATCGACAAAACATTATCCTTTATTATTCGGTGTGAGCACCAATCGATAAATGCTTTTCGATTATGTAGAATACGGTAATGCAAGTGTGAATCAAGGGGTACTGTACAATTTGGCGAAGGAAGGAGAACGAAACATGTAAGAAGAACGAATGCAAAGTGAACTGGAACCGTGAGTTATCTGGCAAAGAAATAATAAGCAGAAAGAACTAGTTTGGGCGATATTAGAAAACTAGAGATGAAGTTTCCAGCTCTCACCTTAAGGCTCTTCAGTCTGAATGTGCACAATGTAGAGCTGGCACCAACAACCCCAGTGGGAGTACCCGGGAGGCTATGGTTCGGTGTACTGGTTCAGTGGAACCCGGATCCGGGCCGGGTTACGGTGGTTTTAGGCACGAACCCGAGCCCTAATCTGGCCAGAGCCATGTTCTTCCTTAGGGCTATTATATCAAAGTAGGAGTCACGGAGACCGGCCTTGACCATTCCCAGAGAGAGATAGCGGAGATACGTGAAGAAATCGCAGACGGCAGCGATCTGAAGAGAAATTGATCTTTGATTTTTGTAATCGACAAACCATTTCTTGTTTTTAGTTTGTATCGTTATCAAAAATACTAAGCTGTGATACAAATCACGCCGCTTTTGCCTGAGAGTCGGCAAAGAGTGACTGATTCTTGAAGAATTCGAAACAAATTAGCCAAGAATTTCTCACCCTATTCCTGGCCAGGAGTGATATCTTGATCCACTCAGAAGAGGATGTAGTCTTCACTCGATACGGGCAAAATCGAGGCACGTTGCTCAGAACACAGGTTCTGGAAGGAAGAGATCAAAGATCAACTTTTTTATGCACTTGAAAATATAACATCAGTGGTATGAGCCACAAATACAAATACAAATATTTATTCCATCCATTACTGGGGTTGAAGAAATTTGATAAGAGTTCAGAGTTCAGCAAGAGGGCAAGAGTTCAGAGATCAAAGATCAACTCACCGCACGGCTGGTTTCTCCTCGTTGAGAGGCTCGATCTCCAGTGAATTTGCACGAATCGCCGACAAAATCTCGTCCGCAAGCTGAAATATTGCGTAAAGCGCACGAATTTTTTTTAGAAAGTTCCCCTGTTGTGTGGCTTTCTTTCGTTGAGGTTTCCAATCTCCAAATCGTTTACAGAATGTCAGTAATTTTCTGGATGCTTTCTGCGGCTGATCTTTGATCTTTGGTCTCTCACCTTCCCATTCTCGAAGTGCATGCAGGGTCGAACATCCTCCTGCTCTATCCTCCGAAGGAATCCATTGCCGTTCCCGCCGTCCATCGGATGCCCTCCATCCCTCCACGCGGAGAACTCACGGTAGTAGACGGGATCGATCTGAAACCGATGGCTACAGTAACCTGGATATATTGATTTTTCGAGATGGACTCAGAGCTACAGTATTCAGGTAGACAGGGTCGATCTGGAGGGGATACAGTAATAGAATAATTCCGTGTATTTTCTGATGAACGTAACCATCAAGCTACAGGTACCAGATAAATTTATTTTCTGCCGATTCACTCATGGAGTCTCAGAGCTTGGATCGTACTCTATCCATGATTCTAATGCGAGGGCCGAAATCATACTACAGAGATCAAAGATCAAAAATCCCTCACCTCCTCAATCTGATCTGCTTTCCTCTGCTCCTCACTCACAGTTCGCTCCTTTTCTCCGCTCGTCGAGGGAAGAGACGAACTCTTCGTCTTCACCTGATCATATAGTTGTTTATTTAAATAAATAAAAATATTAAAACGCAGATTGGACACACAAATAACTATCATAATTACCGGGAATGAAGTCGAGTGAGTAATTGAAGATGAAGAGGAGGAGGAGGGCGAGGACTTGGGCGTCGAGGCTGAAATGAGACAGTGAATAGTGCATAGATATGATTAGGTTACAAACGAATACGAGCTCAATATTGTCGGGCACGTGCATAGCTCTGCTTTTCCGAATATCGTGAAACATACCCGTGTTCTTAGGAATAACGAATGATGCGATCCGAGCGAAAAGCAGGTATGTTTCACTGTTCATTCTTCACTCGGAGGCATTTGCTTGTGATGATAATAATAAGGCGAGCATTGAAAAAAAAACACAATCTAGAGATCAAAGATCAACTCACAATTGAACAGCCGTCCGAAGGGAGAATGGCTCTCCCTCTGCTTCATCTGGTGCAGGGGCGACGTGTTGTGGTGGTGATTGAAGCCGGCGCCTGAAATATCAAAGATCAAATTTTCTCCGTCATAGCCAAATTTAGAGATATTGAGATAATCAGTTATCGATCAAACGAGGATACGGTAATCACCTGAGGCTGATACAATCAGTTTCAGGGCGTCCACTTCTGCTTGCAGGACATCCACCTATAATTTGGATAATTAATCATTTTGTTTGCATTAGTCAAAAATCAAAAAGCGAAACAGGTTGAGTTTCACAAATGTCAGAAAAGAGGAGCGATGTGAATGAGGGTTAAAGGGGGAGCGTGCTATCGTGTTAAAATAACCAAACAATTATCGAGCTTGACTAAAGACAGTGATAAAAGAGCAAAGATCAAAGATCATTCCCTCACCTTCAATTTGCTCTCCCTCTGCAGTTTCTCTGCACGCTCGCGTCGCTCCTCAGCGACGTTAACCATCTTGTAGGCCTCCTAGAAAGATCAAAGATTAGAGATCAATAACTCGATTCATAACTGTCGAGCAATCCCGATACAAACAACAGATAAATGAGTAAGTTCAGGTAGTAATGCGCTGTGGGTCTTCCAGAGAGACAGCAAAAGAGATGTGTCAGTAGAGAAGAGAGAGAGATCAAAGATCAAACCTGGAACAGCTTCTCGGTGAGTTCCTGGACCTCGCTGTCGACTGTGGTCTGCATGAGGGAGAGACGACTGACCTGAGGAGGGCAGAGATCAGAGATCAAGTTTTTTTCAGGATCAAGAGATCAAAGATCAGTGCGCGGCATCCTCTGACAAGGATAATGAGAGTGCCGACGAATTCTTGAGATCAAAGATCAAACCTTCTCATCCCTCTCCTTCAACTGCAGCCTTGCTGATTCCAATTCCTCCTCCAGTCTTCGAATCACATCCTCTGCCGACACCATTCCGAAGGAGAATCTGCAAAAGATCAAAGATCAGAAAACAATTAAAAAACAGATGCCTAAAATGGTTGCATCGACCCGTGAAAATATTGCGAGAAAAAATCGAAGCGCTGAAGGGAAATAGGAAACGTATTCTGAACGTGACGAGAAGATGCGGCTTTGATGTTTTCTAAAGCGTGCTTAAACTGTTGCCACATCCTGAACTAAGAAAGAAGGAATCGTTGGCGCCATGTGCCAAAGGTCGACACGGCGTCATTCCTTCATGCGACGAAAATGCCACAGTGTGACATGATTCATGTGGGATCAGAGGACGAGGGGAAAGGATGTTGTGAGAACGGAGTCGTAAGAATGAGTGATGACAAATCGGAATCCGTTCTCCTCAATTTGCGCGCTATCTCGTCGGTTAGGGAGGCGAGAGAGTCTGCAGAATGAGGAGAGTCAAGGTCCGATTTGGCATAACGTATTCACTGCAGAGATCGGAAGTCAAAAGAATGGCACAGGACAGACAAGAGGAGTTCGGACTGATTGGGGATGGATCGGAAGAAGCAACATCTGGAGGGCGAAAGGAAGGTTCGGATTCGTCATCCCTTACAGAGACCAAAGATCAAAGATCAAAGACCAACTCACGATGATTCAGTGTGGGCCGAAGAGATGATTTCACTGCAAGCGTCGCTCATTCGATCTGCCGACGGGGAAGAACCATCCGAGTACCGACGAGAGACCTGCGAAGGAGGATTTGGAATGGATTTGGAATCGGTTCGGAATACATTTGGAATTAATTAATTTTTTAAAAATCATTAAACACTGATAGTGCTTCGACAGATAAATAATGTACGAGAGAAAGAAAGGATTGATATCGCCAGTTTGTGAAAGCGAGTGATGAACAGAGCGATTATAGTAGAGGATTGTAGACGGATATTGTAGGAAGTAACAATATTTGCCGCTAAGTCCACGAATAACAGATTCTGTACAAATAAAGGAATGGTAAACGCAAAGACATATCATTCATTTCCCTTCTAATGATCATAGGCATTATAGAGAAAGTATGGGTAGAGACCACAGGCTTCGCCCACTTGGAGGGGATAGAGAGTTGCCAAAAATCCGCAAGAGGTCCGGCAAGTCGGGTTCGCAATCAAATCAAACGATCAAAAGCGTTTTCTGTAGGTTTAAGGATCCTGCACAAATGACGTGATGCGCAGCTTGATCGGTCAACTTTAAGTAAGTCCAAATTGACGATTTATAGTCCAGAGTATGCTGTCGATTTTAAATATCACCCTGTGGTCTCTAAGTATGGGCTCCAAAACATACAATTTGCAGGGCATAATTGGATATTTTTAGGCATCCCTAATGGCAGTGATAGTCAACGCGAGTGTACTCTTTCCAATGGAATACCTGTCTTCTCGTGAGAAAATAATGAGTAAAGGGCCTGGGAGAACTGAGTGAGCGTGCGAAAATAATAACGAGACGCTAACTTGACCGTAAAATATAGACTAGTTGTTATTTCAAATAAGTTTCACAATTATAAATTTTTCAGATGGATCTCGATCGAATAAAATCTCTATTTCACGGAAGAAACTAAATGGTTTTGATGCGCACTAGTGGTGACAAATCGGAACTAGAGTCTATTCAATTTACGTGATCTCTCGGGACAGAGAAACGAGAGAGCACGCGAATTAAGGAGAGTCGGCATCTGATTCGTCAAAAATAATGTGGACAACAAGAGGATGAGTCAGTCTCAGTCTCTGAGAAATGAGAGAACGTGCGAGTAGAAGGGTCACGCACTCTCTTGTCAGAAGACTCATCAATGGCGTCACTGACTTCGAAAGTTCAAATTCTTGTCGAAATATCTCCATTTCGCCTACTATCTCATCGGTTAGAGATGCGAGAAAGTGTGCGGAATTGAGAGAGTCGATTTTATTGACGTCAATTGAGAGTGTCCTTCTGTCAAAAAAGTGTGGGGTCCTCTGCGATCTCCGAGCCGGAACAACAGTTGCTCAAACATATATAAATCGAATGTCAGAGGAGGAAGGATCAGGGGCGAGAGAGCAGGGAGAGCGAGGAGTGCGCAGAGAAGCAAAGAAGTAATCCTCGCGCCCAATATGTATAGAGATCCGGATAGAGGAGTGTAAATGGAGAGAGAGGGAAACATGAGCGAAAATGGACGTTTCGGTGAGATGAAACATGAAAGGACTTGCCACAGGTTTTATACAGTTCCATAGTTTATAACTTTTTATTTGAAGATCATCAAGACTAGCGGAGTTGAGAAGGGACCGGCATTGATAGTACGAATGAGTCTCAGTGAAACCGAAACTAGTCGCCAAAAGGTTTCAGCTTGTTCAGATACGTTTCACCGTGTATTTTTCCTAGCAAAGACTATGCGAGTTAATTTGAGAAGGTTACAGCTTCCAAACATCAAATAAAGTGACAGATAACCGCATTATTTGAGAGAATTCAAGTCGGGGTGGAATCAGGATGAGTAGACTCTAAGGGGAGGCTCATTATGAGGAGGAGGGTATTGAACATTAAATGATTTCGAGTGCTAGAAACAGTCTTATTGCAGAAAAATAGTAGCATAATCCTCGAGAAGTTGAGCGGAAGTGGTATGGATTCAAGTCTGGGATGGGAGACTCGAGGGAGGGAGGAGACTCTCACTACCATAATTGAATTGTTGAAAGGGGTGGGGGAAAACTCTCTCCATTCCACACGCTCTCTCGCGCGTAAGAGCGACGAGATAGCTCACCAAAATGGAGAGAGCAGAGAAGACAGGCCTATGGGCAGATGGACGAAGAGAGAGGAGGATGGGGAAATAACAGAATAGGGGGGAGGATGGGTAAGTGGGTGGGACACGGTCTTGCTCGCTGTGGAGGCGTGCCAGGGGGGAGGAAGTGCGTGGGAATAAGAGAGGGCGGGGATTGTGAGTCCGTAACATCTGGCGAGGTGTCCGGAGAGAAAATGATGGGTCTTTGTGGACTAGACGTTCTTCAGTCTACAGTATCGTTTGGCTAAAGACATTCAGGGTAGATGAATGGGTGTTGACATTATGAAGTGATGAGGCTTTGTGGCATAAAAGTTCTTCAGTCCTCAGTATCATTTGGATAAAGAGGGACTTTGTGACAGTTTCCGAGGTGGAAATGTCAAAGGACGATGAATCCGTAACATCTGGAGGGTTGACGGGAAAGATGAATAGCTATTGAAGTTCTCAAAGTAATGGGGCTTTGTGGTCCCCGTTCTTCAGCCCACAGTAACATGTGACCTAAGACAGGCAAGATAGACGATGGGCATTGAAAGTTTCGAAAGTTATAGCGCTTTGTATCTAGCGGGTTCGCTAGTGTCCGAAGTGGAGATGTCTAAATGCATTGAACATCTGAACATCTAGCGGGTGTTTCGAAACACAAAGATCTTCAGAATTCAACATCTGGTCAAACGACAGTCAAGAAAGAGGGATGGACATAGAAGTTGTGAAATGCAGAGGCTTTGTGGTTGGCTAATTCTTGACAGTAAGCTACTATTTGATTGATTGCTTTGAGACTAAGTTAGACACCTCAACGATCCATTCAGAAGCCGTCTCTTCATTCGGCACACTGTCTCGCCGGTCAGAGCGACGAGAGACTGTGCAGAACGAAGAGACTGATTCTCTATTCTGACAAGCCTATTTGTGCTCTTCTGGAGCGTGATGAAACGACAAAACAAGCGAGTTAGAAGTATAAGTAGCTTTGTCAGACTAAAGACAACCGTCTCTTCATTCTGCACAGTCTCTCGCAGCTCCGACCGGCGAGACAGTGTGCTGAATGGAGAGACAACTTCTTGCGAAACCATCCCTAGTTAGAGAAGTCAGAAGCCTACAAGATAAGCTATCCCACTGAAAAATAGCCTCGGGCATTTCACGGAAACGGGGACGGGCCGCCGATTCAAATCGAGTTGCCTTACGAGCTTACTAGAGAAGAAAGAAACCGAATCTTCCCAACCAGAAAACAAGGCGGTCTCGTTAGGGGTTTTGACAGCAAAAGATGGAAACGAATGGGGAAGGAAGAAGAAAACTATAAGGCTATAGCGAAGATGAGGGCGATATTTGATGAATTTTCGCATCGTTTTCGCTCCATTTTTGCCTAGTCTACAGCACCGTTCAGCCCGAGCGACACCAATTTACTAGATTAAAAGGCATAAAAAGTGGGGTGGGACCAGGAGTCGACGCGACGTCCTCGAGGGTTGATTGCACCCTCGGGGTTGGAATGACTTTGGAATGAGTCGAATGGCGAGAGACAGCGGGAAAGAGAGAGAGTCAGACGGGATGAGCGATGGGGAGGATGAGAACTAGCGTTGAACAGCTGCCTTTTCAACTCTAGTAGGATGAGCCATTTTTAGCGCTCGTCTAAAATTGACTGGAGTGCACAAAAATAGGCGAAATTCAGCTAATTTTCAGTCCAGTAGAGACAAGATAGTTAGAAGGGACTACTAAATAACTTTTTGAAAATAAGCCACACCAAGTTAAGGCCTACTGCGCCATTTCGATGCTGCTTTGAACAACAAGGGAAGAGGGGTTCAGCAGCAAAAGAGGGAGTAGTACTGGAATGGGGGAATGAGGGGAGGAGAAGGAATGCATTAGACAGAGAAAGCGACGATGAGAGCCCAGAGCAGCAATACATACGAACATAAACATTGCATGACCGGACGACTCTCCTCGTTCAGCACAGTATCTCGCTGGCTAGAGTGACGAGATAGCGTGCGAATTGAGGAGTCTAATGACCAGACAATGCCAAGGATTAGGATGCAAACGCTCTGAGATAGTTTATGTAGAACTATACAATTGGTTTTGGATGCTTACAGAAAATCGAGGGAAAAGGGCCGAGATAGAGAAGATTTGCTCTCAAAAGCAAGCAGTATCCGAAGATCGTATCAGGCAGAGAAATTAGCTGATGGAGTGTATTTTTGTGCAATGCTGATGATCGACAGAGGGGATAATAAAGACACACCCATCTGGCTCAGCGATTGGAAGCGATCAGTGTAGACCTATGAGGCCAAACCAGCCCACAAGCACCCGGATTGCAAACTGGACGGAAACAGGAGCAAAAACGAAGCGAAACGCGGCCAATGCGAGAAATACTGGGGTAATCGCCTCTTCATCCCTCTTTAGTTAACCATTTAAAAAGAGAACGCGAGGAATGAGTTGGTAATTCAATCATCCTTTTCCGTTCAGAGCAGAGAGCCATTCCAAGAAAGCCATTCCAATTTCAAACTCTAATGATGCGTCTATTACCCGGATTTCGCGCGCGTTCGCAATGAGGAATCGATGGAGAGGGAAGCTACTGATTGAAGGAGGGAAAGAGGAGACAAGAAAGGAATAGAAGGAGGACTCATTGAGGAGAGAAAGGGAAGAAGAGAGGGAAGAGGGAGAGAGAAAGAGCCTTTCTAAGGGAGCGTCCCTTCTCATGTGCTGAGAGACGACCACAGATTGTGGAAGATGAGTAGGCATGCAATTTCGGCTCTCTCCATTCTGCACACACTCTCGTCGGTCAGAGATACGATAGAGTGTGCCGAATGGAGAGAGTGATTCCTCATTCAGATTGGAAGATGAGCATTGGAGGAGGAAGGGAGGAAATGAGCTTGGAAATCCGAGACTCACAGTCAAACGCTCAACACTCACTCAACTTTTGATGCCCGGCGACTCTCAAGCGAGTCAACAATATTTAGAGACCGCAGGGTGATCTACCAAATTTGTCGCACCGGTCCAAATGTGTGCTCAATATCTTGGTCTCGGTCTGAATAACATTTTTGCTTTTTAGAGTTTGTCTCTATCTCATCTCCCAGTCGAGTTATTACATGAAAACCACGCGCGCGCGGGCAATGGAGAGGAGACGGAAATCGGACGAGAGAGAAAAGAGGCGGAGCCTCTCTCGCGTGTGTCTCTCGCTCCCCCCCCCCCGCCCTCTCGCCCCTCTCCTCTCGCGCTCGAGCGACAATTCAGAGAAAAATATTAAAATTCTAGTAAAATGCTTAAAATTCCTCTAAAAAACAAATTAAGTAAATTAGAGTGGCGGAGCTGTGTACGATCACTAGAAACCCTTTAAACGGCAATTTTGGAATCAAAATCGTCGATTTAACCTACTTAAAGTTGACCGATCATGTTCCGCCTCTCGTCATTTGTTAAGCATCTTGAGAGCTATCGAAAACGCTTTTGATCGCATAATTTGGGTGCGAATCCGAATTGTCGCTCCGATGCGCAGGTTTTAGGCGATTCCTTATCCCCTCTAAAGGGGCGGAGCTTGCGGTCTCTAACAATATTGTGATTTCTTCAGATAAAATACGGATACAAAAATAGCCGGAAATATGGCCGATGAACCCTCAGGGGATTCGAATTGACATGAGCTTTCAGCGAGGATAGGAGCATAACATATGGGGATGGATGCACATCTTTCAGAGACGACTAGAGACAGAGGGAAACGGAGAGAGGCAGAGAAACCCATCCGTCAGAGACAGTTAGAGAGCAGAAGAACAGAGGAGAGACAGAGAGACTAGAGATAGCTAGAGAGTGTGGAGAAAGAGGAGAGTCAGACAAAGGACAGGTCTCTAATGAATGGATAAGCTCGGGATGCATTACAGATCAGGATTAGACGAGGGGAAGAGGAGGAGGGAAGTTAGCTCTCTCCATTCTGCACACTCTATCACCGGTCTGGGAAGAATGGAGGGAGCTAATATCCCTAGAAGAGAGGTTATCCTCAGAGTTCAAGTGAGGGAAAGGAGGAAAGGGGCGAAAGAGGGACAGTGAAAGTCAGCCAGAGCGCGCAGCTTTTTGCTTCCCTAAGGTCACCCCCGATCGATCTTGGAATGATCTCCTGCATAATTTGACATGACTCTCCTCATTTCTCTCTATCTCTCGCTGGATAGAGAAGCGAGATATTGCGTAAAATGTGGAGAGTGATATCTTACCTCCAGACAGAGGTCGGAGAAGGAGCGGACCGGGGGCATGACCGGGTTTTAGTGTAGCCGTGTTTTAGCTCGAAGCCGGTTGTGTGCGGTGTAAAACCCGGCTGGCGACGACCCTGAAATGACGCAATAGAACAAATGAGGGTTGACAAAGGGTTCGCGACGCGACAAAAGAACACGAAGCTATTGATTGGGGATGATCTGCGCGCGATTTTGTGTGATGTCGGATCGACAGAGATTTGATCCGGCAACAGTACTACTCACTAGCGAAAAAAAATCAGTATTCGATTCTCCTCATTTCGCATGCTATTTCGCTTCTCTGACCGTCGAGATAGTGTGCAGAATATCGAGAGTCGAAACCGAAACGACATCACTACTACTCACAACGAATCCACCGGCATGACAGTACAGTGGAACCAGAAATGAACCAGAAATGCGCGCGGGGGAGGGGATAAGATCGGGCGATGGACAGGAACATGAGGAAAAACATGAGAGTGGACACATGATGACCTTTCACATGAGGAGAGAGAGCAACTGACTCGAAGGAAATGAAGATGTTTCTTTGCTTAACTAATGACAGATAATCTAAATATGAACAGAGAGTGGACACATATGGCCAGGATAGTGTGCGTAGGACTGGAAAAGAGTGGACATATGATGACCTTTGAGGAGAGAGAAGAATCGTTTCGAACCAGGGATGGGGCGGCTTTTCTTCTCTCCAAAGGACAATTTAGCAGATGTTATGGTTTTACATGGCTTTTTTCTGAAAGAGTGATCAACCAAAAACTATGCTTTCAAGTCGATTGACGATGCGAAATAAGGATGGCAAAACGGCTTTTCTTAACGGGTTGAAACCAAATTCAACCCGGCAGTTTCAATGGTGAAGCCTGCTTGCCGATTTCGTTTTGTAATCACTAATGCGAAACTTTTTTCACTGAAAACTGAGCGATTTCAAGTGCCATAAAAGATAGGGAATGATCACCTGAGAAGGGAATAAAAGAGGGAAAAGAACCCATAGAGAATTGTGAGAAATCATAAGGGAAGGAGGGAATCAACACGGTCACCAATTCGATCAACAACATTTGCAGACACGGTTGTCCGTGCAGTAAAATTGAGAGATAATGCAAATATCCATGAAGATGGCAGGAATTAAATCAGGAAAGGTCTAGCAATATTGGTAGATACTGTCTGTTATGAGAGGTGAGAAGTTCCGAAGTGTTCACAAAAAAAGTATAGAATCGAGGAGAGGGGAACGACAATAATAGAGTCAGCATTCTATTCCTTCACTGTTGTTCTCAGTGCCTGGAACGTCAATGATAAGGGGGTCTGGCTATCACTCTCCTCGTTTCGCACACTATCTCGCCGCTCTGGCCACTTAGAGATCATGTTGAATGGAGAGACTGATGACTCTTTGCTCTCTCCATTCTGCACGCTGTCTCGTCACTCTAACCTACGAGAGATAAAGCGAAATGGAGAGAGAGTCAACCCTACACTTATCACTCATCGCCACTGCTCTGACCGACGAGGCAGTGTGCAGAATGGAGAGAACCTACTTATCACTCACAATGTGATCACCTGTTCACCCCTAGGGGGCTGTAATGGCACACACATGAGTATCAATGATAATGATAACGAGGGAAAGGAATGGTGATGGGACATGGGAGGGGGGAACTGGTTGGGAACTGTCCCACCCCCTCTTGAAAGTGGGGGGAACTCGACTAGAAATAGAGGAAGACGAGGAGAAAAAGCGAGAGTGGTGACCCTCGCTTTATCTCTCACTGGCGAGAGAAACGAGAGAGTGTGCGAAATTGAGAGGGCGGAGAACCGAAGCGAGACCACTAGTGAACACTCTCGATGACCGATCTGAGAGAGAAATCATCGAATTGAAAAGAGTTGGCGATAACTGTACTTTGTAAACGACACGAGATGAGGTACAACTCCACTTATCAGTTAGCGATGCGAAAAGGGATGGACATGATCGCAAGACGTTCTAAAACTGCTCTTTTCTGAGTCCCTTAATGAAACTTGAACGATAGTTTATTTGAACGATGCAAACCTTAATCCTAGTTTTCCAGTGCGTTTCCCAGATACGAAATATGCTAAAACAGAAGGAAATAATCATAGACGGGATTAAACTGTATTGCTCAGGTCGATAAATGATACGATTGGACTCGACAACTGAACCATTTTGGTATGAACAAACAACTGAGGCACTGAAGGACAAAAACGCAAGAGTAGTGACCGCCAGATGACCGCAGAGAGTCCAATCATCGAATTGGAATCTCAAGAGTAGATGGGAGGCGTGAGCCTATCCCCAAAACTGTACTCGGAAAGCGATACGATTGGATACGAAAACTGAACGATCTCGATCGGCCAACAAACAACTGGACGAAGAAGAAAACGGCCAAGAATGGGGAAGTGAATGGTCACTCTCCTTCCCTTCTGGAGAAAGAGATAGACGGTTTGTGTGTGCTTGCTGATCCATTCACCCCGTCGGCTCCGGGGAGGGGGTGAGAAGGGAATCATGCCATTTGGAAGGTGAAGAGACGATCAGGGAGAGGGCGTCTGAGGAGAGCAAGGTGGTAAGAGACCGTGCCAGAGGGAATGAGGAACAGGGAGAGCGAGAGGAGGTTGAGAGGGTGTCCTAGTGTAGAAGAAGGGAGAACGCGAACCATTCCAGAGAGGAAAAGGAATATAAAACCATGCTACAGAGGGAGGAAGGATCTCGATCCCGCCGGAAGGAGAACAGTGAACTCCGCTGGTTCCGTAGAAGGAAGCGAACCATTCCAGAAGGAGGGAGAGAGAAGAGAGGAGAACGAGGGAACCATGGCAGGGAGAGCGAGGGAGGTTCTCAGCGTGAGGAGGAGAAGAGGGAGAGGGAGAGAGGGAGGTTCTGAGAGGGAAGAGGGAGAGACGGTCAGGGGGAAGAGAGAAAGGGGGCAAACCAGCTTGAGAGGGGGAAGTGATAGCCATCGATGACATGCTGAGAAGGGGAGAGGAGAGAGACAATGAGCACGCTTCCGTTCGGAGAAAGAGAGTTGGAGATTGGATAGGGATGATGAAATCGATGATCTGATGAGTGATACTGTATCATGTGGTGTTAAAAAGTAAACGGGACAGTAAAAAGAGTGTTAATTTTTCTCTGGAAGAGTAAATTTAAAAGTAAAAAGATTTAAATTCACGCAATTTCGTATCTCGGTTCCCAAGAAAACTAGCGACTTGAAAGTCGGCTTATACGCCTTTTTGAACCTTTTAATCTCTAGAACCGATTTTCAAGTCGCTAGCTTCACTGGTACCGAGATATAGAAATTGCGGGAATTCAAATCGCAGTACTCTTCCGGCGCGATTTCAAATATTTCTACTTACTTTTCTAAGCAAAAAGTAACACACTTTTTTAATTTTCCGTTTACTTTTCCACGATTTTAACACTACATTACTAATACACCGTGGAAGATGTTGTGAACTGGATACTGTGGCTGCAGTATACGGTATCGAGTACACTCGACACCACTGCGAAAGGCAATGAGTATTCCGCACGCGCCCGGAGCGAAGGGGAAATTGGATAGGGATGATGCAATTGTTATGAAACAAGGTTCGGGATAGGGAAGATTAGGAAACTGCCTAGAGGAATCAGAGGGAAAACTCCAGCACACTCGGAAGAAATCCCCCTCGGAGTCGTGGGAACGTGCATGGGAATGGTCAGTGAGTTGGCCTCTGACTCTCCTCATTTCACACGCGCTCTCTCACCGGTTAGTGTGACGAGAGAGCGTGCAGAAGGGAGAGACAGAGAGAGAGAAGCGTCACTAGCGGTCAGTAATCGGCTCTCTTTCATGCGATCAGCTAAAGTTCCCAGATGAGAAGCGAGAAAAAGATATTTTACCCCTCATAGGTGCCTGTCTATTGACGAGAAGAGAATACCCTGAAGGATTACAGAAGGCTAGAGTATCACTCATAAATCAGCGAGGGCAGGAGAACTAGAGAGGTCTTGCCGCGAAAACTGTTTCTGGAACATTGCCAAGTCCTCTCGATTCGCACGTTCGCTTATTGACTCGTCCCATGCACACTCAATCATATTAACGCATTCATTGTATTGTTCATCCAATACCATTTGGATAAATATCCATTGAATCAGACAAACAACTAGAGAGCGTGTGGAATGAAGAGACCGTCCTTCTCCCTCCCCTCTCCTCCTCCCCTCATTCTCACCTCTTTCCCTCCTCCAGAATGGTCGCCACCTCTACCGCCTCGGCCAACACGCAGAGCAGCCACTCCGTCTACGCCAGTCGCATGAACGGCACCATGATCACGCCCGATGAGGTACGGTATGGGAGTACGGTAGATACTGTAGTCTGGGTCACGGTAGGCTACAGTATCAGGGGTAGACTGAGGGAAAGGAGTGATCGTTCACATTCCTGAGGAGGTACAGTAGATGGATACTGTATCCAGCCAGGTATACGGAAGTTTGGGTTACGGTAGCCTGACGGGGTTACAGTAGGATACAGATTGCCGTAAGAAGGGTGAGAAGGAGGGAAGGAGTGGTCACTCCGTCACCGCCAGTCCTAAAGTGGTGCGGTAGGAGTACTGTAGGGGTACAGTAGTATGGATTACGGTAGGCCACAGTATCCTTCTCTTATCGATCGCTTTGCAGGAGGATCGCTTCCGGCAGATGACCAAGTACCAGAAGGACCTGCTCGAAGTGAAGGTGCGAGGGAGGGAAGATGACGTCATCAGTGGATACTGTAGCTTATAGTACCCTGCAGAACCCCCAAACTCGACCCTGAGTATGGCGTTGTCGATAGAAGTTACTGTAATCGACCGTAACAAATCTATGACGTCATCTTTGACACCGATAATGACATCAACATCTTTGGACATGTTGGGGCGCCACTACGTTGGAGAGGGGCGGCGATGCATAGCTAAGGACTGAGGGGAGAGGGAGAGAAGGATAAAAGGGAAGAGAGGGGAACTGCAACTTGTAGCTACAGACCCGCGTATCACGCCTAAAAAAGGCTGAAACCTGTGCCACACTAGTGTATCGGAGCGGTTACTGTTGCCTCAGAAGACTGTAGTCGAGTGCAATTATCGATTTTTGCAGAACCCTTTCAAGCAGGCGACCAACTCGATCTCGGACGAGGACAATCATACCGTAATTCATAAATATTTCAAACAAATAATCAATAATTATTATTCAGGACGACAAATTCATCGTGCACCAGCACACGGCAGATCTCCTCACTTGCGTAAGAAGCGATTTTCGAAAACAATTTCGAGAATATGAGGTCTATAAAATCAATAATTGCAGACCAACGGCCGTGTCAACTTCAATAGCGAGCTCATCGGCAAGGCCGTTGTCAAGTGCGTGTGTGACCTACCGGGGAAACCATACCTTATCCTAGCATCGAAGAGCTACAGTACACTTTCGAAGCCACGGTAGATTACTGTAGTCTGCCTGAGAGGCGATTGATGCCTAAAGCTGTATTAAGCGGATACTGGAGTATACTGTAGTCCAGAGCTACAGTAACCCTGCGCATTCTGGGTCGCATACTGTATCATCAGAGAGCTACCGTAACCCTTGATTCATTCTAGGTGCAGCGTCAAGATTAGCAACCAGCTAAAGCAGCCCGTCGCTTTCAAGGTACGGTATCAGCCGAAGAATCGATAATCGATAATCTCCCGGTAGATCAAGTCGACCAGCTCGCGCCTCTTCCACATCAAGACGCCCCGCGGAGTCCTGCAACCCGCCGGCAACGCCATCATTACGGTATACGGAGGGTTACGGTAGCTGCCGATCACGGACTGATTCCGTACTGTAGCGTTTGATTACGGTATTTGTCTATCACGGACTTATTGGAAATTGTTGCTGAATGGTACGGTATCCATCGCAGATTTGGAAGCTATGCCGGACTGAGTGAATACTGTAGCTGGTGGTTACGGTATCCATCGCAGATTTTGAAGCGATATCGGACCGAGTGAATACTGTAACGGAGGGTTACGGAAGCTGCTGATCGCGTATACGGTATCGATCGATAATCTGTCAGATCTCGTTCCGCGGTTCGTTCATGCCCACAGACCTCGCGCACTTCATCGGCATCTTCGGAGTGATTCTGGATGAGAAGAACTCGAAGGAAGACCCCAAGAAGGTATACGGTAGATCAGGGAGAGAAGCGTACGGTAGGGATACGGTAGGCAGTCAGATTGCGATAGCTACCGCACCCTGGAGATAACAGTATACTGTAGAATGAGGGGTCTCGTAGACTGACCGTACCAATCGATATGATACCACACCCTGACGAAGGTGGAAACTGAAAGATCAAAGATCAATCTCTCAGATCTTCGATGACAAGCGCGACAAGGAGGACTTCATGCGCCGCATGTTTATCTCCTACTCCAAGGTGAGGGAGGCGTACGGTAACCTACTGTGGTCTACCGTATCTCGTGGTCTATTGACAACTGACTATAATTATCTGAGACGGTGTGCATACAGTATCATCGATCTATCGACGACTGATTTGATTTATCTGAGAGGGAATGCCTATTGTAGTTGTCCTACCGTATCCTATTGTCTATCGACAACTGACTTTATTCCAGACGGTGAAGCAGAGCGACACGTACCTCACGATTCTCCGCAACATGAAGCCCGTCGAGCCGAAGTCGGGATCGAAGGAATAGAGAAGAGAAGACGAGGGGAGAAGAGAGGGACAGAGCAATGAACAATGATAGAGAGCGATAAATGATACTCGAATGAAGGCAGTTGTTGATAGACATGATGATACGGTAGAAGGTACTGTATGCGAATGAAATCAGTTGTCAATTGACAGAGAAAAAACACGGTAGAATACACATGCTTATCTTGGTTGGTAGTGGGACACGGCAAAAATAGCACCGCAGCAAGCGTGTTCCATGAATAAAAGAAGACTTCAGAGGAGGAATGGATGACTTTTGGGATGGATTTGGAATGGATGAGTCTTGATATAGAGGGGGAGATCAGGAAAGAGTCAACAGAAGTGTTGCCGACTTGAATGAAAAAAAGAAGCAATTATCAGATATACGATTGAATGTGTACGGTAAATCACAGTTTCCCTCGGAGTTTGCTTTTGCGTTCTTGCTGAAACATACTCCATTGTGGGGACGACACCTTTTTGTGAACTCTCGAATGAGCGCAATTCAGACTGAGATGAGATGATTGCTCAAACGTCTCAAGATTGTATGCAAAACTCAATCTAAGTCGTTCTCGAACATTCCATTATGCAAAATGGGATCGAATTTCATCTCACAATTGAATCTCCCCTCACTTCGCCCCAATCAACTTGTCATGATCGGTCGCTCTCTACTCTCTCTCGTCCTCCTCACGCTCGCCCTCGCCGATGACACGTCTAACTTACTCGGCGATCAATCGGATACTGAGGCCTCCCTGCCCAGCAATGGTAAGAGTACGGTAGATGCGCCGTAATCGCATCAAGTCAGCTTCAGATACCGTACCGACGAGCGAATCGACTGAGAACGCAACGACCTCGGAGACGAAGGAGACACCAGGTGGGATGGGGGCGAGATTAAGGTAGATATCACCATCGACTAATGGCAATTACCGTACCCTTACCATTAGTGAGTATGGAAACGTCAGTAGTCGATAGATTGTCGGGTGCGGTAGATGTACGGTATGTTTGAGTATGTACGAAGTTGCGAATAATAATTTTACTTGTTCCAGAGCCCACTTCCGTTGCTCCGTCTACAGGTGATGCTTTCTTTGAATGCTTTTGAAAATAAGTTTCTGAAGCACCTGTAAAACCCTGCTATGTTTCGGCAACAACAGAAAACTGTTAGGTGTTGGTTGTGAGCTATGTGAATAGCGGTGGCGTTTAAGTAGATAAAACATTAAACGTTTACAGCTTCGACTACTACCGTCACAGAAGCACCCACAGTAATCACAACTGAGCCAACGACAGGTTCGCCTGAGGGGAAAATACACAAAAATGGAAAAAATTCTTATTTATTTATTTAACATTGTTTCCACTCCTTATGGACAGCCTAGCACATGATCTAGTAACCTTATTTGAGTCTGCATAATTATAGAAATATTTAAAAACTAATATTATTAAAATAATTTTCAGCAGCGCCAACGACGTCGGCCCGGAAGACAACGAAACCAGCGAAAACAATAACAAAAACAACAACAACAACCACTGTGTCGCCGTCGGAGGGTTAGATAATAGAGATATCGAGGACTGTCTGGATACTGTAGCTGTTGACTACGGTGGCTATCGATCACTGAATATCAAGCCGTGCGTACAGTATTCCATCTCACTATTTTGCGCGAGAGTATGCAAAATTGAGAGAATAATTCCGAGATAGCGAGTTACATTTCGGTTTGGCTACACAGAATCGAGAGAGCGGAATACCGAAACCACCGATTCAGTGATCTCATAAAGAACTCTATCCGAAATTACACATTTTCTGAAAATGAAATAATAAATTTATATATTTAATTACCTTTTTTCAGATCCGGACATGCTCGCAGGGAGTGAGTTTTGAACCAATCACAGGCGAAATATTTTTTGAGAAAACTTAGAAAGAATCTTTTGAATCTTTGTATCAATCTTGAATAAAAGAGAGCAATGTTTGTGAGAAAAAGAATTTAAAAAATAAACTAATTTAGTGCACCAAATGTCCGATACTGACGTGTGCAAAGAGACTAAGAAGAACATTAAGATGCCGAGTAAGTAACATATTTATTATTAAAAATATATTATTTAATTTAATTAATTGCAGCATTCGTGAAGAAGGCACGAGTCGCAGAGCGCAAGAGTGAGGAAATCTTCAATTACTTAAAAAAATAATTTAAAAATAAAATTAATAAAATTAAGATAACCGCATGAAGATGAAGTATTTCTCCATCGTCCTCATTGCCGTTCACGGTATTTCACAATTTCGTTCCTACTTTTTCTCTTTCACTCTTGATTTTCAATATCACCGTTAGCATATAACGATGCTACAAACCTCTCAGATCAAAAACCATTACTTCATCATCCTTATTCAATCCTCGATTTGTCATCACTAATCACTTTCCTCTTAGGGATCTTTGTCATCTTCATTCTCGTCCTCCACTGCCTTCCCTTCCGTGGCTCCTCCTCCCCCTCCATCGCTCCCAACGTCGCCTCACTGCCCAGTGGAAGTGAGTTTCAAGCTTGTTTCTCGGTAGGAATCACGAGACACGGTCATAGGAACTCCCCACTTTGCTTGTCACCCGTTGAAATGCTTCACAGAAGTATATCAATCGCTTTCCAATGCATCTTTGTCGATATTTTGGAAGACCTTCTCCCGCAAAATATATCTATTACAATAAATAAAAAATATAATAATAATTATTAAAAATAATTGTTATTTGCAGGGGCGGAGCAACTGAGTGAGCAGGCGCCCCCGTCCATCGTCATGGAGCCAATCCACACTTGAGAACAGGGATTAATGATGGATAAAAATTTTCACGTATTGAGTATTACCTCACAAAAAGGAGATTGCTGAAACTACTAGCGATGGAACAAAGGAATTGATTGGTAGTAGTGATGGCCATTCTAGATCGACTCTCCTTGATCTATGCTACAACATAGTTTACTTTTTCGAGAAGCAAAGGAAATTAGATTTCTGAGTAATATATTTGCAATAACGAAAAAAAAAACAATAATATCCTCAGGGGAAATGTTGTAATTCTTAATAGGTAATAGAGTGTAAGGTGTGCGGTTAGATTGTGGGATCAGAATTTAAATGTAGTTTATGCACGAGGTGGAGAAAGAAATGTCACTTTCTAGCACTGCGGTGCCTTTCTGTCAATTTCTCTCACATATTCATGCATGACCCACACCCAGAAGTGAACCTTTCCTCCATCCAGCTCTTAATTTAATTTATTCAATTTAATTATAATTGATTTAATTATTATAAAAAAAAGTCGAAAAATTTACCTATCATACCTTGCAATTTCAATGGTTCAATGAAACTTTCGAAACTTTCTGAAACTTTCAAAAGTCTCAAGCTGAGTGTGGCCTTCTAAGCCCAATTGGCTATTTTTGCTTCTTTTCATATTTTTCTGCGTACCCGATTTCCTTTATGTCGCGAATAATTAAATGAAATATTCGATATGCATGGCAAAAACAGCCCGAGAAATTTTCAATGAAAAATGAGCGTCCCACCCGATTTGCGGGTGATTGACGAAAGGAGACGCGACTCTGCGTCAGTTATTGCCCAGTATGCTGATCTACCCTCATTTTTTGAACTTGTCCTTTACTTTACCACGTGTTTCACCTTTCTAGACATGCCCCCACTTACGAAATGTTGTTTTTTCAGGTGCGGAGCGCACGGGCGACGCCTCTGGACGGAGGATCGATCCGCGAAAGCGGCAAGTTATGTCGTTTTCTTTGTTTTCTTTGAAACACTTCGAGTTTGGTTGATTTTGTTGCGTATTACTCATTTTCGCACTTGAAATGGACGTCTTGTTGTGATGCTGGAACTGCTTTTGGTTTAGAAAACCCATAAAACAGGGTTATCTTTCCTAGCGGCGTCTATTGCTAGCCAAAACGAGTGAGAAGCGTTCCTAACGTTAGGCCTAACTCTTCCTTCTATTGCCTTCTCTAAAAAAGTTGTATTTGTATCATTATTGAATGGAAGTTATACGATAAATTGAGAACTTCGTTCAATCGATGCGAGTCGTCCTTCGCTTCACCTCAAGGACGGGAGGGACGAAAGGTGTGAGTCGTCATTGGTTCCCATTATTTCTCTGAACAACGACTGGTATATATCGCCTCTTCTCTTATTGAACCTTCTTCTCTATTTTCATCAGATATTTAAAACTATTATCCTTATGAAACTTCTATAGGTGTGCTCACTATTACCGTAATCCCAGAATATTGATTGCCTTGATCGAAAGCAGTCTCTTGTTTATCGATGTGCAGAACGCATAGTCAAATTACGTTGCTAGTTGAATCACGAGACTCACTCTATTGTCACTATGATGAATAGTCGAACTCATTTCATTCCCTCTTTAGATCCACTCATCGAGTGGTCTCTCCCTCTCTCGCTCGAATCATCAGGTACATATGGTGTAAATGCTTTGCAACTATTGAACTGTTGTATCATGCTATATTTGAAGCTGTTTATCTCCGCATTGAGTATTATCTAAACCTTGTGAAAGATGAAACCACCTCTTTTAATACGAACGTTTCACGATAGAGCAGACGGATCCATCAACTTGGAATTTACTTTTGTATTTTCTCAGGTGGACCTCCTCTCTCTTCTCTTCTCGTCTATCCCTCCGATGACGTCAAAGGGGACGTCGTTTAATCAGATGAGTCTTTGTTCCATTATCTTTTGCCTTCGAAAAGTAATATTTTGAAACCAAAAACGAGCCAGCGATATCTGTGAATAAACTAAAATAGTTTTCGCTGATAAAAGGGACAAAGACTACCCTAGAATATAACGAACGTGAAGCTTTGTGGAGCAGTTCTAGATCCCCGTTCGGTATCATCGCTTCTCTCTTCGATATCTCTTCGCTGTGACGTCCTCAGGCCGACCATTCAGGTATTTATTGGCCAACAAAATAAACTAGACAATGAACTACGAACTATAATGATACTGGCCTATCGGTGTATCATGAAGGGGCAGACACTGCCTACACTCGTTCATCTGTATCATCATGTTGACTAAGGATGAATCTCACTGATTCCAGTTATGATAGTATCGATAATAACCGTAATCCTCACTTAGTGCTATAAATATAATGGTTCATTATTCGAAGTTTCAATCTCTCTCTATTCAGAATGGATCTCCGTTCGGTCGATTGGACTCCTATATTTTGTTGAAGTTATGCCAATAAATACCTGAATGGTCGGCCTGAGGACGTCACAGCGAAGAGATATCGAAGAGAGAAGCGATGATACCGAACGGGGATCTAGAACTGCTCCACAAAGCTTCACGTTCGTTATATTCTAGGGTAGTCTTTGTCCCTTTTATCAGCGAAAACTATTTTAGTTTATTCACAGATATCGCTGGCTCGTTTTTGGTTTCAAAATATTACTTTTCGAAGGCAAAAGATAATGGAACAAAGACTCATCTGATTAAACGACGTCCCCTTTGACGTCATCGGAGGGATAGACGAGAAGAGAAGAGAGAGGAGGTCCACCTGAGAAAATACAAAAGTAAATTCCAAGTTGATGGATCCGTCTGCTCTATCGTGAAACGTTCGTATTAAAAGAGGTGGTTTCATCTTTCACAAGGTTTAGATAATACTCAATGCGGAGATAAACAGCTTCAAATATAGCATGATACAACAGTTCAATAGTTGCAAAGCATTTACACCATATGTACCTGATGATTCGAGCGAGAGAGGGAGAGACCACTCGATGAGTGGATCTAAAGAGGGAATGAAATGAGTTCGACTATTCATCATAGTGACAATAGAGTGAGTCTCGTGATTCAACTAGCAACGTAATTTGACTATGCGTTCTGCACATCGATAAACAAGAGACTGCTTTCGATCAAGGCAATCAATATTCTGGGATTACGGTAATAGTGAGCACACCTATAGAAGTTTCATAAGGATAATAGTTTTAAATATCTGATGAAAATAGAGAAGAAGGTTCAATAAGAGAAGAGGCGATATATACCAGTCGTTGTTCAGAGAAATAATGGGAACCAATGACGACTCACACCTTTCGTCCCTCCCGTCCTTGAGGTGAAGCGAAGGACGACTCGCATCGATTGAACGAAGTTCTCAATTTATCGTATAACTTCCATTCAATAATGATACAAATACAACTTTTTTAGAGAAGGCAATAGAAGGAAGAGTTAGGCCTAACGTTAGGAACGCTTCTCACTCGTTTTGGCTAGCAATAGACGCCGCTAGGAAAGACAACCCTGTTTTATGGGTTTTCTAAACCAAAAGCAGTTCCAGCATCACAACAAGACGTCCATTTCAAGTGCGAAAATGAGTAATACGCAACAAAATCAACCAAACTCGAAGTGTTTCAAAGAAAACAAAGAAAACGACATAACTTGCCGCTTTCGCGGATCGATCCTCCGTCCAGAGGCGTCGCCCGTGCGCTCCGCACCTGAAAAACAACATTTCGTAAGTGGGGGCATGTCTAGAAAGGTGAAACACGTGGTAAAGTAAAGGACAAGTTCAAAAAATGAGGGTAGATCAGCATACTGGGCAATAACTGACGCAGAGTCGCGTCTCCTTTCGTCAATCACCCGCAAATCGGGTGGGCGATTGTCGAGCGACAAATAAAAGACAAAATAAGCCGAAAATCGCGAGTAAAACATTAGATTAGAAGAGGAACGTGAGAGAGACACGCGAAAAGTCATCATGGCTCGAGCCAGTCCAGAGCCGTCGCCGGAATTTGCTCCCATCTTGGAATTTGGCACGCGCGAAAACGCTCATTTTTCATTGAAAATTTCTCGAGCTGTTTTTGCCATGCATATCGAATATTTCATTTAATTATTCGCGACATAAAGGAAATCGGGTACGCAGAAAAATATGAAAAGAAGCAAAAATAGCCAATTGGGCTTAGAAGGCCACACTCAGCTTGAGACTTTTGAAAGTTTCAGAAAGTTTCGAAAGTTTCATTGAACCGTTGAAATTGCAAGGTATGATAGATAGATCTCCGTGCGGTCGACCAACCCAATAAAAAATATCTGCAATTTATTTTACTCTGAATTTGCTCGTTGAGTGACTTGGTTGGAGACAATTAACGAGAAAGATGATAACATATTCCGATTGATTCGAAATATTTCAATATTTCAATCAGCCACTGACGTGCTGAACTACATGCCTGTTGTTTTGTGGTGCTTCCATCTCTTGATCGGCATTTTTGAACCACACGCGCCTTCTTTGAGTCCAACATAGATGTGTTTCGGCTGAACGAGGGGCAGTCAAGCCTCCGAACCAACATCACACCAACTATCTTAGTGCCTTCGAAGACGTGTTGATATACATGGCCAGTCTGGGAGAACCACATCTTCATAATGTGCTTCCTTTCTTCGGGGTCACTGCAGACTTCAGCGAGTCTTGCATATCCATCGTCCGAGAGGGTGGCAATCTCTTTATCTTCTTAAAGGAAGGAAATCATGATTCTGCCTTGAGTTGTTCCTTCTAGCCAGAACCTTCTCCACTTTTTCGATTCCCAGCGGTTCATTGCACACTTCCCGCCACTCTTTCTTTCTCCGTCACATTTGATGGAAAGCAAATGGCCACTTGAGTTTCCTCACGCATAATCTTATAGTTTCCGATTCCATTGTTCTGCAGGGTCAGGTTTCCTTCAGGAGTGGCGGCGTATCCGTGCATGCCGCGCCCCTTCGCGAAATAGTTGAGGTTGTAGTAAGCTCTAAAAAAGAAAACAATATTTAATTGCGTTTCTAGGGACTTAAAACATTGCAGACGTTATATCTTATTTGCGGCTCCTAGAAAACGCGCTTACCTGAGATTCCACAAATCGTACAGATTTGGAGGGTCGTTTTTCTGCAAGCAATCAAGTGTTCGATTTATGATTTTTTTCATTAAATTTGCAGAACATCTGTGAGGTTATATCATATTTGTTTCCATCAAACCGTGCATGTAGGTTCATCAACATACCAGGTAGCACTGAGTGAAGAATGTACATTTGGCATCTTTGAAGCATAGGGCGATGTGCCTGCCATCGAATATTTCAAGTAATGTTTTAATGTTCATTAAACATCCAAGATGTTTAATGTTAAATTACCATACATTCATAAAATTTATTGTTTTTCTCACTTGTTCCATTTTCTATCGATCAAAAGTACGTCCTGCTTCCAAGTTCCATAGGTCGAACAGTCATTATTTCCTTCAATTCTGCTATATTGTAATCGAAAAAAAAATGAACAAAGTGGCTAGAATCACATGATGCATGGAGCACCACCTTTTCCGCAACTCGGCACTTTGGCTAACTGCAACATTTCCGAATACATTCTAATCAAGCCGAACTTTTACAGTTCAATATCTCAATTTAAACCAAATATGATTTATGTACTATTCAAGGAGGAGACAAGTAAAATAGGTGGACAGCTGTTGTACCAATCTCCTCAAGGCAATGCCTGATCAGCACATCGTTCAGGTTCAGGGGTGTGCAAAAGTTCGCGACCTCCTCATTTCGAATGCTCTCTCGCTGGTTAGAGAAGACGAGAGAGTATGCATAATGAGGAGGTCGGAAAACTTTTTGCACACTTCTGGTTCTGTTCATACTAATTTCTGAGATATTGAGTTAATTCTGGTCACCGGCAGCCTAATTCCAGTAGTTGATGGGTTGGCTGGGCGAGTGCCATTCATCAACATGGAAGGGGAGCAGCCAGCCCGTTTCGTTATTCTGGAGGATTCCTGAAAATTGACAACACCGATTTGCACTGTTACATGTTTCAATAGATGACGAGTGCGTAGAATAATGAGTTCGATCCCTAAATCTGAAGTATTTTACTCCTTCTTACAAGGGAATGACCGGAACTCACTTATCCAAAAGTTCTGAAAAAATTCAGAGATAATGCAGAAAAAAAAACTGCATTTTCTGTGAACTTTTCAGAATTTTCGGGATATGTGAGTTCCGGTCATTCCCTTGTTAACTTTACCGGCAAATGCGGAATTCTCGTCATCGTTGTGCACGGCTGCGTTGACGGCGCCTTTTTCGCGACAGAATTAGTTCGCATGAAAATTAGGCGATGCATACGTGTTCTTTTAGGATTTTCAGCAAACTTCGGACCATATGATAGGCTGCGGACTTCGAATCAGGCACTTTCCTCGAAGAGCACGGTCGCCATGTTCGCAAGTGTATGCTGACTCTGAGGGAAATAAATATTTGGATACTGTAGGAGTGCGCTTACCGTAAGCGCAAAGTACGAACATATTGTGAGCAGATGAGGTCCCATCGTGATAGTCTGACGGCTGGAGATTTATAAGAATAATAATTGATTAAACCTTTTTTATATCTAGGCGCATTTTAAAGTCTGACTGTATTTCTTTTAGTAATGAAGAGCATTCATGGTATTTTCTTGTGAGTCTAGTTGAATCAAGGACGATTGATTCGCGTGTGATTTGCATATCGGCGAATGAACATCTCTAGTGACAACACTTACGCACATTGAGAAACATTTTCTGAAGGATCGTCTTTCTATGTCCGCTCAGGTAGATTAACGATCCTCTTAGCTGGTTGCCGCATGTCACGTTACCGATATCGGAAGTTTGCTAAATAATATATTATTTGCAAAATTGTTTTACTGTTAATCCACCTTTTCGTTTATGGCAAAATAGCAGATGTATTCATCGAAGTAGGTCCTATAGGGCATAGAGTCGCACTTGAGACGAATGACATCAGCTGAAAGAAAACAATTAAAACTATCTGACATCATTTTCTCAACGATTCGAACCTGTGGCGACACGAAGGGGAATGCCTATTTCAGCGATCGATGAAGAGAAAAGGCAAGAGAGGAAAAGAAAGAGCCACATCCTTCGCGCAATCAATCTAGCGAAAGGAAACTCTATATATTGAAGCTTTGATCATCTTCTGCGTGTTTATAGTTAAGATAAAATCTATTTCATCTTACACGTGTTTATGCGCCTTCTTTTGATGAATGCTTGTTCCATCTCCAATAAATTCGCAACCAATCGATACTCTTTTTAAAAAAAAAATTGTCGTTCCAAAGTCAGTTTCACTGTTACTGAGTAAACAGAGAACGGGTATTTCGGCCGCAAGGTTACGCGAGATTCTGGATGGGTGACAATTCAGCAAACGACATTTCCGCAACTCGACATAATTCGATTTCTAGCCACCCTAGGATCCCGGCAAAGGTGTCAAAATAGAGAGGAAGTTATGCTGATCAGAATGACACCTCTGCCAGGAACCTAGGGTGGCTAGAAATCGAATTATGTCGAGTTGCGGAAATGTCGTTTGCGGAAAAAATCAAGTTGCGGAAAAATATAAGTTGCGGAATTGTCACCCATCCGAGATTCTGATTGAAATTGTTTCATTCTGAATCCACTTTGATTCTGAAACGGTTTTTTCGATATGATCCTTTTGACCCTTTTTACTGAAGCACATTTTTCGTTGTTCGATGAACAAATATTACTTCAAATTGTAGGTATTTTAAAAGCTCAAACACCCCAGAAACAAATTAAAATATAATAATATAAATAAATTATAATTATTTACAGGAGAGGAGCAACTGAGTGAGCAGGCGCCCCCGTCCATCGTCATGGAGCCAATACAGACTTGAAAACAGTCATAAATGATGAATAAATTCAAGCTTCGAATGTTGCGTCAGATCTATCGACAATGGAACAATATTAGTAATGCCATGGGAAATTTACGAAACACATAATTTCTTTGATACCGATCATGTTACCGACTTTCACTCGGGTCAATACAATCCAGTGATAATTTATTATTGCAACAACACTGTTAGTGGTAATGACACATTTATATGAATTGTACTTGTCAGTTTTTCAATTGCACTTGTCGGTCCTTTTCCAGATAGAGGTTCAATGCGCATTCGACACACTGCTGCAGTCGGAGGATCGCGGTGTGGCGTCGCTATACCCTTGTCAGATTGCCGTCGGAGGAGAGGTAAGCGACTTTTGAAGTCTTGCCCTACTCAGCAATTGAGTTCTGATTCTTTCGTATCCGGCATCTGAATCAATCGGACAAACTCAGGTGATGTCGGATGAAATTCAAGTCGGGTTCGACTACATTTCCGACGTCGCAAAAGTCGTGCACGTGGACGGATCGTGAGTTTGATCGGTTCAAGACATACCAGATGTTCGTACGCATCATTTCAGGCTACAGTACGATGTATCAATCCGTCGCATGCCCTGCTCCGACTTGGCTGATCGCTATGGTAGCTGAAAATGTTGAAAGAAAATGCCGTAGATCAATCATGTGCTTGAATGAGCGGTGACAAACCCATTCCTTTTGCAGAATCGAAGATCCACAAGTCCGATGGCCCTGCGCTGGCATTTCAGGTAGGTCCTTCCAAATATTACTACCGTCTCAGCTAATCTCATTGATTCCGGTGTAGCCAGTATCGTATCGGCTCTTCCAATAACACTGTTGGTCCGATAGCGAGAGTAGTGGAGACCAGCAGGAGGAGGAGCCAGGCTTGGGCGGCCAACATTTTTCTGATGATGAGAAAGATGGATTGACTTCCTACTGTCGACCGAAACTTTTATGCACAGAATATTGATATAAAATTTGAATATTACGAACAAAACATTGGAAACATCTGACCCTGCCGTCACGAGATCATATTTGACTATTGGTAGCGTCGTATTTCCACGGATTTGTGTGTTGGGCTCTATCATTTGCTCTTCTCGATACAATGAAAAAAAAAGGAAGCTCTTTCTTTTTACCGTTTTCCAGTTCTGATCTTTTTTTGACAATATGGCGGCGCTACTAAAGCCCTTGGTCACTTTTTAAAGAATTTTCTTCTTATCATTTCGGTATATAAGGTTAATCATTTGACTTTCCCGTGAGATAACCAACCGCGGCGTCGCTGTTTTTTGCATCTTTTTTTAGGCATAATTGTTTGTTCAAAAGTATGGCGGCGGCGCGTAATTTTGGTTCAGGCTTGGCTAAATCAAATGGGCGGAGAGTATCCTGACATACCCTAGGTAACGACTACCATTAAACAAACTCAAAACAGCGTTTGGGGATCTTAGTTGGGAGCCTAGAAGGTGCTAAAGTACAATAATTGAGATCTGTATATCTATCGTCTCGCGAAAATAAAGACGAAAACGATTTTTCGTCTGCTTCAGCATCACCTGATTCACTTTTATGCGCACATTTCTAGTATGCTCAAAGTGAATTATCATTAGCACTAGCTGTATTGTAATCACCAAGTATCATACTTCACAAATATATCACCGGTGGAGCTCTATCACTGTTCTCCACGGAGTACTGATTCAAGAAATATATTCAATTCATGGTCGAACTCAGTATCTTTTAATTTCCATTGCGCCTGTCTTAATGGTCGGTCAGCTCCGATACAATGTGCGCTATGAAGAGCAGACATGTCCTCAACGATTACGGAAAACCACGAGAAGATGGATCAATTACGAAATATACCAGAGAGCAGAATCTACTCTCGAGAAAAAGGGAAAAAACTTACGCATCAACCTGATATAATTCAAGTTGAATCAGATTCTTCTCATTTCACTCGCACACCAGAAAAACGAGAGAGCATGCTAAGCGAAAAAAAGCTCGCCATCGATCCGGCATCGCTATTCAGACTACAGATTGTTAGTGCGATGCCATTTCAGTTCGCGATGGCGTACTACTACGACGGTCAGCCTCCGAGCTCCTTCATCGCGAGATACACCTCCACTCGAGTGTAGAGTATGCAGCTTCTAGATCGTATCGATGTGATAAAGCGATTGCAACTAAATCTGAGGAATCTCTATACAATAGTATTTTCGTATCCATTACGAAGGACCAATCGATTACGAAGTCTCGTTCTGCTCGTTTTCCTAGTCATAGTCGAGGCATGCTGCACTCCGCTTCCAGTCAGCACTAGTGTTGCCGGATCGAGAAACGAGATCTCGATTTTATCGCGCGCCGTTTGGCTTCGAGTCGAGAAAGGGTAGAGAAGACGCACGCGCTCTCCTCTCGGCGGAGTCGAGATCTCGATTCTCGTTCTCGATCGGGCAACCCTAGTCAGCACTGAAGTCAGCGCTGAGGACGCCGATAAACTCGCAACGCTATTCGGGAAGGCAGTCGACGTGACGGCTGCACTATCCATTCTTGCTGAAGAAGCGGAAACCGTCGGCGGATCGACGCAAGAGCACCTCACTAATTGCTTCATTGCTAAACGATAGCAGTCAATTAGCGATGACGACATTTAAAAAAAATTATATGTGAGCCCAACATCCAATGGGTAGTCACGCGGAATGTGTGTTTCGACATTGTCCCAGCGAGTGACAATTTGAGTTATCCTGTCACAGGTAGCGTGAGATGTGCCAAGATAACTATGTTTCCGGAATCGACATGATCATTCGATCATTCGTTGATCATTCGTTTGCTTTTTGATCAAATAATAAGACCTCACCTGGGACTCTTTCATCCAGATTCACCGTCGTTTTGTGGCCGATGCGGTACGAGACGCAAGACATACATTATAGGGCTGGCAATTTGTGTCTCAAAGAACCGCTCCCCTCGCGCGTTTTGAGACAGGAATGAGTCGGAATGAGAAACGCTCTCTCAAATCTCAGACACAAGTGTGTCCGAGAGTGAAATTGCCTTTGTTCTTCCGTTGTTCACATCTCGACACAGATCCTACACAGAAGTTACGATAACACGGGTCTATTCTATCAAGTTCTGTTGATCGAGTATTAACATAAGAATCTAGCTAAATTCAGTTGTATCCTGTATTGTCGACATTCCTATCTGTTCGAAATGAGTGAGATCAACCGTTCACAACTATCGAGGTAAATAAATACAAATCAATCGCCCGACGACTCGATTCCAAAATAGCCGTCCATTTTGGAATCGAGTCGTCGGGCGATTGATTTGTATTTATTTACCGCATGCATCTAGTACGAAAGCTGGACAGAAAGCGTGCCTGTTCGATAGTTGTGAACGGTTGATCTCACTCATTTCGAACAGATAGGAATGTCGACAATACAGGATACAACTGAATTTAGCTAGATTCTTATGTTAATACTCGATTAACAGAACTTGATAGAATAGACCCGTGTTATCGTAACTTCTGTGTAGGATCTGTGTCGAGATGTGGCAGGTACTGTTACTTGATCATAACTCAAGGAAATGATCGCAGATCGAATTCGAAAACATCGATGTTTTGATACATTTTACGCTTCGTGAGGTATGGTTATTCATATTCAGTTAGGCGCTGTATCATCAGCAATAACAGAACGGACCATAACATGAGGTTGATCATTGGACGCTAAAAATACTAACTCGAAGAGGGTTGAGGAAGTTCCGAGATTTGCAAGCCAGACTGTCACAGTACTTTCCTACCATAATGACGCCTGGATTTGGGTAATGTATTGGGGTTGGCAATTTATGTCCAAAGGTGTGTCTCAGACACAATTGTGTCTCAAATTGAACCGAACAAACAATGAGGAACAACGGAAGAACAAAGGCAATTTCACTCTCGGACACACTTGTGTCTGAGATTTGAGAGAGCGTTTCTCATTCCGACTCATTCCTGTCTCAAAACGCGCGAGGGGAGCGGTTCTTTGAGACACAAATTGCCAGCCCTATAATGTATGTCTTGCGTCTCGTACCGCATCGGCCACAAAACGACGGTGAATCTGGATGAAAGAGTCCCAGGTGAGGTCCTATTATTTGATCAAAAAGCAAACGAATGATCAACGAATGATCGAATGATCATGTCCATTCCGGAAACATAGTTATCTTGGCACATCTCACGCTACCTGTGACAGGATAACTCAAATAGTCACTCGCTGGGACAATGTCGAAACACACATTCCGCGTGACTACCCATTGGATGTTGGGCTCACATATAATTTTTTAAAAATGTCGTCATCGCTAATTGACTGCCATCGTTTAGCAATGAAGCAATTAGTGAGGTGCTCTTGCGTCGATCCGCCGACGGTTTCCGCTTCTTCAGCAAGAATGGATAGTGCAGCCGTCACGTCGACTGCCTTCCCGAATAGCGTTGCGAGTTTATCGGCGTCCTCAGCGCTGACTTCAGTGCTGACTAGGGTTGCCCGATCGAGATCGAGAATCGAGATCTCGACTCCGCCGAGAGGAGAGCGCGTGCGTCTTCTCTACCCTTTCTCGACTCGAAGCTAAACGGCGCGCGATAAAATCGAGATCTCGTTTCTCGATCCGGCAACACTAGTGCTGACTGGAAGCGGAGTGCAGCATGCCTCGACTATGACTAGGAAAACGAGCAGAACGAGACTTCGTAATCGATTGGTCCTTCGTAATGGATACGAAAATACTATTGTATAGAGATTCCTCAGATTTAGTTGCAATCGCTTTATCACATCGATACGATCTAGAAGCTGCATACTCTACACTCGAGTGGAGGTGTATCTCGCGATGAAGGAGCTCGGAGGCTGACCGTCGTAGTAGTACGCCATCGCGAACTGAAATGGCATCGCACTAACAATCTGTAGTCTGAATAGCGATGCCGGATCGATGGCGAGCTTTTTTTCGCTTAGCATGCTCTCTCGTTTTTCTGGTGTGCGAGTGAAATGAGAAGAATCTGATTCAACTTGAATTATATCAGGTTGATGCGTAAGTTTTTTCCATAATTCACTTTGAGCATACTAGAAATGTGCGCATAAAAGTGAATCAGGTGATGCTGAAGCAGACCAAAAATCGTTTTCGTCTTTATTTTCGCGAGACGATAGATATACAGATCTCAATTATAGTACTTTAGCACCTTCTAGGCTCCCAACTAAGATCCCCAAACGCTGTTTTGAGTTTGTTTAATGGTAGTCGTTACCTATGGTATGTCAGGATACTCTCCGCCCATTTGATTTAGCCAAGCCTGAACCAAAATTACGCGCCGCCGCCATACTTTTGAACAAACAATTATGGCTAAAAAAAGATGCAAAAAACAGCGACGCCGCGGTTGGTTATCTCACGGGAAAGTCAAATGATTAACCTTATATACCGAAATGATAAGAAGAAAATTCTTTAAAAAGTGACCAAGGGCTTTAGTAGCGTCAAAAAAAGATCAGAACTGGAAAACGGTAAAAAGAAAGAGCTTCCATTTTTTTTTCATTATATCGAGAAGAGCAAATGATAGAGCAAGAAATTATTGCATTTCGGATTTTTCGGAGCCCAACACACAAATCCGTGGAAATACGACGCTACCAATAGTCAAATATGATCTCGTGACGGCAGGGTCAGATGTTTCCAATGTTTTGTTCGTAATATTCAAATTTTATATCAATATTCTGTGTATAAAAGTTTCGGTCGACAGTAGGAAGTCAATCCATCCTTCTCATCATCAGAAAAATGTTCGCTGCCCAAGCCTGGCTCCTCCTCCTGCTGGTCTCCACTACGCTCGCTATCGGACCAACAGTGGGTAAAAGTGTTTTGGCTTGAAACGGTAGAAATTAGAGATATGTATCTTGTCGATATCCACCCGGTCTTTTGAAAACACTAGGTATCGATTAAAAAAAAAGATTGCGTATGATGGAAAGTTACCGCTCTGTATTGCGACTAGTGATTTCCCGTTTGTATGTTATTTATCGAAGTCTAGGCAGCACTACCTAATGCACCCCTGCAGGTTGAATTCGTCGGAGAGGTCGCCAAAGACGCCATCGTTGACTTCGGCAAAGCCGCCGGCGCCGTTGTGAATACCGGAAAAGAAGTCCTCACCGGTATCGGACACGTCCTCACTACACCCCTCGACCAAACCCGTACGTTGCGAATACTACGACTTTTTAAAATGATTTTGAAATGTATACCCATTCTCGCCTTTCTTAAAATATTAGAAGCGAATGTTTGCATTTGCATGTTCTCACCGTTCTATTCAATTTAGACGCTGGCAATGTATACAACGGAGTGCGACATACTATTGGAAAATATTTCGGAGCTCGCTAAGGTCTCAGTGGAGTCTTCACATCGCATTCGTTACACTCAATGTTTCAAGAACTTCATTGAGATGTAATAAATGTAATTCGAATCACAACAGTCAGCAATAATTTAATTCGAATCACAACAGTCAGCTCCTTCCTCCCCCATTCAACCCTCTGGCCCCTCGCCCCCCTTCCTTTCTCACGCATCTTTCCCGTATCTGTCTTCTCATTTTCCTTCTCCTATCTCGCACACCTTGAACTAGTAGAGAATTAAATTCTTGTCGAGAGCGTGAGATTTGTGGCCAATCCGACTCTTTTCGGATCAGTTTTTTGCGAAGAACACAAAATTTAGCGTCGCGTCGTACCGGGATTCAGAAGCATCTGATCGAAAAAAAAGTCAGTCGATTCAGAATCAAAATTTACCACTAGGACGAATTTTGAACATACTCGTTTTTTATAAAACTGTGCCTGACCTTCTTCGACTATTAAGTAAACGGCCTTTTTGAACGATCTCGGGACGTCAGCGCCGGAAGGTGATGTTTCAAGACTTTGCCCTTTTCTGATGCCATGTTCGACGTCATGCCACCCTTGTACCAGTGTCATTGCTCATCAAATTAGAACATGTTTCTGAGACATTCGATCAGTAATGAAGGATTGTATCGCACGCGCATTGTTGACTGACTGCAATACGTCCTTTTCTCGGTTCACTTAATATACGTTAGCTGGACGCAACATGAAGATTTGCTCAGTCCCTTCCCTTCCCCCTCTATGTTGTAACCGTATCTTAAAGAGTGGATTAGTTAAAAATGTGGGTGTGTAACACCCGCTAGACCCTTCATGAATCCACGCAGGTCGTCGAGGAGAACATTGACGCTAGTGATACCTTTTCAGTTCTTGCCTCTCTTCATTCCGCACACTCTCTCGATTGTCTAACCGGCGAGATATTGTGCGGAATGGAAAGAGCTCACACTGAACTTGCATCCGTATTTGAAGCACAATCCAGTAGCGGGCCAATTGTCGGAGACTTAAAATAACCCGCTCACCTCGCTGACCGCGCCGTTTCCACCACCAGCAGTGACGTCCAGTGCCATCAGTGAGAGAAGAATGAGAAGGAGGAAGAAACGGGCAGAGAACATCTTCTCACGATTGGGAAGTTGGATAGACTTCCTGTTCTCGGGAAAACTTTTATACAGAGCATATTGAGATTGAATTTGCATATCACGGAAAACAGCTAGGCGACCAGTCAGAACATTGGCCATCTGCTAGGCGACCAGTCAGAACATTTGGCCGGATTGTGATTGAAATATCGAGATTAGGGATGTAAATTCGGTTTTAGCTCTCTCGATTCCGCACAATATCTCGGCGGCCAGAGAAGCGAGGAAGTGTGCGGAATGAAGAGAGTCGAAAACCGAAACGACACCACTAATCGACATACGTAGATCCCTGAAAAAATCGATCCGAATCCGCTGTTGTTACTTTCTTCGATGCCGTATGCGCTGCCCAAAACGTATCACCCAACGCAGCTCCTTCAGTCAACGCACAGAATGGGCTCGCTCATCTCAAAACCCTCACAATACTCATCCGTGATCACAACCATCCTTTTCTCGACCCTCTCCGAGTTATGTCATTTTGGTATATGGGTCAGACATATCTCGAATGATATCATAATTTTATATCGATTTTTGTGCCGCCAACCCGCGTTTTTTTGCAGTTCTTCGAGGATAACTGTTTTCTTACATTGTTTCACGATCTCTAACATCGAAATTCGGTTTCTACATAAAAAAATACGCCACAAGTCATAATCTCAAAAATACCTCTCTATAGAAGTTTCTGGTGTATTTTTGCATGTAGAAACCGAATTTCGATGTTAGAAATCGTGAAACAATGTAAGAAAAAAATTATCCTCGAAAAACTGCAAAAAAACGCGAGTTGGTGGCACAAAAATCGATATAAACTATGATATCATTCGAGATATGCCTGACCCCATATACCAAAATGATCAGCAAAAGATTATCTACAAATTGCTTCAATAACTAAGCTTACACTTTTTTTCATCAAAAAACGATCATATCTCGAAAACGAATAAAGATAGAGCCTCAATCGAAATTCCATTAGATCGAGCGCAAAATTGTATGCGAGATGCTAGAGATGCTAGGGTATGCGAGATTTGTCGCCATTTCGGCCCTTCCCGGGGCAGTTTTACTCGCAGAACAAGAATTTGGCCAAATCGACGTCGCGTCGTACCGGGATTCAGAAGCAATTGAGCGAAAAACGGAAAACGCCAGTCGATTCAGAATCAAAAGTTACCCATAGGACCAACTTTTGAGCATATGTTATTTTTTGCTGTGCCAGACCCCCTATTTTTTGCTCGATTCTTACGCAAACGCCCTCATATTAATAAGAAATTGAATTATTAGCACTTGAATGTACAATCCATTTACTCTCACGGTGAAATTCGGTAAACACCGATGGCACTTACCTTTTTTTTGGAATTATACTCGAAATCCATGCAGACAAAGTGTTTTTAGCAGATAATAAACACAACACATATTTTCAGGCTCCGGGCGGAAATCTGTTGTTTGCTGCGCCTGTAGAGAGCTTTCTAGCGGCGATCGGATCAACATTGGACACACTGAACACTCCGCTCGCCAAGCCTACTGTTGTCCCGGTGGTCCGTTAATTATCAATAAATATTTTCTGAAAAAAATTGGTTGCAGGTCCCAGTAGCGGCACCGACTACAGCATCACCTTCCTGAGCGAAACGCATCCTATATCGCAGCTCATTTATTTCTCATTTTCGTTGTTGGACTTCAATGCACTATTGTTTAAAAATATAAATACGATATTTATTTCTGTAAATTAAATACCTGTAAACATTGTTCTGCAGCAATGTGATCAGTTTGTTTCAAATTATGATGTTAATTTTGCTGAATCAAGAATCTGCAAAGAAAGTTTGGAAAAAAATAGGACATTAAAGAGTTGCCCAATTATCTGCCCACTGAGACTTGAACAAACAATGCGGAATGAAATCTTCCGCGTCGGACCTCTGAATGCGATTGTTATGTCAGCTCACCGCTCTGATATTGTGCCACGCGTATTCAAATTGCGCCCATATGTCCATAGCAGACATGATAATCATCGGCCGATTCAGATTAATATTTTTTGAATTCTGACGAAAAACAACTCTCTTCATCTTTCGCTTAACAACTCTATTATGGCTCACTACATGCTTCTCATATTTTTCCTGCTGTCGACTGCGTCCGCGATGCCGAATAGACAGTGCTGCATGTTTTCGTCATGAAATATAGTTATTTAATAATTCTGAGTTATCCATATAGTATCTAAGGGCTAGAGGGAATGTATTCGTAATTATGAAATTTCAGAAAACAAATATTGCACGAGCAATCTTTTCAATTGCATATGCAGGTGACATGATTTTCCTTTTTTTCGGCTTTTTCACGAAAAATTTATATCTGACAACCCAAAAACAATAATAAACGATAGTACAAACGATTCGCAGACATAACATACGTGCTGATCCAAACCGTGCAACGGAATCCGCTCGTCGAAGCATGCGATTCACTTCATACCGTAATCAGCCGATAATAAAATGCATTGAATAAACTGCTCATAGATCAGCAGTACACTCTCACGATTGCAAGAATACATTCATGAATTGAACAGCCAAAATTTGTTTTCCTCGAAACCTCAAGAATTTCAAAGGATGCTGATCGGTTCACGAGCACCCGTTGTTGTTTGCCTCGCTTTATCCCCCTGACTACTCATTTGAAGCTCCCTCCGGCTTGAGCCTCCCCATTCATTACTTGGCAACCGGAATACACGCGAAAGGATGGATATGAGCAGAAAAAGAGGGAGAAGAAGAGACACTGCAGTAGGCAAAGAGGGCTCAGGACAAAAAGCTTTTGAGAAGTTGGAAAAGCCGGAGAGGCTTCAGAGCTTTCATTCTTTAGATTTCGCTGTGGTTAGCCACAAGCGATATCAGACTCTCCTAATTTCGCTTGATCTCTCGTTTATCTGACCGATGAATTAATTCGAATTATGCCAGTCGTTGGCGATTTTCAATCACTCACTGTTGGTCATAAGTTCCCCGTGCGCACTATGTACTTTCGTGGTTGAAAGATATAGTTGATTGTAGTCATTTTTTTTTGATAAGCTTGCTTCATTAATCGCAAGTCTTCGTCATTTCGTCCATAATCAACAATCAATCCTTCCAGAATGAACCTGAACATGATCAGAGGCTGGACAGCTCTTCAACAAGCAGCCCGGCGGGTCAGGGTTTGGAGGATACGGAGGATTGGGAGGAATGGGAGAATTCGGACAGGTTAGCTTACAATAGTATCCACTTCCCGTGGGGAAGTGTGATTTTCAGTTTGTGATAAACTCAAATCCTGAGTGAATTTGGGTACTCCAATCATCCTCTCTCGAAATTTTTCTCGCGTAATATAACAATCCCGTTCTCAATAAAATATGATGAATCTCTCTTAGATCTCATTTCAATAAAAGTATGGGAATCACATCTTGACCCAAATCCGCGCATGGGGCTCCTCGCATTTGTACTCCAGTGGTCATTTCAATGTCAGTATGTGGTGGTTACTCAATGTTACAATGTTATGAATATTTAAAAAAAATAACCACTCTGTTTAAATGATGTTAACTCGAAAATATTTCAGTATAACTCAATTTCAAATGATGCATCGTAGAGTTTAACGAGGTTGTTCGCATTCAGCAGAAATATGCAACAAAAATAGCTACAAAATGTACTTCAAATTTTATCGGCATATTTGCGTACTCACTCGAAACCCTAGGCGCGAATTTGGATCAAGATGTGATTCCCATACTTTTATTGAAATCAGATCTGAAAGTGATTCATCATCTTTTATTGAGATCGGGATTGTGAGAGAGGATGATTGGAGGACCCAAATTCACTCAGGGTTTGAGTTTGTCACAAACTGAAAATCGCACTTCCCCACGGGAAGTGGATTCATTTACTTTTATTGATGCGTATCATAAATTCTCGTGCAGAACTATTAGGATGCCGTGCAAAGTGACAAAATTATATAACAAGCAAGGGGGAAAGCCACCATTGAACCCCCCTGGGGGGTTATGCAAGATTGCTTAGGACCCATTAATCAGAAAATTGTAGAAGATGTTCAGAGAAACATGCAGATTCTGGGGAAGGTTAGAACTAAACGACGCTTTTATATTTTGAGGAGTATCCATATGATCATCAAACAAGCAAGGGGACAAGCCCCTCTTGAACCCCCCTGTGAGGTGACATATGTTTCCCTAGACACGCCAAAACATGTTCAACGATACCGTATACATCCGATGAATGCTTTGCAACCCGAACTTGATGCCACCCTGTGTGATACTGAGCCGAAAAGATCCAGACCGAATCAACTCCAAAACAACCTGTGAAAATTATCTCCGAACATGGTTCCAACACGGAACCGGACTGGTACTGGTATATTACCATCTTCGTTGTATCCTGATATTTACATCAGACACCGCTAGAACGGTGTAGTTTAGTCTGACACCAGAAACATTTTATATTATTGATTGGATACTCGGAGATGGTATCAAGGTTCCCCTGCCTGAGCGCTATCCTCATTTCTCGGTAGTCAGGAAACACGTCTAGGTTGTCCCTTGAAATGGTCTCCATAGGCTTGGCGTTATTGTCCAGAGCCATCGAAATGCCCAGGTAAAGTGAAATCCGAAATGCAGAGAATACTGCGTTGACTATTCGGAAAATGTAATGCAAGAACCTGCGAGCGCGCTATCATACTCACTCGCTAGTCGTAAATCGCATCAAGAGTGTCTCTCCATTTCGCCCTTGTGGCCTTGTGGTTATCGCAATGGTGCCAACACAGCCGACCCGGGTTCTATTCCCGCCTGCTACGTCTGTTTTGCAAATTTTCGATTTTTTTTTTTTTTTTTTCGATCGCAATATTCCGGAAACCACTTTATAGATTTTGCTGAAACTGGTTTTCAATAGGTATCTTGACCAGCTGAATACAATGGCGGGGGGAGGACATCGAAGCAAAGTCTTTCAGACCCGATGGGGAAGGAAATCAGCCTTTTTCACGCGTTTTTGAAACTACGTGCCGAGAACTCGGTTCAAAGTGGTGACAAGCAGTTCATTCGAAGAAGTGAACCTTATATTTATCTAAAAAGCTTAACTGCCAGAAAAAAAGACTTGGGATCAACTCCGAGCCCGCCATTTGGCTCCACGATGAGTTTTAGGGCTGAAATTTTTTTTGGTACATCCCCAGACCATGGGCACAAAGTTTGCAAAGTTTGGTGAGTTTGCACTCACGTTGAAAATTTCGTGTCGGCTGACCCCCTTCAGAGCCGAAAAAATGGAAGGGAAAAAATAAGTCTAAACCCAAATTACGCCGGCGCTACGCGCCGGCGTCAACCCTTAGGATTGGCTACCGCTTGTTGTAGAGGCACCGCGCACCTCTTGCCACTCGCCTAATATCACAATAGAACATGAGGAGGAGGTAGCGACGCCTTAAGGCCGAACTGTCCTCCGTACTAGTGATGCATTCTGTCCGGGGGCGACAGCAGCCAATAGCGGGCAGAGTCGGAAAACCGGAAACAAGAACCGGAGGATCTATTCAGCAACGAGTATCAATGCTGGAACACGGCGGCCGACAAAGCTTTCACGGTTCACGGATCCAACCTTCAATGCGTGTAAGGAATTCGTTATAATTAATCGATTGACTATACACAACTAGTGACAGAATAACAATAACAATCTACTCAGAGATGGCGAGTGGAGGTTCACCACAGCATCGGACATTATTGTGGTGAGCAGAGATGTCTATGAACTAGACATCACGGCTCTTTATTTCACACCGGTGACGAGAGGGTATGTGAAATCAGGAGACCAAGACCCGAATATCGGACTCTACTTGCAACTGGCACCGTGGTTCAGTGGTGTGAAAAGCGAGAGGGTTAGGTGGAATCGACATTGGACTGATTAGATCGCCATCCAGTCCAAATGGCCGTCATTCCACCGACCGACGCCCAGTTGATCTACGCTGGTCGCACAAATGATGGACTGACGAGGTTGGCATTATAAATTCATTTGGATCCATCCTCCACCGCCTTTCTTCGTTCCCTAGTCAAGCAGAAATATGATAAACCAGAAGTGTCGACAATTCGTGTTACCATACAATACGAGTAATTTCAGATGGACCTGCCTCGATGCAGTAATTTCGTTGAAATTGCTAATGAATGAAGGCAAGTGCAATGACAATTAATGACACCCTTTGGAGACCGATCCCTATTGTTCTCTCGTTTCTCTGATCGATGAGATAGCATGCAAATTGAGGAGAGTTAGTCTCGTGTCGTAATCAATAATGGTGATTATGAATACGATTATGGTTCCAGCTTTCGGCACAAGAGGTCTTGTTCACACGCCATATCTTGAAAGCAATAACAGTAAGGCCCTGCGTTTTCTTCATTTCAAAGATTTTTTTAGCGTACTATCGCATTTCATCCTCGGTTCTTTATCATGTTGACATCATGGTATCGGATTTCGAGATCGCATGTGAGAATGCTTTGAAATATTATCTAAACTAACGGAATACATCCGACTATATCGAGGAATATCGAGGCATTGCCGTGTTTCGTCTTGTTTTCAGAGGGCACTGGGCGAGGCGTTGATAAGAAATGCGTGGTGTAATCAGAGTATGGTAGCTATGATCAACACATTCAGCGATTTCGTGCATCGACGTCGGCCCGAAGCATACCGCCTGCACAGAGCCGTGGACTATCGGTGGAATCCGGAAGGGCAACAGCTTTAAGTGCCAGAAGGTGATGTTGTCTTCACCTATTCTGCTAAGAAATGATCTTTAGCGAGATAACGTAAGCTATAGTTTGAAGCTTTACTTTTATTTAGTCTTGTTCTGTTTTGGAAGACGTGTCCAAGTAGATTAGAGAGAGGTCCCAATTCTCACAGAGAGAAAAACGAGTTGAAATAGCTTTTAATGGGCATATTCAGGGCTTCTACCTCCATACGCTCAAAAACCTGGACCACTCGGGTCAAGAGCAGTCGATTGGTGGAGATCTGTACGATATGAAGAGCATGCAGTGTCAGAAGGACGGCTGGCAGCAACAGGCATTATTTTCCTTCACCAAGCATGCATTTTGGAAGAATTTAAAGAATTTCGTAGGTTCAGTCTTAGAATGAGTGCCTCATAAAGCAGAAGCCATCTCTACAGGCAGGCCGGCGAGAGGGGGTTCGGAATCGAGAGAGTGATATACGGTACTCAGGGTAATCCATTCACCGGCTTTCGCATCACTGGTTTCCACTGTTTCGATGCCTCTCTGGAGTCGGCGGAGTCGCAATGCCCGAACAGCATCTCCATCGCATCTAACACACTCAAGATTGACCGATTCAGGTATCTTGCAAAATTTCATCAGTTGTGAAGCAAATTATAGAAAATTCTTCACTTGTTGATCGGGTATACGTTGAACTCGCAGCAGACACTGGGTGCAGTGAAGAAACTATTCTGCGGGTAAGAAAACAATGAAATTTGGCCTCCATTAAACTTTAATAATACAGTAAAAACACTACGAGCGGTGCTTTCGAGTGGCAGTGGTCTTCATTGGATGGCACTAATGTCGCCGCGATTCCTGCTGGAGCGATGATCGGTTGCTTCTAGAAAGTCACCGCTCAAATGGATATATTACGTATGCAGAGATGAATAAAAATTGCCTATCTACATGTACATGTGTATGTTTATGGCCCAGAGTGTAATGAGACAACTAGGATGAGTATTTCTACTGTGTGAAAGCAATTCGATTCTTGACGCGACCTGAGGCGATGCAGTTTGCCCAGAGGGCGTGCTGGGATATGCTCCTCGGCATTCCTCGAACAATGGATACAAACAAACGCTATGAGCTAACATAACTTGACTCACCTATATTACTAAAATATTCGCGTGTTTTGAGCTTACTCTTATCCAATTCTCATTTTCCTTGCTATTTTTTCTCGGGCTTTCTGTTGAGTATTAGTGCCTACGCGTGCGTAGGCAACGAGTCATAGAAGCCTAGGCAGCAAGGGATTTCGTAGACTTCACCAGCAGTCGGCGTTATCGACGGGCTCCAGTAGAGTGTTCGCTAGTCGATGTAAAATTTGGTTGATGCTTTATGATCGTTACCTTTATCTTGAGCACATCCGCTACTCCTTCATCGAGCAACACTTTCCCATTCTGTAGACAGTTGTAGCTCGAAATTGAAATGCGTTTGCAATAATCGTTCGCATAAAATTGTCTTATGATGAATCTGATAGCTTCATGTAAATCGCTCTAGTTTTGTTCTCTGATTCTTATAAATATTAATTTCATTAAGGTTGCTCTGAGATACTATTGCAGTTGAGATGGGAAAGAATAAATGGCAGAAAATGAAGGAACTGGCAAGACTTCGATCAGTCAGAGGAGAGGTAATAATACTTAATACTTAATATCACGAGCACAGACTTTCAGGACCACCTATCACTACTGGCCCAAGACATTCTTATTGATGTCTTCACCAGATTGGATCAGTGAGATTTTTCTCTCTTGTTTTTGAATCCGTTTGTTTCTTTATTTCAAAATACGAATCAAAGATCAGCTACACAACTTCAGAAATGATTTGGACGAGATGTCAACGCTCAGCGAAAAGATGCTGGGGTTATCAGAGTATTGTCGGGCCAAATCTCGAAAGTTGGTAGCGTATGAACTCATCATAACACAGGTCGGACAAAAATTGATTTCTTGAAAACCTGTAGAATCAACATTCTAGAAGAGCCAAGAGGATTTCCGTTTCATGATACGCCAAAACAAGAAAAATATGAGTGAGACATACATTCTGAGAATGGACGACACATGGCTGTTCAAGAAACTGAGAAGGAGCAATGATGCACCTAGATACGCAAGACAATTGTAATTCACAATACACTAATACAATATTAATAGATAGTATTTATTAAATCATAAGAAGAATAATAAGAAAACTTCCAGAATTCTGCAGAGTTCCTGTAATTTCAGATAAACGAGAGGGGAAATCCCATAATTTCCCAGAATCCGAAAATTACTGCTGCAATCACAAATCGTATTGCAAATCTGTTGAAAAAATTCCATTTTCAGTTCTGTATGCTTGATTCGGTAAGAGACTCTCCGTACCTTCTCTATTTGTTTCCAAATATAGGGGTGTCCCATAAGTCTTGAGAATTGCCTCGTATATCATTGTTGCGCAATCGAATGCCCCGATTTCGAAATGCAAATTGTAAACAAACTATTGCATCATGCTGACGTCGAAGGGGTATTGGCATTGCATCAGTTTAGAATTTGCCACAGTCATTCTAGTGATGGAGACTTATCACGATAAACGCGCTGTCTTACTTTATTCCTTCCGCCTTGGTCGTACATCCAAAGAAGCTCATGCGGACCTGGTGCTTACGAATGGAGAGGATGCCCCTTCCCTTGCTATCGGGTTGAGGAATAAGTAACGCTCGTTTTTGAATTTTTTTTCACTTTATCATAAAAACTTTACAAAGCACGATAGAATCTAAAAATATTCTCCATGCGCATCGATGACCTTCTGCCATCTACCAGGCAGCTTGTGGATGCCCTCGTGATAGAAGGACTGGGGCTGGTTCTTGAAATAGTTGGTCAGTACGGTCTGGATAGTGGCTCGGTCTTTGAAGCTCTGTCCCTTGAGGAAACGCTGGAGGTCTGAGAAGAGGTGGTAATCGGAGGGGGCAAGGTCGGGTGAGTAGGGAGGGTGGGGGAGGACAGTCCAGCCATAGCCCGCCAGCTCAGCCTTGGTCTTTCTTGCGACATGCGGGCGGGCGTTGTCGTGCTGAAAGTAGATTCGAGCGTCCTTCCCGCGTGTTTGTTCGACAGCGAGTCTCAGCTTCCGTAGCTGAAGATTGTAGACCTCTGCCGTGATAGTCGTCCCCTCGGGTAGGAGTTCCCAGAACTCCACTCCCCGCACTGACCACCAGATGCACAACATCACTTTTTTGGGGTGCAAATCGGGTTTGGGGACATCTGCTGGCTTTTGGTCCTCTCCGACCCACTGTCTCATGCGCTCATGGTTGTCGTAGAGCACCCACTTTTCATCACCTGTGATGACATTGTCCAGCCAATCAAACCGGCGATGCAGAGTGAGAAGAGTCGAAGCCATGTCCACTCGGCGATCCTTGTCATAGTCGGTCAGGTCATGGGGATCCATCTCCCGAGTTTCCACTTCTTTCCAATCGCGTGAAGTCCATTCACGGCAGTTTTTTGGTCGACCCCAAGGAAGTCAGCAAGATCGCGCGTAGTGAGATACGGGTCTTCCTCCACCTCAGAACGCAATCGATCCAGGTCCAACTCCATGGGGCGACCGGGTCGGTCTTCATCTTCGAGGGAAAAGTCGTGTTTCTCGAATTTGACTACCCACTTTCTCACGGTGGTTACATGCGGGGTATGTGTGGGGTAAACCTGCTCCAGTTGTTCATGAATGGCGGGCGGTTTCAAGCCAGATAGAAAGAGAAAGAGCATCACGTTCCGAATGTGAATTCGGTCGGGGACGAAATTGTGCGGCATTCTCGCCTGGGAGACTAGGGAGAACTGAATCGAAAACATGTGTGGAATGCCCGAGGGGCCCTCTCTCCAGTGTAAACAGGGTGGCAGACGGCAACAAGAAAAGAGCGAGCACGAGGGTTCTAATCTCAGAGAGAAAAAACGAGCGTTACTTATTCCTCAACCCAATACATGCCATCGTTGGTACACCCGCTTCAAGAAAGGAGATTATAACCTCGATGACAAACCCCGATCCGGTCGCCCAATTTTTCGCAAACCCACTCGAGTTCTCACTGCGCTGAAGAAGGATCCGAAGAAGAGTGTGCGCATGTTGGCGGCAGAGACTAGCACTCCCAAGACCACCGTGTGTCGGACCCTCCATCGGGCGGGAAAGACAGTGAAGCTCCCCCAAGTCATTCCCCATGATCTCTCCCAGGCACAGCTCAAAAAGCGAGTTGAGGTGTGTCGGGAATTGCTCTCTCGTAGATTGAATCTGCGATGGGTAAATTCCATCATCGCAGCAGATAAGAAGTGGATCACCTATGATAATCCGGAGAGGAGACTGCAGTGGTGCGACGTGGATGAAAAGCCCCAGCCCATCCCGAAGAAAGAACAACACGAAAAGAGGGAAATGCTGTGTTTCTTCATCTGCTCCCTCGGTCCCCTCTATTGAGAGATCCTCGCCCCTAACACCTCGGTCACTGCCGACCTCTTCACTCAACAACTGGAAGAAGTCGCCATCAGGGTCCCTCCTGAACTCATGAGCGAGGGAAAAATCCTGATGTTGATGGACAATGCGCTCCCCCATCACGCGAAAATCACCCAAACCAAACTGGACGAGCTTGATATGGAATGGCTTCCCCATCCACCATATTCCCCTGACATTAGCCCTTGCGACTACCATTGTTTCCGCTCACTGTCTGACTTCTGCAGGGGAAGGAAGTTCAAGGACCGAGGCTCACTCGTTCGGGCATTCCCCGAATGGATCATCTCTAAGCCTCCCGAGTTTTGGAAGAGAGGTGTTAACACCCTGCCCGAAAGATGGAGACAGGTCGAGGGTTCGAAGGCCCTGACCGATCGCCTGGAGACAGAGATGGGGGAACGAGTGGGAACAGCCTGACCGATCGCCTGGAGACAGAGATGGGGGAATGAGTGGGAACAGACTCGAACGAGTTCGGCACACGAACCAGTTCGGATTGGGATATGCTTCAGAAACAGATAAAGTTCTGAACTTTTTTACAATGATTATTGATTATTGTAAACTGTTGAAGAAATAAAAAAAACAAAAAAATTAAAAAAATTGACTTATGGGACACCCCTATATACCGTTGAAGGTGTGCATCGACGAGAATTTTCTGGATTTGCTTAGGAAAATCTCCTTTAGTGTCGTTGATTTTAACTGCTGCACTTTCGAAGAAAATCTGTGGAACGATGGGAACGAAAAGTTTGTTGATTTCGGTTACGATCTTTGGGTCGAAATTATCAAAATTATGCCTAATATTAGAAATAGATAAGTGTTGCAGTTGTTAGTAAAATGTTCCGTTTGTGAATGATATTGACATATTACAGATCTCTTTGTGCCCTTCTAACGGTGAATCCTTCTTGGATAAAGTTAAGTCGAGCTCATTTCGATGAGGCATTAATCTGGGAGAAATTCCTCACCGATTTCGCAGAGTCAGTTCCCTTTCCGAGCTTCAACGTCTGGTATAGAGATTTTACCATGATTCGATTACAAGCTGGAGAGAGATTCGCCGATTCTTTATGGAAGTATGACTATCTGACCATGAGCAATCTCCTTGTGAATACTAATTGGCTGGTTCCAGTGATACTGGTAAGACTTTGTCTGATATCAAACATTGCTAAAAACAGTTATAATTTAATTGATTCAATTCTAGAAACGTTTGAACAACAAAGGAAAAGGCGGTTGGGATTTTCAAGTGACCAGAGACATCGTTCCTTCTGAAGTCAGGGCTGCTCTTTCTTCGAATCTGAAGGTATTTTCCCCCCTATTGTATAAGTTTCATAAACTATATTCGTGAATAGTCGTAGGCGACTCGTAGCTGTAAACTTAAAATAAATAAAACATTGCAGTACATACAAAACTGCAACAATCTTCACCAAATTCGAATTGTTCGCACCAATCACTTTGTTAATTTCTCCTGCAAAATGAATCGTCTTTCTCAATGGAATTTATATGTGGTGTTTGGCTAGTCTTTGTGTTGTAATTCCTTAAAACTGAATATTCCATAATTCTTTTATTCTCATACTCACGATGTACTCTTTATTTTTCATAATTGCTATGCTTGTACGGATCGCTTTCTAGCGGAATCCGATAATACCTCTAATTGTGTGATTGCATTATTGACTCGTCTAATTACTAGTGATATCGTTTCGGTTCGGCACCCATATCTCGCTATAAAACTCACTGGAGAACCTTGGGAGAAGTGTTTCCCCACCCCCATGTTCGGATTTACAAATTTGAGATTTCGTCATCACTATGTAATTTTCACTTTTTCGGTCATATCTCGCTTCAAACTCAACACTTGAGGCCAATTCCAGTACTATTCGAACCCCCTCGGCGAGCTTTACAATCGATCAACAAATTTCGTCATCACTACGCAACATTTCGTCATTCTTACTCAATAAGTCGTTTTTTCGCAAGGATTACGAAATGTAGCGCAGTGATGACGAAATTTCTTCATCATTTTGTAAATGGTCGCTGAGGGGGTTCGATTGGTACTGGAATTGGCCTCAAGCGATAAGTTTGAAGCGAGATATGACCGAAAATGTGAAAATTACGTAGAGAGGACGAAAATTTAAATTTGTTAATCCGAGCATGGGAGGTGGGGAAACACTTCTCCCAACGTTCTCCGGTGAGTTTGAAGCGGCATATGAGTGCCGAACCGAAACGACTTCACTACTAATTACTTCATTTGTAATCGATTCACAATTCATAAACTATATTAGGATGATAAGTTGAAAAATCGCTGCTATGCGATTTGCAGAAGCGTAAATGGAACAGAATTGTGCTTGCCGCTTTTGGTGTGATCACCAGCAATAACAAGAAGATCGTAGTATAGCTCAGCCGTGTTATTGACGGGTGAACAAATCTCTAAAGATATCTAGCCCATCTCCACTAGAAGCAAGCATTTTAGTGATGACAAGCATTAGACTCTCCTCATTTCGCGTGTTCTCTCGTTTATCTGATCGACTAGAGATCACGCGAAATTAAGAGAGTCGATGTTGATTTTCCATCCCTGGAGCATATATCTGTTCGACACTATCGACTTTCAATCATCTATCGCTGTATTCTTGTTGCAATATTTTCAATTGTCAGAATATTTACAGTGTCATATGCGTGGGCTTGAGCCAATCTCAAAGCAAGATCGATCAGTATAAATACCCCCTTATTGACAACAAGCAGCATTCAACATATCCATTCCTTTTTCACTTCATCCATCCCAATCCATTCCAGAATGGCTCGCCTCAGCATCCTTCTTGGTCTCCTCTCCCTCGCATCCCTCGTTCATTCTCAATGTCCGGGAGGAATTCCAGCATCCGAAGTCAAGGCAATACTCGATGTTCACAACAAACTCCGCCAGTCTATCTCAGCCGGAATTTATGTCGCCAAGGGAAAGACGATGCCTGCGGCAAAGACTCCCATCACGGATCTGGTGGGATTACGGTAGATTAGATACGATAATCGATCGATATTCAGACCTGGAACTGTGATCTCGAGAAGAGTGCCCAGGCTGTGGCGAGCACTTGCATATTCGAGCATTCCAAGAACAGAAATAATACCGGAGAGAATTTGTACTACTATACTTCTTCGGACAAGGTGAGAACTAGGCCCTAAACTATTGCGGGTGCGCAATTTCACTACATCCTTGGAGACTAGGGGAAGGGGAGAAAATGCGGGATAAACACGCATCTGATCTACCCTCAATCAATCGATAATCTAGCTACCATTCGATGGGCAAGGAAAGGCCGCCTCCGACTCGTGGGAGAAGGAATTCCAAGACAAGGGATGGTCTGACATCAAAATGTCCGATGCAGTCTTCAATTCTGGAATTGGACACGCTACTCAGGTAGATCAAGCGTATCTCTGATTATCGATTTTTTGTCTAGATGGCGTGGGCCAAATCGACTAAGATGGGATGCGGAATGGCTTCTTGCCAGGACGGAAAACAGGTCATCGTTGCCTGTCAGTACCGTGACGCGTGAGTTTATTGATCGGGGAAGGATACTGTAACTCAATTATCGATTTTCAGTGGAAACATGATGGGCGAGAACGTCTACGAACCTAAATAAGCTGTTTATTTTTGAGAAAATATTGATTGATAAAGTGTATTTTATCGTAATTGAGTCTAATTTCACCAGTTATTTCAACACTTCAACAGCTACCAGATGAAATGGGAGTGAAATATGGAAAAGAAACCACTTCCATCTCATGAACATTTATTTATTATATTTATCGTACGCCACTGAAGCTTCGACAATAAAACTACGGAAAGGATGCGTGAAGAATGAAGGAGAGATTCATGCCACTCCTCCAGTCAAGGCATTGTGAGAAATGGAAATACCGTGCAGCCTTCCGAGTCGGTTCGAGTCCGAATCCCTCTCATTCCCCTTTCGTATCCCATTCTTGCGCGAGTGAAGTTCCTGCAATGCAAGGAAATTACATACTTCTCTTCTATTGCATTGGCTGATGAAGCAAATAATTATAATACTTGAAAAATTTGCCACAAACCTGCAACTTCATGAAGTTGATCGAATGTGAGCGAACCTCAAAATCTGAAGAGATTTGGGAGAGTGATAGTGTCCAAATGAGTTTTGAATCCATTAACACTGAGAATAACTCTATTGCTCTGATGGCCTCAAAGAGTGACAAGGAACATACAAACCCTTTTTAGGAGTATAAGTTTCCAAGTTTTTCATCTGTATTCATGTTGTTTGTGATGGAGTGAGCCCATGAAGGACCGTCTAGAGTGAGTAGTTCTCTGAAGAAATATAAAACGTATTAATGGTTAAGCTAGGGCCAATACTAGCGATAATCAGAAGTGAAGGATGATAAGGGGGAAAAACGCTCGGAGTGGAAAAATTCGGAAACTCGTATTTATGCACGAAATGCGGTACGGAGCGAATGAATGCTTAGAGAAGAACCGGGGATGGAAGAGCCGGGAAGAAAGATAGATAAACAGTCCAATGATGATGAGTCTCTGACATTCCTCTCTCAATCGAATTGATGGCGTAAACATAGTAGAAGCAGTAGTGATGACAAATCGGCAGTGGACTCTCTATAAATCACACGCTTTCTCACTCAGAGCAACGAGCGAGCGCATTGGAACATCGTTTGGTTAATTTTACGCTTTTATTTTTCCACGCGATGCTTCCCTCTATGAGGTATGATCTCCTTTCATTTCAGGTCTTGGCTTTGATCTACCAGCTTTGATCTTTGATCTTTTGAGCTTTGATCTTCGTCCTCCGCTTCCGAGTAGTGCCCTTGAAATTCTTGGTCCACCAATCCGTCGTCAATGAGCCATCGCTACATACTACGATTTGGAATGGTGCTTTCGAGCAATTGGAGCCAGACCGCATCTGCTTCCCTGGCCATTTTGATGATGTCTAGCGTCTCCAACGTCTTGTCCCTTCTGTTGTGTTGTCCAGTTTTGCTTACTATTTGTTTAAATACTGCCTCCCAATTCCCCTCACCTTTTTTACCCCTTGTCCCAATTCAGTTCGCATATTTGCGAAAATATGGTGGTTGCTGGGAACATTCACAGCCCACTTTATTCGTATTGAAGAATACAGACAAACTAAATTCTATGAAGGGATCCTATGAGAGAGAGATAAACAATATCACCGGATCGGGCGACAGCACTGCTTTCGGAACATCATGGTATGTCCTTCTTGTTCCGGGTATGCGTGTGCTTGTAGTCCTGAAGATCAACGGTGCACTCATTTTTGATTCTATCAAAACCAAATTATATAAAAATCGATCAAGGATCAACGACAAACAAACGACTGACACTATACTCGATGTCGTCGCAGGAACCGTGACAGATTATTGACTGAAATTTGGCCGGAGCGACGATGTACTCCTGAGGTTACGGTAGATTAGAGTATGGTAGGTTAGAGGACAGTTACGGTATTTTTAAAAGTTTACTGTAAAAGCGATGCAGCAGTTCAGGCAGCAATGCAAGAGTGAAACCTCACCTACATTATTGATTTTTTGCGTTGTTGAATTTGTTCATGAAATATCTCTTCTGAAGGTTGTAGAAAAACTCCGCGTGTAGATCGGAGAAGCTGAAATTGTTGAATTGAATGGGATGAGTTCTCGAATTTTTACACGAAGAAAGAGCGTCAAGATCGAGCAATGGGATACAAGAAATGTGTATGAACCATGGGCAGAACTGAGAAAGGCTAGCTGGAGCAGTAAAGTTTTTCTTTAATTACGAAATATTCGGGCAAAGAAACCAATGCGCTCCTGAAAGTGTTCCTAGATACGAATTTGAGGGAAAAATATGATATTTGCAAGAAACATATGGAGAAAAAGGAGTGGAACGCAGAAGAGAGGAAGGCGAGGCAAAAAATGTAGTCAGAGGGATGGAGCGAATTCGATATCAGGTGGTTTCAATTCCGAGAAAGAAAGAACCAATGAGCCATGAGGGAAGGAATATTTATGTCTGAATGAAAGAAAGGTGGCAATTTATGTTGAAAACACTTTAAATGGCGCCCTCCACATTCTCAATAGTCTCTCGTTTACCTCTCTAACCGGCAAGAGATCAGTCGGAGATGAACGATCTGGCAATAGGGATGGTCCTCAACTCGATGTCAGATAGATGAGAGAGAACACGAATTGAGAAGTCTGATTCCAACTTGCCATCGCTAGTCGAAATTTTTAGTTCATTTTCCGCGGTATTTGCCTTTGCCCATGTGTGTTTCTCCCTCTCTTAAACATGTGGTATTCTGTCCTTCTCACAAGCATATTGTTTGGTTGATTATCATAACTTAGCAGGAATAATATGAATAAATCACTTGTATTACACATTTGTGTAAAGAGTTCGTGCAATGATGATCGACAGTATTTATTATAATAAATATGCCCGGACTACGTAGGCAACCTTTTTATTCAGACCACTACATCATCTGGGTCTTCCAGAGGACGGCAGGTTGAGATACACCATAAAATATGCGTTTCTTAGATCTTATATCTTGGGAACCCTTTCATTACGAGGTATAAAGTCGAATTCGTGCGTATGTCGGGAAGGATGTCGGCAGTTTCTGAGAAGATAAGTCACTTTGGCCTGTTCAGAAAATGGTAAGTGTCCAATTCAAATGTACTTTCACGTCTCACTCACCGGTCAGAGGCAAGAAAGCGCGAAATTAGAAAGAGTTGAGCTCCGATTTGACATCTCTGGATAATAAATACCCTCCGATTGCATCTTTTTATACTCCAATTTCTTTATCTCTCTCACCACGTCACATTAAAGAGCAGTAGATCTTCCTGCCTCTCCCTTTTCTCCCACTCCTCTCTTCTTTCCTTTTCGTAACCTTGGAAGCGCGCCCCTTCTCCCATTCGCACCGGGCCTTTCCATTGTATCCGTTCTTCCCATCCTTTCTTTCCATCCATTTCCTTGCCTTTCCACTAGTGTCGACTCGAGACTGACTCTTCAATTCGCAGGTATTTTCTCTGGCCGTCGAGTGTGCGCGAATCAAGGATTCCGTCTCGATACGGCATCCTTAGTGTTTTCGTGTCCCCTCTCCCGCATTCAATCATTATTCATTTGGCTTCTCACTTTCGGCCAATATGATATATCCTTCTGCAAATTTTAAATGAGAAAGTCGATGACTCCATTCCCATTGACCTGCTCTCTTCCACACGAATCTTTCCAGTATTTTTCGTTTGTATTCATATGATTTTTAGCATATATTATGTTGTACAACAAAACAAAAACAAGCATTCTCTTCAGAATCCTACTCGTTCTCGGCAGCTCCGAAGTTCGGAGTCAACTTTATCACAATGATCATCGATTGCAATCAATATTGATACGGAAATGGTTCTCAAAGAGTCCGTCAAAGAGTCTCTCAAGGAGAGTTGCGTCCGCTCCGCCGGGATCCCGGCTAGTACCCGATCCGCGATCAGATCCTGCAGATCATTAGAGGTAATTGGGTTTCTCCATTCCGCACAGTCTCTCGCCGGTCAGAGAAACGAGGGAGAGAGAGTGCAGAATGAGGAGAGTCGACAACGGCCACCACAGGCCCACCGACGATGAGATGCTCGTGCAGGCGATGGATCCGTTCTCGTGTTATGGAAGGCGCCGAAGATCAACGCGTGATTATGATGGCAGAAATGTAAGTTGATATTTTATATATTTATCGTTTACCAAAGGTGCTTCAACAAGTACATGGTGTACGATATACCACAGTTGTGTCGCGATCATCGGATACTAGGACAACTGAATAGTTCATGTGGTTGCATTCGTCCATGAAAATCGTGAATCAAGATTCGATCAATGGAAGAGAAATGGTGAGTACGGTAGAATTGGGCGTTTTGTCTATATCACCGTATGTATCACTACTTGGGTTGTAATTTTTTTCAGTTTTGCCTCTCTCCATTATACTAACTGCTAACTCTATAGACCGTTTGAGAAACCAGAGAATGCATAATGAAGAGAATCGAAAACGGAAATAACATCACTAGTCTCTAGGGCGCTTACTCGTGCAACGATTCTGATAGGATAACCTGTCTCGAGTCGTTCAGACATGCACTAAATTGTGGCAGGCTAACCTTTAGAGACGTTCCACGAATTTTTGCACCTACCCCGGATAACTTTTTTGAAACCTATGCCAATAAGTTGTGGGTTAAGTCCCTATACCTAGAGCTGATAGCTGGCAAAATATGAGATGAAAAGTGTATTAGCGATGGCAAATCGAAACCGAAGCTCCCCATTTCACAACCCTCTCCCGTTTCTGACTGACGAGAGATTTGCCATCACTATGCTACACATTTTTGAAAACTATTAATTAATGTATTCAAATTTATGATTTACAGATGTGATCATCTGGATCGGAAATCCAAAATTCACGAAGGTATCCGGTTCTTCCAACATCTTCGTGTCATGTGCAAAGTGGATGGTATTGAATAATGAACCTATTGTATATTTGTATATTTCTCCTTTTGTATATTTGTATTGTATGTGCCAGTCACATCTGATTTGTCCAATAACGTATGAAAAGCTACCGAAGTTTTTTCTTCTTCAAATAACAAAATACTACAAAGCAGTGATCATTTTGCAAGACAGCAAAGACTACAAAGCCGGGTTACAAGTGTTTTGCAGTTAGGTCCATCTATCAGTCCATAGCGTTTTCCAGAGTTGGTGAATTACTTCACGATCATAGTCATTACAGCAGATTTGATTCCGTGAAAGACTATTGGGAAAACTGAATAGAGAGAGCAAAGGAGGAACCAATAATAGATCCAAGATGACGTGGTTGTTCATCCCAGAGCGTGAACGAGGACGATTTTACGGTAGCAGTGAAACGCGAGAGAGATGAATGAGAAAAAAGAGAGAGGATAACATATTTTTCGAAGTGACAAGGCTACTACACTCTGCTTTGTTGTATAATGTTTACTCTGTCCCATTGACTAGGCAATTATTTTAC